>JAQJVL010000217.1:450000-760000 GCA_035578905.1 Stictocephala bisonia | reverse complement strand
TGGAGGATCAAGGAGAACAATGTTGAAATATGGCTCGAAAAATTTCCGTGCTGGAAGATCAATTTGATTTATGTTCATACACGGTTTAGATTACCATTTACAGATCAATAGAGGAATCAATATTAAAACTGACCTGTACTTTAATATCACGGCTCAAGTAAAATAGACTATAACAATTATTACTTTACTAAAATCCACTAAATACTTGTCAAAGAGCTGAGCTACATCTTTCCTTTTCATCCTCAAAGACTTTTATTCAACAGTGGTCTTCACTAGCCATTAATCTGCCATTGTGAGGCGATGCCGCACCTTTATCAACGTCTGGCCATTTTCGCCCATTTTTTACCTCGCCAGCAGGACTCGGTTCACTGCTGGTAGTTTGATGTCTATGCTAATTTAACGCTTCAAGAGGCTCACTTTTCTTGGACGTTGACGAATTTTATGAAAGTTTTTGGATGCAGTAGCTATGAAACAAATTTAATGTAGCTCACTAATCTACAAAGCACATAATCTTGGAAATGTGTGTGTTTGCCGGGGCTAATTTTCTTCTTTTCTTAAAGGGTTAGGTATCCTCTTCTCGATCCACCTCATGGTTTGAGAAATGAATTGTGAATGTACAGAGTCCAGACTCAGTATTCGACCCCTGGTGTTTCAGAAACTGTGTATGAATTTATGATATTTTAACATGAATAAATCATCGAGACACTCCATTTAATGCAGTTTCATTACCGACTGCCTCGATGAGACTTGACATCTGAGTCACTAAAACAGAGTCTCTTAAACAGATAATCGCGTCAAAATAGCTGTAAAAGTGACCTGAACGACGCCAATATGATGTTTCTGCTATCAATTAGTTTCCTCCAAAATTATATTTCGCAAGGGACTTCTTTCAAGTCTAGTGTTTGTCTTTCATGGGGCTTTCAAGGCTAGTGTTTATGGGGCTTTCAAAATATAGAAAATATCATATAATGAGGTCAACTACTATTTTCATGAGATTGAGTCTACGGACAAATATTAAACATTATAGTTCGAATAAAATAACTTTGGTACTGGCGGAACGGCCACGCACCACTGGTCTGAAATGACAACACTCTGAGCTTTAATTTGCTGTCAAACTTAAATTAAGTAAGCAATAATTTTCAAACTAATTGTATAGTGTCCACCAGTTTATATTCTTTAAGGAAAAGTTATGCCGGAGATTTTTCTTGAGCTAAATTGCTTTTTATAGCGATATTTGTATTTAAAAACACGGTTTTATGAGTGAAATTGGGCGTGAGTCGTCTTCAACCTGTCACTGTAGCAAAAATAATAATAATAAAATAATTTATTGTGGATGGATGACAGTTTGATTCATTGTGATTAGTTTGGTAAAAGTCTCATTTAATAATTCAAACAGGTTAATGAGAAATTAATTTTTTTGTAAAACCTTGCAAACTCGGAAACGAAAAACGCTAGACAAAATTTATTTGAGCAAACATTAACTGTGTTATTTATGTATAGTTAAAATAATACTGTGGTACTAATAAAACATGCGGAAAAATAATGAAGAGTATTGAAGTAAACTCGTAGTTCGTTTACATCGAGGCTGTGTCGGACGCGTAAGGTATACTCTGCTCAAGGGAAAGTGTAGACTGAATATTCAGCCCAAGCGTAAAACAAATTCCAATCGACAATATTTCCAAATAAGAAATGTTTCTCTAGTAAGAAATAAGGTAAGTTAGTTGACTTTTGGCTTTGAGGTGTGCTCGTGTTCAGTTCTTTATCGATTTAACAGTGCTTAGTATAGTTAAATCACATTTGTTTTTATAACAGTTATTTAGTTTTAGTGATATAACACGTTTTTATTTATTTAGATGTGACAATAATGCTATAGGGTTCAGTGTGTATATAATTATTAGTGTTTATTGCAATTATAATATTTAGACTCTTTCAAATTTTAGGAAGTGTTCTAATAGTAGTTGACAAGAAATGTTTGCAACGGAAGAGGCAAGAGCTGAGCCAGTGACTGTACATTGTGCGTGTGGTATCACTGCCGCTTTGTTGACAATCGAGTTTTGAAAACTTCTGAATCTTTCTTCCTAATTCAAGAAAATTCTATTTAATACGAGAGTACGATTTTAGTGTCACTTAAATAACACAATTAATTTAGGTTTAAAGAAATTTTATCTAGCGTTTGTCATTATCGAATTTATAAAGGTCTACAAAAAAATTAATTTCTCATTAACCTGTTTGAATTATTAAATGAGACTTATACCAAACTAATCACAATGAATAAAACTGTCATCCATCCACAAGAAATTATTTTATTATTATTACTTTCGCTATAGTAACAGGTTAAAGACGACTCACGCGCAATTTCACTCACAAAACCGTGTTCTTAAACACAAATATTACAATAAAAAAACAAATTAGTTTAAGCAAAATATCCAGCATAATTTTTTCTTAAAAGAATATAACATGGTGGACACTATACAAATAGTTTGAAAATTATTGCTTACTTATTTTAAGTTTGACAGCAAATTAAAGCTCAGAGTGTTGTCATTTCAGACCAGTGGTGCGTGGCCGTTCCGCCAGTACCAAAGTTATTTTATTCGGACTATAACTAGACGTCTCAAATATTCGTATTTCAAATGAAAATCACATTTTTCTTGCTGTATTTTACTTTAAGTAAAATATAGCTACATTTTATTTATTGTCTTGATGTACATCGTTTTAGTTTTGCACTGTTTAAGAATGTTTCATATCTTATATAAAACCATAATAGTATTACTTTAATTTAATGAATTTTATCCATGTGGATTATTTTAATTCTATTTTGACAAATGTATGTTTATACATTCCGAAACATATTTGTCCAGAAGTGTGTATGTAAATAATATAAGATTGTATGAGTGAGTGGGTGAGTCAATACTGCCATTCGTGTATTAGCAGGATTTCGTTGATTCATTCATGCACGTTTCAGGGACTGACATTGCCAGGTCAGCTCAGGCGAGAACACTCTGATAGTTGTTCCTGGACGAGTATTTCAAAAGTTCAAGCGTTGTGTAAAATAAAAAAAGTACAGTGACTCGAAACCTTTTTTTTAAATATTGTCGAAATATAACATAATCTCTTCTCAAGTACTTTAATATTTCAAAAGTTAATAAAAACGTAGTGGATAAATGCAATAATGGTTTAAATTAATCGTTTCTAACAATAACAATGATTTTGCAGATTAAGATAAAACATTTTAATAGACCTACATCGGCGCAACTGTCTGGGCCGCCACTATAGAGCAGCACGTGGCACAGAAAACACCGCAATTTTCTTGCGCCACCTCTTTGTGTCATAGTATCATTTCCATTTTTTATATCATCAATTAATTGGCATCTTCTTCTTCTTCTTTCTCTTCTTCCCTATAACATTCCATCAATATCTTCCCTAAATAAAAATTCTTTTCTCACTGAACGTCCTAGCTAATTTATTTTCTCCTCATTATTTATTTAAGTATTTGCCATTCCTCTTCTACTCTTTTTGATACTGCCTCATTAAAATCACCTTCCCATCTTACAACTTCCATCATACTCTATAGCCAAATTTTCATTAACTCAATTCTTCTAATCTTCTTTTCTTATAGTCCATGCTTCTGCTCCGTGAAGAAATACAGTACAAACTTAACATTTCATCAATCCCTTTCTTAGCTCTTTTTCAGTGTGCCACATAACAATCTATATATAAAACCTTATTTTCCAATTGCAAATTTTGTTTTTACTTCTTTTGAACATCGTATGTATCTTGTGATCCAATTTCCCACATATCTGAATTGTTCAACCTGTTCTCTCTTTTTTAAATCCGTATACTTCTTATTTTATGTATTTGTTTAATCCTCAATACAATACACAACTTATTATTCTTAGAAATATTTTGGCACTGTGTGATATTAAAGTTCTGAGCTCTTCAGACTTTTTTGTGTTTTTCTCTTTGGGATTGGTATCATTATAATTTCAGTGAAATTATTAGACAATGTTCCATCATTATAAATTGTATTGCAAAACTTATTACAATTTCCTTTCTGTCCTATTTCATTGCCTTCGTTACCTTACCATTTTTAATTTCTGTTATCGGTGTATCTACTTCACTTCCTAGTACTTCAAACACTGTTTCATCCTTTATCAGAACGTCTTCATCTTCCACTTTCATTTCCTTTTATTTTGGCCCATTGTGCAAGTCATATAGGCCCTCTCTATATACCCCTTTCATCTACTCACCAGCTTTTTTCTCTCTTATCTCTCTTCTCAATTCATCATTAAGTTTCCCGTATATACTTTTTCAATCCTCCAATCTTACGTTTTATCCACTTCCTTCTTTCCTCCATTTTTATCTATAGTTACTTCTGTAATCCACTCTTCCCTTGCTATTTTTCTGTTTCTGATCCTTGTTATCGTTTTGTTTCTTCTCTCATATTACATATTATTCTTTTCCAACACACTTCTATGTCAACTTCTTTTAACACAGGTTTTTTCATCTTATTTTAACGAAAAGTTCATCAACTTACTTCCTTTTTCCTTTGATATTTTGGTTTCTCGATATCTATAACTTTGTCTAGTTGTCTTTTTCATCATAATGCTAATCTCTTAAACAATTATGTTGTGGCATTGATTTTATACACAAATAGATATCCAATGTTAAATTTTGAGTCTCAAAATATCAGATGTTTTGTGGTCCATTTTGAAGCGCTAGTGTAGTCTCATGTAAATGTAATACAGTTTAACCCATATGTGGTTGAAGTCCTCACAAACTAAAAATTACAGCCACTAATATTCCTATTAGATGGAATATCTATTGTAGGTATATACATAATTTAGGGTTGTGGCCTAAGTTATATCCGCTCCAGAGCAGCGTTTTGCTCTTTTCATAATATACAGAGTGTTTCAGAACTGTCTACCAAAATTTTTAGGAATTGTTTGTGGGCTAAGAGTGAATCTTAATATCACTTTTAAAGCATCCCAAAGTCCTCGGTTACTCACAGAGCCGCCATTTTTTTTCAAAGATTATTTTTTTCTCAAAACCCGTGCAACATAACATTTTGAAATATTTTATACACCTTATATAGTAAGGCCAACCTCAGAAAAAAATTTTAAATCTTTTGAAGAAGGAATTCAAAATGGCGGCCATCCAAAATGTTCAAACAAGAACAATCTTTTAAATACTAATCAAATAAAACTTTTACAAAAATAACTTTTTTAGATAATTTAAAGCCAAATCTAACGATACCTTTTTTATATAGATCGAATAAAAAATGAACGAGATATGACTTTTTGTGGTGCAGTTTATTGTACGCAGCCCAGAAATATTACTTCAAAAGGTTAGTAGGGAGTTCTGAAACATCCTGTATATGAACCTTTCTTGTATCGTTCAGTAATCAATTTGATATCTTAAGCATTGAAACACGCATCGTCTTCTTCTTCTTCTTATTTTTTTTTTTAAATAGTGGTTTCATAAAACAAGTTTATTTTCTTTACAAAACTCCACTAGTCTATGTCCTGTTTCATTTATTTTTCACAGTCCAAGATTTTCAACTTCGCTTCCTTTGTTGATACTCCAACTACCACATTACAGTTTCTCATTACCTTAACACGTGCATATTTCAAATCTCATTTTATTGTATCCTATATTTTTAATGAAAATAGAATTATGGATATCCTTCCACTTCTACTTCTTCATGTTGACGTGTTGGCATGTAAATCTTTACACTCTCCAGGTACTATATTATATTTACTTATTTTTCACCCTCATTCATTTGGTCGTTATTTTCTCGTTTATATCTCCACTGTTCTCACTTTTTCTTTCATTCTATTGCGTATCAATACTCGATATCCGTATGCTCCATTTTTCTATTGTCCTGAAAATGCAACCTGTATTCTTCACTCTAAATTTAGCAACATCCTCCCCATCTTTCTTTACTCATTCCCAGACCGAACTATATCTTTCCCTATCATGTTTAACGTTCTCTAATTTTCCTTCTTGAATTAGAAAGCTTACATTCCATGTCCCAATTCGTATTACTTCTTACTTCCTCTTACACTTAATATTACACAATTTTGTATTTACCTGTCTGAGATCCGATTGAGGGAAAGCTTCATCACGGGATAGTTTAACAGAAATGCTCAAGTTTCCAGATTTCATACTAAATGAGATATCTTCAGATCTTTAATGTGGTGGTTTCTCATAGCCTTCTATATTCTATGTCGTTGTCAAACACCGTGATAATACTGATTATACACCAAGATCGGTCACCACTACAGAGATTCTAAATATAATACTCTTGTAATACACATAAATGGGATAGCATCACACCACTTACAACAGCACACTCCTACTAACATAGAGTACTTAAGGTGCGGTAATTGTCCAGTCTAGCACCCCCACTTCAAAGCAGCGCGTGACCCTGATAAGCACCGTGATAATACTGATTGTACATCGAAATCAGCCACCGGCACAGATATCCTACACTTAATACTCATGTAATACACGCTAATGTGATGGATTCACATCAGCTACTACAACAACTTACTCATACCAACATCAGGTGCTAAAAGTGCAGTAATTGTTCTCCACTGGCGGTACTGTCAAGTGTGTAGAGTGTGGCCCTGATAAACACCGTAATAATACTGATTACACACCGAGATCGGTCGCCGCCACAGAGACTAAACATAATACTCTTGTAATACACGCTAATTTAATGGTATCACACCAGCTACATCTCACTTCTACCCAACTGAGATGTTAAAGTGCGGTAATTGTTCACCACTGGTGGTACTGTCAAGAGTGTAGCGTGTGGCCCTGATAAACACCGTAATAATACTGATTACACACCGAGATCGGCCGCCGCCACAGAGATCCTAAACATAATACTCTTGTAATACACGCTAATGTACTGGCATCACACCAGCTACATCTCACTTCTACCCAACTCAGATGCTAAAGTGCGGTAATTGTTCTCCACTGGCAGTACTGTCAAGAGTGAAGCGTGTGCCCTGATAAACACCGTAATAATACTGATTATACACCGAGATCGGCTGCCGCCACAGAGATCCTAAACATAATACTCTTGTAATACACGCTAATGTCATGGCATCAGACCAGCTACATCTCACTTCTACCCAACTGAGATGCATAAGTGCGGTAATTGCCCAACATGCGAACACTCGTATTATCACGGACCAACACTTTCAAATTAATATTCTTTATTTGCATCATAGACATACTTTGGTGGAAGTCCAACCAATACAAAAACATACAAACTAAAAGGTCAAGTACAAAATACAAGTATTTGGACTATACAGTCAATGTGGAAGTGTCGTCCGGGACTGGCCTCATCTTAATTTCATTTTGAAGCAGTTTCCATTTGCAGATTGTTTTATTCCAACCGGAAATTTATTAAAAGAATTCGTACATGGATAAAAAATTTACTTTCTATACGTTTTTAAGTTAAAATTCTCTGAAGAGACTGATTTATTTTCTTTATATAGCGACGCATGTTTGTGATACGTGATTGATTTTAATGCATGGTTAAGACGTTCTCTGTTCCACTGTGCCTTGTACAGCCATCAGCCCGACCGAGTCCCCAGACAATTCTCAGGGCCTTCTTTTGTAAACTAAAGATCCTTTCTAAATTATGCTGGCTTGTGAATTCCCGAAAAAATAAATTCATAGGACAGGACAGATTAAAAAATTCCGTTGCAGGAAGGAAACATAATTTACCTGGTTCCAACACAATGTAGTTACCTCATAACATATATAAAGGAATACAACTTTCTACAAAGGTGGTCAATATGTGAATTACTCTTTCAGATTGTTTTGGACAATGACACCTAAAAACTTTGTTCAAAATCGTGAGTTTAGGACAACTCTTCATTCATCTTCATTCAACTGAAGATCGTAATATTGATGCTGACGGCAGGATTGGGCAGAAAACCATGATTTTAGATTTTAAGATATTTAGAAAAAGCTTATTTGTTTTACTTATTATTGCTTATTCCTCATTCGATCAGTAATGAAGAAAATAAGTCGAAGGATTCTCTACGACCCTGGATCAGTTGTTCTACATTACAGACTCATATCGTTAGAATCTGGATAATTTTGCTCAGTACTCATTTGTTTTTCTTCTCTCTCTTCTTATTTAAATTTATTTTATCATTTCCCCCTTTTATGTTAAATTCAGTAAAAATTTATCTTTAAATCAACGACTGAAGCCTACGCACAGGCCACCGAGCCTATGTAGGCTTATTTCCATATTTAGTACATGCAAGTATCACCGAATTAGTTATTTTTAGTTTCTACTCTCATTTAAATTATTGACAATTTTATTATTTATATACTTTTTGTACTCTTGCATTATTTGATTTGTCTGTATCTTTCTGGAAATAAGTCCATTCATTCATTCATCGTCTCCACAGAGCAAAGAATATCTAGAGCGGACACTCAGTAGTGTGGCGTTGAAGCCAAGCACCCCACAAGATGGCGTCTCCCCCTCCACTTCTCGACCCAGTACTCCCACGGCCCGAGCGTCATTCGCATTCACTCTTTGATTTCCACGTGTTTCTGTATCACGGCAAGCATTATGTAATGTTATTACTGTTTACTTTGATTCCAAAATGCCACACTGTGTTTGTTTTGGTTGTAGCAATAGCACCAAAAAGAAAAAGGAAGGTTTAACATTTCACAGGTAAGCCATATTTTATTCCTTGTTTAGAGTTTGTTTAGAAATTATGATTTTTATAACCTATTTAAATTTCCATTTCATTTATGTTCAATGGATTTTACTAAAATAAAAATAACTGTAGTACTTCGTCTAAGCATTTAAGTAATCTAATTTGAGCAATTTTGACACTCTATCAGGATTGTAACCCCAGTTCAGCAGGACAATTATGAGCCCTCCGTCTGAATATGTTTTCCTAATTTCCGGTTTGGTATGATTTTTATTATCAGTCAAGGTTTGACGAAATCGTAAATTTATCCGCTGAGATTTATACATGATTAATTTAATTTTTAAAAACTTTCATGTTGCCTGATAGTGCTCAAAAGATGTGATGAAGTTGTAAACTTATTTCTATAAGGATTTTCGCACAGAGCAAAGAATTCTTTGCTCTGTGGATTTTCGCTGTCACGTCCCTTTTTCATCCGACCTTCTCAACCGATTTTTACGAATGAGGTGTTATTTAAAGCTTATGATCTAGCGTATATGCAAAAGGCAATTAAAAAGGATATTTTGTTTAGGGCTTCGGGCCAATAGCTTTTGATTTATTTCTAGACACTTTAGATTTATTGTAAAACTCAAAAATACCGCTTTAATGTTAGAAATATTGACATTTAAAAGTCGTTACTTTATTTAAAAGGGAGAATATTGTGATATATGATTTAAAGGAACTCGGCCTTAGTTTGAGAATACCATACAGCATTTGGTCATGGATTTTGTACCAATTTGAAGCTTTTGCATTCCTATGACTTGTTTGACATAAACTTATTTTTTTAGGTTTCCAAAGGAACCTGTTCTACGCAAAAAATGGACAGTTGCAGTAAGACGTAAAAATTGGCAGCCTTCAGATGAATCCCGTGTATGTTCTGACCACTTCACTGAAGCAGACTTCGACAGAACATCATTGTGTTACGTCAGGCCACAGAGCAAAGATATTCTTTGCTCTGTGCGTCAGGCTGAGGGAAGGTGTTGTGCCGAGTGTGTTTCCGAGTATTCCTAAGGTAACTACTACCCATAGGCTTCCAGCAAAAAGACTCTTCAATGAGACAGTAACAAAGGAAATTACCAAGGAAACTGAGCAATGCTCAAGCCTTAGTACCGATGAAACTCAGCAATGCATAAGCATTAGTGATTCTTACATATGTTCCAAAATATTTTGGAACAAATGACAGTGGATGTAATAAACAGTTGTGTTGGGAGAAATGTTTTTATTAGTGACCATATGTATGAAACAGATCCAGAACAGTGTCACTGTGTACTACTCATACGAGCACTCTGCAAAAAGTATTTCAACATAAGGTTAAATTATTACTCGAAGAAAGTGAATGAAAAAACCATTTTAATAGGGTTAGGAATGACTTAACTAAAAAAGTTTTGTTTTTGAGTCAGTGAAGTAATAAAACGTTTAACAATGACTAACGTTTTTCATATATACGTTGTTTGATTCTATTTTTCAACAGCAATTTGTATTCATATAAATTTAATTTTTATGTAAAACACCACTGTAAATAAAATTAATAAAAGATTGCTTTCTTTTAAAATTTTATTTGTTTAGTTATTATTAATCACCTCATAGTAACATCACAAGCCCAAGATACAACATAACTTTTAAGTAATCTTTCTTATATTGATCAGATTAAGTCAAAGGCTAACTTCATGGTTTATGTTATTATATATAAATTTGCATTTTATTGGCAAATAATTCATATTGTAACCATATTTGAGGCCAAACTTTACAACTCTAATAATTTGCAGTGTTTTTTGCTTACAAGCTCAGAAATTGTTACATTTTTCAATTTTCAATAAAACATTAAAGAATAATTAAAACAATTTTAGAATAATTACTAATAATTCCATAACATTATTTAATTTATCCATTGACAAAATATTTGAATTACATTAACTAAATTTCTAATAGGTATACAAGAATTGTAGAATTGGAAAAGCTGCTGTTTAGAAACAAAAACACTACACAGCTATGGTCGGGCGCGGCACGGCAGCGGGTTGCGCGAAAGACAGTTTTGTCGCTTTACTATACCTCGATTTCTGGCGAAACAAAACATTTAATAAAAAAAAGGTTTTAATAAAATTGAAATTTGTTTATTCATCTACAACTTTCCCGCTGACAAAAAGTCTCTGACCAATAAATGAAAAACTTCCTCGCAATGTACTTTTTTTATGTCAAGACTTCCTCGGATTAAAAAATAATATCAATTAAACCTAATTTACAAAAAACTTAGTCATTGAAAAATTATAAAAACACTTTTATAAGCTGGAATAACTCTTTCTTTACCTTATATACAAATTTGAACGTATTAGGCCAACGTCTTCTTATTTAAAACGCAGTTTTAGTGAAGCGGTGTGAATTAAAAACGAGAGCGCCCGAGGCCTTGGTTTGGTCACTAGCACCCCACAAGATGGCGGAAAATGTGCTTCACTGACTTACTACTGTTAAGACTGGGGTGTCCGCTCTAGATATTCTTTGGTCTGTGATCGTCTCCAAACAAAACGACGGTCAATATCACGGTAAGGAGGGATTCCGTAATAATACAATTAATAAATATTATTAGGAAAAGTAAGGTCGGAACTTGTACATGCGCACCCAAAAACATACCAAAACACAGTATACCTCAAAACATACTTGAGAGTTGTGGGTGGGTCGAGGAGAGGAAGAACGGAAATCTGAGGAACTCCTGAGGTATTCATAGCGATACGTAATGAGATGCTGTTCAACTTCATCATGTTCGACTCAAACTAAGAATACGCCTGACCTCGGCCTCTATTAACAAATGTTTAGAGTTTCTTCATAAATATACGATGGTCAATCACATCCAAGGCTGACTTAATTCACAAAACAGGCTAAATGAGCAATCCCTCGACTCAATTGATAAAAAGTTATCTTCTAGAAAACAAGCCACCGCTCACAAAGTATCCATATTTAGTTTGAAATCAAAATGGCGCTGAGTCAGCATATTGTTACTTGAGAGAAATTTCAATCATCTGGAGTGAATAATATTCTCTAAGACCTTCGACAAGATAGGTGTTATAGAAATTGGACGACAGGAATTAATATCCAAATTTTTATATGAAGAATTTTTGTTTTATATATGTATTTAATTGTATTCAGTTTTGCCTTGTTACTCAATATTATTATAAATCTCACTTGTTTTATTTTGTATGATAAATGCTCTCAAAAAAATGTTAATTTGTTTTTTGAAATTTTATTGTAATGTACAATTTATTATAATTTTAGTAGTTTGGAAGATTAATATTCAATACTGATGTATGTATGTGTATATATATATATATATATATATATATATATATATATATATATTGATTATACTCAATAAATATAAGAATAGTTATATTATATTATATAGTACTTGCAGATGCCGTTTGAAAAATATTTCAATTGTCGAATTTTAAAAAAGCCTCCAAACAGGTAAAGCCTTGGAGGAAATGCATATTTCTCACTTTACCAACGAAATATTGTAGTAAGTGTATGTATATGTATATATTTGGGAAATAAATTTCTTTCTTTCTTTCTTTCTTTCTTTCTTTCTTTCTTTCTTTCTTTCAATTCTTCTTTTTTTATTGGGGTCGTTTTAGAAATTTTAAAAATCTTGGGGAAAGCTGCCTTCGGCCAAAAATAATTTAAATAGAGAGGACGGTATTGGTCTAACTGATTTGACAGTTCCTAAGTTTTCAAACAATGTACATTAATATCATCGGCTATTGTAATGCTAAAATTGTCTCTGATTAAGTAGGTTACATCACTACTTAATGACTCCACAAAGCCATCCAAGCAACCTTTAGGGAGTACAAACATATAAACCTGGGGAAAGGCAGGGCAGATAACTCAATATGTTTCTCGACGCTGTGCCGCATAAGGTCGTGGTTTGACAGTGGTTTTAAGTTTTTCTTAAACTAAAATTCAGGAGGCTCCGTAAGGGTTGGCCCTGAAGAAGCTATATACAAAACTATAGTCCTCAATGTACATTGCATTAATTAAGTGTTCTCTCTCACTCAACACAACCTCGAAAACAGGAATCTTACAACTAATTGAACGAATATTTTGATGGTAGACAAGAAAATAATTACTGTTAAAATTTACTTTCATCTATATTTAAGTGTTGACTCAGGAGTCTTGTCTTTTAGGTAACACGGGACACTACTTTCAGTCCACACAATAAGACACTGACTTATTCAATTATATCTGAGGATACGTACTTGCGTCAGGTCTCTGAATGGAGACAAATAGATCAGGAGAAGATTTGTAGAGAAGCAGGAAGTCTGACGGCGTCTGCGTAGAGGTGTGTGGTGACTGTGGCTAGCCAGTAGGTTAGGAGGGGCTAATCAGGTGAGGACCATCGGAGGAACCAACGAAAGACAGATGAGGCTGATAACTGGTGTAGAGCTGAGGATTGTTGTTTAGACCAGGTTTAAATTACTGTATGTGATGAATTGTATTATAGATTTTTGTTTTACCCCTGGTTGAAAATGTATGCTACAGAAAAAGTGGCTTTTCATAGAGCCCAAGATTAGTATTTTAATAATATTATTAAACCTTTAAAGATCTTTAAGTTTAAAACTTAAGGCTCTAATCGTAATAGTTTTGCAAGAATAGGTGCTCAAGTCAAACCGTTTGGGGACAGTAGCAAGGAGGAAATCTGGTGGAAGAAGGGAAAGATGCTAGGTTGATGTTAGCTACATTTGGATAGCATGTTCAATATTAAAGCCTTTACAGCCGCTATCATTAGTGCCATCAATACATACTACATACCCGTGCCTTTAGTGTGGCTCCAACAAACAAATGTACTATAACTGTTCATACACAAAGTTCATCCACCACAAGAGAGATCCTAGACATAATACTCCTTTAAAACACGATAATTTTACATCATTACACCAGCTACTACAACAGCCCACTCATACAAACATCAGGTGCGGAAATCGTCCACCGCGCGTGCTATTGTCACAGGCCACCACTATATAGCACGTGGTCCCAAAAAAATACCATAATAATACTGATTATACAACGAGATCGCCCGCCGTCTCAGAGATCCTAAACATAATACTCTTATAATACACGCTAATGTGACAGCATTACACCAGCTACTACAACAGCTAACTTATACAAACATCGGGTGCGGTAATTGTCTACCGCAAGCGGTACTGTTCTGGGACGCAGCTTTAGTGTAGCGCGTGGCTCCGACAAACACCGTAATAATACTGATTATACACCGAGATCGCCATCGCCTCAGAGATCCTAAACATAATACTCTTTTAAAACACGCTAAAGTGATAGCATTACACCAGCTACTACAACAGCTCACTTATACAACCATGGGGTGCGGCAATTGTCTAATGTCTACCGCAGGCGGTACTGTTGCGGGCCGCAGCATTAGAGTAGCGCGTGGCTCCGACAAACACTGTAATAATACTGATTATACACCGAGTTCGCCCGTCGCCACAGAGATCCTAAACATAATACTCTTGTAATACACGCTAATGTTACAGCATTACACCAGCTACTACAACAGCCCACTTATACATACATCGGGTGCGATAATTGTATACCGCAAGCGGTACTGTTGCGGGACGCAGCTTTAGAGTATCGCGTGGTTCCGACAAACACCGTAATAACACTGATTATACACCGAGATCGCCATCGCCTCAGAGATCCTAAACATAATACTCTTTTAAAACACACTAAAGTGATACCAATACACCAGCTACAACAACAGCTCACTTATACAAACATCGGGTGCCGCAATTGTCTACCGCAGGCGGTACTGTTGCGGGACGAAGCTTTAGAGTAGCACGTGGCTCCGACAAACACCGTAATAATACTGATTATACACCGAGATCGCCCGTCGCCACAGAGATCCTAAACATAATACTCTTGTAATACACGCTAATGTGATATCATTACACCAGCTACAATAAGAGCTCTTTTCTACGGTTAGCTTCTGAAGTCTTCAGACCTGTAGGGATCGTACTCAAAAATCCCATTCATATCAAGCATGTTAAGACACATAAACAAACAAGATATGTGTCATAAAAAATAAATTTCCTCGTGTTTATTTTCTTCGCTATGGTTCTATCTTTTAATAACATTATGCACTTTTATTGTAATGTACTTATTGGGGTGGTTGCGCTATCAGTGTCCAACGTATGGAAGGAAGGAGGAATGTCGAAAACTCTTGCTGTTTAGAAGTGTAAAACATATTAGTGATGTTATAAGAGGACCCAGTAAAACGCTTGGAGAAGCTTCACCATTGAATTTGGTTATTTTGCTTGATTTTAGGAATTCCTTAACCAATCATTTCCAAATTTACCAGATTCAACCACAGCAAACATATATTCTAACCTAACCTAACCCATACACGTACAGTGGTAACCCATACGCTCTCTCCGTAACGTTTCTGGAGACTTCCAAGAGTGCCATTTGGCTCTTTTTAATTTCATTCAGCTTATAACGCACATATTTGTCAGAAGGATGGTAGGCTGACTCTGGCAAGCTGACTACACGTTTATCTATGTAGAAGCTTGTGGGTTGACCATTTCTATTTTATTTGGAGATTTATCAGTGGAGTTTCCTTAAAAGTGTCTACACCTTTCTACTGCTGTGCTTACACTTTCTATCTTCAACAGTTTTAAACCATCATACACGTAGGTTGATCTTCGTTTTTTAACCCAGATCCGAATTCAAGTTTTGTGCTTTACTGGTACATTGGAATATGACTTTAACGTAAATTAAATTGGATTTATGTTCAAATGTGTAGTCATGCACATTAATCTAGGGTTAACTTCATAAACTACTTAATTATTTGACTTTTTTACAGTATATAAGTTTTCAATTAATAAATATATGCCATTTTAAAAACGATGGTATATTTGTTTTATTCTTCATAAGCCATTTATTTTCTTTTGATATTTCATCTAACAGCTATGGATAAGAAAATGTTTCTCGCACACTCTCAAAATTGTCAGGTTAATTCTTTTTAACAATGTGTTGTATTCTCTTGACCACGATACTTGGTCATGTTCAACTTTGCGTGGATCTAAGAGGGATTTTGAATATTCCCAGAATGTTAAGATTTTCAGATCCTGCACCAACCCGAAAATAACGTGGATGAAGGTCGTCCTTGATAACTGAATCTTGATGGTCTTTGGGAAATAATGCCTTCCTGTGGCCGAGATTGTGATCTGGGGTGCAAGGTGGTGAATGCACTACCCTGGGGTACCCAACGGGACCAACATTAGCCTGAGCAGATCTCCCATCTGGGGCACTTCCTCCCCCAGACCCTCCTTACCTTGACCTCACAGGATGTGGCTGAATCGAACTTTGTGACCGTATACTTATTATTTAATCAAAACATTACTTAAACACTATACTACCAAATATATAACCAGTTTTCATATGCAACAACTCAATTATCTAACGAAAATGACCTAATAATGAACCTCTTGATAGCCTTGTGAAAAGCAGCGGTTCTACTCCTTCAATGAAGGATTTTATGTGTTACAATTGTTACAATAACGTTATAGGGTTTATTCGTAGATCTGGAAATTTTTTAAGTAGTGTGAATACTTTGAAGTTGTTGTATTGTTCTCTTGTTAGATCTAAGCTTGAGTATGCGTCTGTTGTCTGGTATCCGCATGTTGCATATTTGGTAGACGTAATTGAAAGTGTTCAGAAAAGGTTTTTAAGATATTTGTATTTTAAAGCTTTTGGTTACTATACAACTTTAGTTCCATATTCTGAGCTAATTCAAATGTTTAATCTTGATTCACTATACAGGAGGCGAAAAATAGCAATGCTAATCTATTTGCATCAATTGGTGAACGGCGTGATCGACGATATGACGTTACTGACTAGGTTAAATATATCTGTGCCTCGTTTAAACTCCCGTAATCGGCAGCTGTTCTCCACTCATTTTGCCCGCTCCAATATTGGGTCTAATTCGTCCATCAATACTATGGTGAGACTTTACAATTCTCTTTTAATCACAGATACTGATATTTTTCTAGACTCTCAGTCTAAATTTAGTAAATCATTAAGTAAAATAAATTTTTAATTATTTATATTCATTGTATTTATTGGTTGTATTTATAAGTTATATTTCTATGTATTGTTGTTATTTCGTCTGAATTTTTGCATCCTTTATTGTTATTTGTTGTCCTATTGTTGATCACTGTTGTTTATTGTTAATTATAGTGCTTGATTATTGTCTTTTGAAGATGTTTATTGATAATCTATTTTGTCCATGATTGTGAACTTATTTATTACTTGGATATTGTTTTACGCTTAGCTTTTTTCAATTTATCTTTATTATAGTGCTCTTGGAAAAACAAAATAAATAAAAAATAAAATAAAAACCTTATAGACCTATTGTATTATATTCTGTAGTAAATTAATGTAAGCATGCTGTTCATTATTTAGATATATATTTAATGCTATAATGTAATTGGGCTTTGCCTGTTTTGTAGCATTTTTGTAAAATTAAATAAATAAATAAATTCTGGGATATACAACAAAATTTGGTACTGGTTTGGATCGTTGTCCAATAACATCCCCAGTAATTATTCCACTAGTGTTGAAAGATTAAACAAAATTGTTCTTAGTATAAACACTATTTTACTTTCGTATAAATTATTGAATAATTAACTGGATTACAACAATACACTACCAGAAAATAAAAGCACACTAAGTACAATCTTACAAACATGATCTTGGTGGTCTTTAAGGTGTCAAATACCAATAAGTATGATAACTATTAATACAAAATACGCTGGTAAAACTGTATTTAGAGGGTTGTTGTTGTATTAGGGAACATCCCTGCATGCTCCATATTCCAACCCGATCACTCATGGCTTCCTTTTTATTGTGCCTTCAACTTAAGTCATTCTCAATCCCCCACTACGTGCTTACCTATTTCATCCTTTACCTTTACGTTTGTCATAATTCCTCTAGTCCATGATTAGCAAATTTCTAGTGTTTTCAATTTGCAGAACAATAAACAAATAATGTGTTATGGGTGATTTATTCCTGATAAAAATTACATATAAAAGATCCTTGCAAAGGTGTGTGTTTGAAAATAAACAATGTGTTGCTATTTTAAGAGATCCAACTAAAATTGAATCTTTGAAAATAAAAAAAATAAAAATATCTTATTTTGAGTAGTCTGATACACAACCTATTGATGAAAAGTAACAGGTAAACTACTAGACAATAAAGTTTACTACGAATAATCACTTTAGAGTTTCTTTTTGTCATTATAATGTTAAGGGACATTTAAACTGTTCATTCGATAAGTTTATGCTGTAATTAACATATGTGTTTAGTTTGTTGACTTTCGACAATATTAAAGCAGGACGTTGTGAGGTGTAATTATATATAAATTTTTCTGGTAATATGTAATAACAAAAACATTAAGTAGGAAGAGTGGGTAGCCTAGTTGCTATGAATCGTTGTTTCTGGAATTCTTTAGTGTCTTGGACTCTGCAAAGATGCGACTTGCTTCAATTTCTGCGACGAGTAGACCCAATAGAAAATCTATGCAAACGTGAGGTTGGTTGAAGCTATTTTTCAAAATTTCATCTTGAATGACGCAAAATTACATGAAACTTGCAATGAGGACACATTGCATTTATTTAATGTGTGGATAAAAATTTAAAAAAAACCGTTTTAACTTTATCCTACATTTGTGAAACTTGCAACTGACCGATTTAAGCGAAATTTATAAACAATTATAATCACTTAAACTTATATACAATCATTACATATACCATGTTAACAATAGACTATTAACAGCTCTAGTGTTAAAAACCCAAACATTATTATTTTAATGAAGTTATATGTATAATATAATTAATATCAAAATTGGCTGATTAAAGCTTCCGTTATAATGTTCTTGAGGTGCTAGGTCCAGTCGGTGACTGGAAAGAGAGCAGTTGATGAACCTAGACTCTTAATTTATCATTGAAAATTCAGTTTTAAATTGAAATAAAAAGGATACATTCACCATAATTACGCAGCTTTAAATATGATATTCAGTCATAAATGGCGATCTGCGCCTGAGCCATGAATTCATATTGCGTAAGCAGTAGCACTTTCAAGTGGGGTTATATTTCAATATTGGTTATATTTTCAAGTAATATTAGGAGTTCACGAAAAGAATAAAATATTTCATAAATGTGCTCTAATAAGTGACATAGCACCTAAAAATTAGTGTCAAGCGCAAACTTCTATTGGAACGAAACTTTCGAAATGAAACTGTACAAATGTTGAACTAGAACGAGCTGGTAGAGTTGTTTGCTGAAGATATGGCTTGCGAAGTGGCACAGTACAGCGGCCGTTCAACCAGGCACCAGCAAAGCTACACCTGTACACACTGGCAGACAGACAAACACTTGTGTACACCATCACTGGGTACGACGTAACTACTCGACCATGTAAGCACCAACAGAACATAGCGTCAATTTACTTACATGAGGTTAAGTACTTATAAATACGTTATAGTGAAGATTTTACAACAAAAAATATTTATATCTATGGTAACTTACAAGTAAAGCCCTCACCACTCAACCACCTCTCTTCGCCCACGATTAAGCTCCATAACCTTCTTTCCACTTTGCTTGTGAATATAATATTGGTTTGTGTTTTTAAAAAAAGTCGTGGCTCTCAAAGTGGTTGTTACAATAGCCAATGTAGAAATTAAAATGGTGAAATTACGTTGTCAGGAGGGTCAGTAAATTAAAAGACCACCATTACATTGAAAAGTTTTTGATAAAAAAATAGAGAACCATAGCCGATAATTTTTATTTTGCTTGTTGTAAAAATGCTGCAGTTAAGATTGCTATGACGCCAGTTTAGCCATTTACAACTAATTGTAGAAAACTTCAGAACCAAATTGTATTACATCCTGTTCCGAATGGCATTAAACTCGGAACGATATTGTATTACATCCTGTTCCGAATGGCATTATACTCGGAACCATATTGTATTACATCCTGATCCGAATGGCATTATACTCGGAACCATATTGTATTACATCCTGTTCCGAATGGCATTATACTTGGAACCATATTGTATTACATCCAGTTCCAAATAGCAATATACCCGGAACCATATTGTATTACATCCTGTTCCAAATGGCATTATACCCGGAACCTTATTGTATTACATCCTGTTCCGAATGGCATTATACTCGGAACCATATTGTATTACATCCTGTTCCGAATGGCATTATACTTGGAACCACATTGTATTACATCCAGTTCCAAATGGCAATATACCCGGAACCATATTGTATTACATCCTGTTCCGAATGGCATTATACTCGGAACCATATTGTATTACATCCTGTTCCGAATGGCATTATACTCGGAACCATATTGTATTACATCCTGTTTCGAATGGCATTATACTCGGAACCATATTGTATTACATCCTGTTCCGAATGGCATTATACTTGGAACCATATTGTATTACATCCAGTTCCAAATGGCAATATACCCGGAACCATATTGTATTACATCCTGTTCCGAATGGCATTACACTCGGAACCATATTGCATTAGATCTACATCCTGTTCCGAATGGCATTATACTTGGAACCATATTGTATTACATCCAGTTCCAAATGGCAATATACCCGTAACCATATTGTATTACATCCTGTTCCAAATGGCATTATACCCGGAACCTTATTGTATTACATCCTGTTCCGGATGGCATTATACTCGGAACCATATTGTATTACATCCTGTTCCGAATGGCATTATACTTGGAACCATATTGTATTACATCCTGTTCCAAATGGCACTATACCCGGAACCTTATTGTATTACATCCTGTTCCGGGTGGCATTATACTCGGAACCATATTGTATTACATCCTGTTCCGAATGGCTTTATACTCGGAACCATATTGTATTACATCCTGTTCCGAATGGCATTATATTCGGAACCATATTGTATTACATCCTGTTCCGAATGGCATTATACTTGGAACCATATTGTATTACATCCAGTTCCAAATGGCAATATACCCGGAACCATATTGTATTACATCCTGTTCCGAATGGCATTATACTCGGAACCATATTGTATTACATCCTGTTCCGAATGGCATTATACTTGGAACCATATTGTATTACATCCAGTTCCAAATGGCAATATACCCGGAACCATATTGTATTACATCCTGTTCCAAATGGCACTATACCCGGAACCTTATTGTATTACATCCTGTTCCGGGTGGCATTATACTCGGAACCATATTGTATTACATCCTGTTCCGAATGGCTTTATACTCGGAACCATATTGTATTACATCCTGTTCCGAATGGCATTATACTTGGAACCATATTGTATTACATCCAGTTCCAAATGGCAATATACCCGGAACCATATTGTATTACATCCAGTTCCAAATGGCAATATACCCGGAACCATATTGTATTACATCCTGTTCCAAATGGCATTATACCCGGAACCATTTGTATTACATCCTGTTCCAGATGGCATTATACTCGGAACCATATTGTATTACATCCTGTTCCGAATGGCATTATACTCGGAACCATATTGTATTACATCCTGTTCCGAATGGCATTATACTTGGAACCATATTGTATTACATCCAGTTTCAAATGGAACTATATCCGGAACCAAACTGTATTACATCCAGTTCCAAATGGCATTATACCCGGAACCAAATAGTATTACATCTTGTTCCAAATTGATTTAGACCCAGTATGGCATTACCTTATCCAGTTCCAAATCGCATTAGACTCATTAACGAATTTTTTCACATCCAGTTTCAAATCGAATTTGACCCAGTACCGAATTGTCATATCCAGTTCCAAATCACAATAGACCCAGTAACGAATTGTCATATCCAGTTCCAAATCACAATAGACCCAGTACCGAATTGTCATATCCAGTTCCAAATCACAATAGACCCAGTACCGAATTGTCATATCCAGTTCCAAATCACAATAGACCCAGTACCGAATTGTCATATCCAGTTCCAAATCACAATAGACCCAGTACCGAATTGTCATATCCAGTTCCAAATCACAATAGACCCAGTACCGAATTGTCATATCCAGTTCCAAATCACAATAGACCCAGTACCGAATTGTCATATCCAGTTCCAAATCACAATAGATCCAGTACCGAATTGTCATATCCAGTTCCAAATCGCACTAGGCCAAGTACGGAATTATCTTACTTCCAGTTCCAAATCGCACTAGGCCAAGTACGGAATTATCTTACTTCCAGTTCCAAATCGCATTAGACCCAGTAACGAATGTTCTTACATCAGGTTTCAAATCGAAGTTGACCCAGTACCGAATTGTCATATCCAGTTCCAAATCGCACTAGGCCAAGTACCGAATTATCTTACTTCCAGTTCCAAATCGCATTAGACCCAGTAACGAATGTTCTTACATCAGGTTTCAAATCGAATTTGACCCAGTACCGAATTGTCATATCCAGTTTCAAATCACACTAGGCCAAGTACCGAATTTTCTTACATCCAGTTCCAAATCGCATTACACCCAGTACCAATTTGTCATATCCAGTTCCAAATAACACTAGGACAAGTACTGAATTATCTTACTTCCAGTTCCAAATCGCATTACACCCAGCACCGTATTGTCATATCCAGTTCCGAATCGCAATAGGCCAAGTACCGAATTATCTTACTTCCAGTTCCAAATCGCATTATACCCAGTAACGAATGTTCTTACATCAGGTTTTCAAATCGAATTTGACCCAGTACGAATTGTTATATCCAGTTCCAAATCGCATTACACCCAGTACCTAATTGTTATATTTGATTCCAAATCACATTAAATCCAGTACCGAATTGTCGTATCCAGTTCCAAATCCCATTAGACTCAGTACCGAATTATCTTACATCCTTTTGCAAATCCTATTAACCCAGTACTGAATTATTATACCCAGTTGTAAGGGGCGTGTTATGTAGTAGCAAATTATAAACAGAACACTAGTGAATTTTACGTTTAAATTATTGAACCCACAATAAATTATGCTATACAACAAAATGATGTGTTCTTCCATACTTGTTACTGAATGGGGTTCTAAATAGTACAGGGTTGTGTCACTTAAAGAAAATATTTATATTTTTTCACAAAAATTGAAATCCATTTAACAAGTTGGTACAGACGTGCATGTGCCCAGTACTAAATGTTCAAGTACCATTGTCAACGGAGGTTAATGACTGTGATAGTAGAGCCACTGTATGGGTGCTTCAGGAAGCCTTTCTCACAAAGGAGACGAGGTGAAATGGCCCGTGATCGGTCAAACAATCGCTCCTACACTTGGAATCAGAAGTGGTGTAATCGCTGGTCTCTGCACCAACGACTTCCGGCGTCCTTCCACTCCCCATCTCAGTGCTCTGTTCTTATCGTCACTTCAGCACTTATATCATCGGCATTTAATGGCAGTTTATTTTAATTTCTTGCTTTGAATGTTCCAAACTCGCTGTAGTCTGTAAGTAGATATGGTAGATGTATTAATGATGTAGATTAGTTAGTGTTGGTGAGTACAAATAATGATTCTATTCAGTAAAATACACTACCTATTTAAAGTGTTAAAGTAAGTTTTTAGCTATGAACACATCTGTCATCTTCAAATAGTCAGTTATACAAACACATGTTCAACGTTTATACCTAATATGTTAAACCACAAGAAGTAACCTTTCTGAAAAATTTTTATTATGTTATAATTCTTTTTATTTTAAAATAAAATGCAATAAAATATTAATTACATAAAATCCATACTCAAATACAACATAAATCTAAGTAGCCTATTAATGTAAGTCCCTCTGGCCCTTGTAGTGTCTTCCCATAGGACGACGAGGGGTTGTGCCGACGATATAATGACTGTCATGGGGTTGACTGTCGCAAGTGCACGCAACCCGACCCTCGTTCATTGATCATCTGCTTATAACAAACCCATAATTCACTATTTACATAAAAGTAATGCCAAATTAAATAGGAAATCATGGGGAATACTGAATATTAATAAAATAAGAAAATTTATTAGCAACAAATAAACACAATTATTGATATCTTTTCACTTCAAAAATGTAAAAAGCTACTAAGAGTAACAAATTTTTATTTTATTTCATTTTTTTAAGAAAATATTTCCTGAAATTAAGTTGTAGATTATTTTGAACATCCATTTCCACCAAAGCTTAGTCATTTTCATTTACGAATACTAATGAATAACAGTTTATTCATTAGTATTCGTATAATAAAAACTCTCCTTGCCTCAACTTTATAACCTATATTTAAAAACCTAGAGTAAAGATTTAATTTATCACCCCGAGCATTTTTTATACAATCACTTCTTACTTCATTTTATCAGTTAAATTCAAAATTTTTACTACACTCTAAAAGTCTGGCAGCACTCACTCCTAAAATGCCGAGAAACTAAGTATTTTTAACCACTGTCTCTTTCCAGTTTCATTAAATCACAATCACATATCATGAGATCTGATTCACTTTCTTATATATCTATAAGACGTTAGTGTTATGACTGAGCGAAGACAACATTTTCTTTTCATAGTTTACTTTATGCGCAAAAAAATTGTCTGATCATGATTTTGTGAATAAACGTGTAACTATGCTTTTTATATTAAACGTTTTTTAATGTTAAGAATAAACCAATATGTAATAATGTTTGTCATGCTATTTTATAAACAGAGTAATCTCTGTTTTCATTCATATATTTGTGCACTTTTAACCTTAACACATGTTACTAAATTAAAAATATCAACTGATGTAGATTTTTCTAAATAAGTCAACTTTTTACTGACTTATTAATCAATTACATGAAAATAATTAATTTTTATTAATCCAAATAGGATACTGTTAGATTTAAGGTCAGCACATTTTTACTAACAACTTATTTGTATTGATTGATTCTATGTTTCTTTAGTTTACCACTTCTGTTATACAATCAAACACATCTATTTCTTTCTTTTCAAACGTAATTTTGTGAATATTTTATTGGTGACCAGGAAATGGATTCAGAATTTTTAGAATACTTTAAGACATTTTTAGACAATCAAAACAAAATATTTGAGACCCTATTATCTGGTATACAGGAGAACTATGCTATGAAAACAGAAGACAACATGAAAACACCATTTAAATGGTTTCAACCTTTGAACATTTCTCATCAAATAAATATTGGGAGTCATACCACCTAAGACTTAAACATCATTTAAAAGCATATAATGTTGATCTGAGGATAAAAAACGTGTATTTTTTCTGTCATGGGTTGATTCTGACGTATTTGCCCTGCTACAGAAGCTGTTTGATTGTATAGATGTAGGAAGTAAACATTCTAAGAAATCATAGACTAGCTTAAAGAGTACTTTGTATAAAAAAACATGTATTAACCTCCCGGTACAAGTTCCTAAAAACTGACATGAAACCAAGACAGTCATATTCAGAATGGGTAGCAGAACTTCGTGGAATGTACTTACTTTCCACGAAGTTCTGCTTAACTTAAATTACATAAGAACAGGCTGTAACCAGACCTTAGTTGATGACTACATCAGAGATGCTATTGTCACTCCGCATGATTTTTTCCGCCAAATCTCAAGTCTCTATCACGCCCAAAGGATTTCCTGAACTTCTGTCTTTCCTTGGGAAAATGACTTATTATCATTTCGTTCCTAATTTTGCCTAATAAAATATAAAGTTCGTTCCTAATTTTGCCACTATTGCAGCTCCATTAAATAGACAAAAAAGGACACTTTATTTAAGTGGGGAAATGAAGAAGAGTCAGATTTGAAAAAGTTGAAAGAAACTTTCGTTTTGGCAACACAACTTTTTCCCAATAACAGTGTTGTTCCTGCTATAGTGGCTACGGATGCTCCATCTTATGGAGTTGGTGCTGTGCTCTCATTACGGTACCCAGATGGCTCAGAATGCCCGATTGCGTTTGCTTCTAAAACTCTTAATGATACGGAAAGAGGGTATAACCAAATTGAAAAAGAAGCTCTCGCAATCATTTTTGGGCTCAAGAAGTTTCACCAATACTTTCATGGAAGATCCTTCGAACTAATAACTTATCATAAACATCTGGTATCACTTTTTCATCCTGACAAGCAATTGCCTGTTTATACTCTCGCAAGACTTCATAGATGGGCAATAACCATAATGAGCTACCACTTTTCAATTCGTTACACATCAACAAACAAACATCAAATGCTTTGATGCGGGGAATGCTTTGTCCCGCCTTCCTTGTGGTCCTGATTCGACTGTTGACAAGTTGAAAGAGTGTTGCAATTGGATTTCAGAAGACTTAACTGACACTATATCTGCATTTCCTATAAGTTACAAACTGGTAACTGAAGAAATAAATAAAGACCATATTCTTCGAGATGTTATCTCTTTTATATTTCACAAGAATGGACAAACACTTTTCCAAACATTGAGCTAAAGCCATTTTTTGATCGAGGATATGCTCTTATTGTGCAGTCTGGCGTAATTGTATTTCAAAGTGAGTATCCTCGTGTTGTAGTTCCAACAAAACTTAGGACATCTGTTCTCCAGCTGCTTCATACGGCCTGCTGGAGAATTGTACGAATGAAGCAAATGGCTGGACGTCATTGCTAGTGGTTCCACATGGATCAAGATATAGACAATATCACAAAGTCTTGATTCAGTGTCAGCAAGTACAACCAGACCCAAAACAAGAGTTCAAAAGTTGGCCTGTTCCAAGCAAACCGTAAGAAAGAATTCACGTATACTTTGCTGGGCCATTCTGGAATAGTATGTGGTTAATCACCATTTATGCATTTTCAACATTTCCATTATATAATACTTCAACGGAGTCAATAAGAAATGCTCTTCGTCAAATATTTTTATTGGAAGGACCACCAGACTTTCTCGTTTTAGACAACGGACCTCAACTTAGCTCTAGTGCCTTTGAATATTCTGTGCTAAAGATGTAAGATTTTATCAAAACCTGAAAGAAACCATGATATGAGATAACTACCTTGATGTTCCAGACAAGTATAAGAAAAAACCCAGCAATACTCTTCCTAATTAAAAGGGAGGAAATACTACATCTAATATCAGCACATTTTTGTTAACAGCTGATCTATATTAATTGATTCTATATTTGTTATTGTTTACCAGTTCTATTGTGTATTTATGCAATCAAATATATCTATTGTTTCTTTCCAAACTTAATTTTGTGAATACTTTAGATACAGTATTTATTTCCTAATAAAGTATGAGTTTAAATGTATGGAAATAACTTAAATCTCTTAGATTGCATGTTTATGTAAACAGTATATACATTTATGTTCCAGGTTATACTAAAAAATCAAACATTAAAAATAAAGATAGTTATGCCTAATAAGTTAGATATGAAATGTTGTATAACTACATGAAGTGCCAAGCACAATTTAAAATGTTTATTACCTGTAAAAATGTTATATGTATTACCTGATTTAATGGGGGGTTTGTTGAGTTTTGGATCAATGTTTTCGACAGACGTGCATTTTAAAAAAATGGAAAATTTTGATATAAATTAACTAAAATTAATAAATGTCAGTAAATCACTAAAATTCACTATCAGTATTTAAAAATAGTCTCGCCATTTTGCAAGGACACTACTAACATAGGCTAATTGAGTATATTGACGCTATATCGTTATTACATTTATATTTCATCATTAGTGTTAACATTTTTATAACGATTTGGCATTTTTGAATTAACAGTAACAAATAACAATACAATAATTATAATAAGACGAATGTAATATTTCAATTTTCCTATTAATCAGTTATTCTCATATCAGTGGACATAACTAAACATACATGATGTTAACAACTTGAAGTTATAGAATATCATCCATCGTTGATTCAAATGTTCCAGTTGAGCAGGTTGGTTTTCGTCCTAGCCGAAGTTGTAGCGACCAGATCCTAGCTCTGACATCATTTATTGAGAATTGGTTTGAAAAGAAGTGAAAAACATCTGCAGCTTTTGTTGATCTCACAGCAGCTTATGACACAGTGTGGAGCAAAGGTTTGTTGTTAAAGTTCTACAGCCTTCTTCCTTGTCCCTTTCTTTTGCGACTTTTGAAGTCAACGCTTAGTTCCAGGTTAATAAAAGTATATCTCGATCGTGAAGACAGATCTTTTAGACAGTTGAAGGATGGTCTGCCACAGGGGTCTGTTCTTGCTCCGATTTTGTTCAACTTGAATACCGCTGACATCCCAATAACAAAGTCTAGAAAGTTTATATATGCACACGATATTGCTATAGCTTACCAACACAAGAACTTCACACGGCTACTGAAGAAACACTCACAAATGACCTTGCAGTCCTCGAAGAATATTTTAGAACCTGGATCCTAACCAATCAAAACCCGAAGTAGCCTGCTTCCATTTAAGTAACAGACTAGCTATTTGAAAACTGAATATCTTTATAAATGGAGTAAAACTCCATCATAATGATCATCCACAGTACCTGAGAATAACGTTAGATCGATCGCTGATGTTTAAAAGAAATCTTAAAAAAACAGCAGCTAAAATTAAAACCAGGGCAAATGTACTAAGTCGTATTGCCGGAACAACTTGGGGAGCCAACGCACACGTCCTGCGTACAACTGCTTTGTCTATGGTATATTCCGCTGCTGAATACAGTGCTCCCACATGGCTAAATAGCACACATACAAAAGTGATTTATGTCCAGCTTAATAGAGCCATGAGAGCTATTAGTGGTACTCTCATGGCAACTCCACTTCCTGGGCTCCCGGTACTGTGCAATATAGCTCCTCCAGAGATAAGACGTCAGGAGGCACTACTTAAAGAATTTAATAACCACCTCCCCATTAACCAGGATGTCCCACGTCAGAACGGTCGCTTAAAATCTCGGAACCCACTTCTACGTACTGCTTCCCAGTTGAGCAGTTCAAATTGTTCGCCCAATACTGGCTGGGCCATAGCGTGGAACAGTTCTGATGCACGAAAGAATTTCCTTATTAACGCTACATCAACACCTGTAGGTGGAATGAACCTCCCTCGGAGGGAATGGACACTTTTGAATCGGTTCCGAACTGGCTTGGGTAGATGTAACTACTGGAAGTATAAATGGGGATTGACACTAGATCAGTCATGTGATTGTGGGGAGTATATCCAAACAATGGATCACATAATTACAGAGTTTCCCCTGCGTTCTTTTGCGGAGGGATTGGCTAGCATACACAGAATCAGTGAGGCAGGTCTTAAATGCCTCGATGGATTGGATTTAGCTTTGTGACAGGAGACCACTTTTATTTTGTATTATGTATTGCATGACTTAATCCAAATATATATCACAGCTTTAAATGTTTTTAAAAATGTACTGACAAAATTGGTAGCTGACAAAAATATAAACAGATACAAAATATATATATCGAGAGATAAGTGGCCATCAGAGTACTCCCACTCGCCTCTCAACTCTCATTCCCATGAAGTTAATATCAATCGCACCCATTAACTACTAATGTTGGGAGCCCTTCATCTAATCTGAAATAAATCTCTTGACAGTTCTCATATATAATCCACAAAACAAAAATCCTACATCAGAAAGTAAACTACGTTGAAAGCCCATTCATCACCTAGATACAAACGTCGTTGAAATCCTATTTTTTACTTAAATACGTTCATTGCGTAAGTCTTTCTATCAACAAAAATCTACTTTGACAATCCACCTATCTATCTAAAAAAACGTTTAACAGTTTCATACCACTTATTAAAAAATACATTGACAATCTACCCCCTACGCAAAATGACTATTACAGTCCTTCCTCACTTGCAAAATATGACTTTGACAGCCCCCCCAATAACAAAAAAGTAACTTTAGCTGTCCTCCCTCCCACTTACGAAAAAATTTGTTGACAGTCATCTCTCACACTAAAAAAAATAACTTTCACAGTCCTCTCTCCCACTTACAAAAAAATGACTTTGACAATCTTTCCTCCCACTTACAAAGAATGACTTTGCCAGTCCTCACTCACAATTACAAAAAAGAAAAAACCATTGACTGTTCTCTCTCACTTGAAAAAAATGACTTTGCAATTAACCTGACCACCTACAAAAATCGACTTTGACAACTTAAAAATGTGACCCATCCACCTACAAAAAACTACTTCGACAGCTAACCCATCCTAAAATTTTTGTAGTTACAAAAAATGAATTTGACAGGTCTCCATAAAAAGCAGTGTAAAAAATCAACGTTGACGTGAAAAATCAATAACAATTTAATTAAAATATAAACAATTTCGTTTAAAATAATGAGGTGCAAACAAATATATTTTTGACTTATTCAAGTTAGTATTAATCTGAATTCTTTTATAACTTTACAATTAGTTGAAGGGATGTATGACAAAAGATCCATTACTCCAAGAACACAGAGGGAGTGAAAAGTTAATTTAAACTTGGGCAGCTTTGAGGGGCTGGCCATCGTTGCCCACTTTGTATTCCAGGCCTGGTCACCAGATACCATTTAGACTTGTTTTCTCTCTCTAGTTCCTCATTACCTTTAACATCAATTTTCCCTACGGTCTCAAGAAATTATAGGATTCTCATAAAACCTCGTGCTTTATTTATTCTTTTATTCTTAGATTATTAAGAACAAAGTGTACATTGAACTATAAACCTGCTTTTTAATTAATTAATATTGGTTTAGGTAACACATAACTAAATACAGTGTTATCCTCTCACTTCTCAAAGATAAATGAACAATGTTAACAAATATTAATAAAGTCCATTGATAATTCTTTCCATCGATCAATGGACCTCAGTAACAAACAATAAGTGGTGGATATGTAGTGGTTTCAGATATGTTAAGGCTGAGGTAGTGTGAGGTGTCTGAGACAATAAAATGCCTAAATCTTGGTGTAATATCATGGGGTAGCGAGCATGTCCTCCACCATGGGGAAGCACACATGTCCTCCTCCATGGGGTAGCACACATGTCCTCCTCCATGGCGTAGCACGCATGTCCTCCACCATGGGGAAGCACACATGTCCTCCTCCATGTGGTAGCACGCATGTCCTCCTCCATGGGGTAGCACACATGTCCTCCTCCATGGCGTAGCATGCATGTCCTCTTCCATGGGGTAGCGCGCATGTCCTCCACCATGAGAAAGCACGTATGTCCTCCTCCTTGAAGAAGTACTTGCCTATTGATTGAAAGAAAGCTGAGTCCTATTAAATGCTTTTGTCATACACTTGCTTGTTGGCTGATACTTTATCTTGAACAGAAACTTGGCATTACTGTGGTTGTTCCTGTTAATTTACTCTCATGTCTCTTAATAATAGTGAAACATATTACAAATTTAAAATTCCAAATTACGTTGGAAAATGAGCACATTTCTATATTTGACTATTCACTAAATATTTGTTTATCAAAATTTAAAATTTTTACTTTTATTACATGACCTTGTTAATCAACAAAAGATAACTATGTCAGTTTAAACAATTAAATTTTATCGAATTTTTATTATCATTAAACAACAATGTATTTGACAAAACGTCATTAGCTCATTAGTTACCTGGCTTCCCAATATATTCATTATTTCATATCTACAATATAAATTATTTTTCGTTAATTTTGAACCGTTAATAATGTGGTCTTTGTCCATAAGATCGGATGAATTTTCATATATTCCAAAGCGATGAAGACAGTTTCCAAGACAGTCATGTCCTGTTTTTAGACGTTAAGCAGCAACAGCGTTTTTCTTGGTAAATTTGGAATATCATTTATATCTTTCCATGATTTGTTTTTTATTTCGTTTTTCAAGGTAATTTATAAATGAGTTTTATAGAATACTTAATTTTGTTTTTTGCTTGATAGAAAGGAGTTGTATTGTTTTGATGGGGTGGATTTTATGTTGCTCCTTGTTTAGCTAGTTTGTCCTAATTCATTTCCTTTGATATTAATATTTTATCGAATGTATATAATTTATAAATGATGTAACAATATCTCCTACTGTTATTATAATATTTATGAGTTTTAATTTTTTTTTTTATTTTGAGTATTTTTTATCTGTTGTGTATTTCATCAATAGATAAGAACAACAATAATAAGGATTGCGTTAGAAAAAATATTTATCTCACCTAAACTATAACCATGTATTTTTTATATTCCGTAACTAGGTTAGTTTTTAATCTTATTTCCTGGTTGTTGTTGTGAACTTTGTTTGAGTTCTTAAACCAAATTATGTTTAAATGTATATCGATCAAGATTACATATTGATTTATTTTTAACTTGTAACTATTTCACATCTCTATTACTCTACGTAAAATAAATTAAGGTTCATTTTGAAGCTAAATATAACGCATATCAAGTCCAAATTCAATACTCCTCTCACACGAGAGTAATCACTAACGCTCAATTAGGTCCTCTACCTTGTCCGTTCCATGGACATGTTGACATCTCAACAATGACTGAGTATGCTCAATTTGGCGCGAAAATCGCCCGATAGTCTTGCTGAAAGCAGTAATTGGCAATAGACACTTGAGACCAGCTGTTCCTGGATCACTCGCAGCTGCCCAGAGTCCACGCAAGGGGCGAGTGGGGCTTATCCTTCATCGATCATCTTCCTCTTGAGTATCGCCTTTTCACTGTCCCCCGTGACGTCATGTTGATAGTTTTTTTTTTAATCACTTTGTAAGCTTGTATCAGATACCTGACAATGTTTTATTGATAAAAATTAAAAAAATTTAGGAGGGTAAAAGATAAATAGTATAATTCTTTGAATATGATAATTAAAATAATTGTTTTAGTCATAATATTTAGTAGCTATTTAATGATTAGCAGTTTTATAAAACATGGTCATAAACCTGTTATCCATTTCGAGTAACGAATCTTAAGTAGTTAGGTGTTAGTTCTCGTGGAATTAAAGGTCACAATTACTGTCCAGATTTTTATGAAACAATCAAGTTACGGAACCAACCCTGATAAAAAGATTAAAAGTGTTAGTCCACTTATTTTGCACATTTTTCAAAAGATTTTGCTGCTTTTCAAGATAATAATCATGTAGTTTGTAATTCATATATTATTAAAATTTGACAAAATTTTAATTAAATATATTTTAATGTTTTGCTATTAATTGCTGAGGTTTCCCAAACGGTTTAACACGCAGGTATAACTCTACAGTGTCTAAAATATGTTATTTATGAATTATTAGAAAATATTTAAGGCCCCAGCTTCCATAGAAGATAAAGTACTTAATAATAAGACGTATATTAAGATGTAAAAGTCATGATCTAAGAATAGACACTTCATCATAAGATTAAAATCATCCAGTGTTTTTTTGGAAAACCCTAACAGCCGACTTTTTTTAGAGCCGAGTTGACGCTTCTAAAGATGGTATAATGTCCCCATTGATCCATCCTTCTTTCTCCAGAGAAAGTCCAGCAGGTCACGGGGGCCTTACCAATCACTGGACAGACAAAGATAGCCCTAAAAGGACCACTCCAGGTCATTAGATCCCGTGGTCGCCTGTCCGCCTGCTTGCTGACCTTTCAGACCGGATGGCCGATCTTTGCATCCTGATTGAATCAGAAGGAACGATCGGCGAGCCTGATTTCGAATCATGCTTGGGCTTCGTCATTAAGTTTGACCACCAGCCAAAAATCTGCAACGTCTTATATGTAACTATAACATGTCATCTTGGCTCATTATTCTATCTTGATCATGATTAGTCAAATCCTATTACTCAGAGTACATGATCAAACGATCTCGTTTATTAAAATTATTGGTATGAGAATTTTATCAGGTATTCCTTTTATTCTTAACTAACTGACACAAGAGAAAACTCTTCTTTCCTGATTGAATACATAGATTTTAAGTTAAGAGATAGTGTATGTGTAGGTTTTTTCTAAAACTATTTGCTTTGAAAATATACTTATTGATATTTCATATTTGTTTTATTTTCTTATTTTATTCAATATTTTTTACATGATAGCAAAGAATAACAATTCCAATACAGCTATCTTAACAAAATCACTTTATAAAACTAAATTATGTCAATGAACAAAGAAAATTAACATAAACAAACTGGCAGATTTAATAATGTAATCGTATGAACTTCATCTATTTGTATTTACACACATTAATGAATTAACCCATGTACTAAAAAGTAAATAAAACACAATTTTTCTCAAATAATACAAACTAAACTAATATTATAAAATTAGACAAAATAACTGATACTAAACCATATGGTTGCCGCATTTATTTAAGTAAACTGTAATACTATCATTAAAAGTATCAGCTACGGATTGGTAAAAATTAAGTAGCCTCAAAGCTTTAAACAATGGAAAATTATAATGAGATAGTTTTACACCTCGGCAATAAGAATGTACTGGATGATCTAACTTTACGATAAGGTAAATAGAAATAAATATTACTAAGCAAAAAATTACTATCAATGCTGTTATTTGAAATTTTACAAATAAATAAAATCATGGATAACTAACTCTCTACGCACTGCTAATTTAGTAACGGAAAAAATACTTCGCAATATTGTTGTTGAATAATCCAGCGGAGAAGTATTTTAAACTTTTTCAAATATAGATATCAAAATATTTTATTTTGAATTATTTCCAATGTTACTTTCGTAGTTGGGTACGGTATTCCAGACTACTTAGCGGTATTCTAATTTTCTTTGAACTATCGAGAAATTATACTTTTGAAATTACATCAACATTTCTAAATGGATCCATAATTTTTTTATTATTGGCTATAAGAATCAGTTAATACATAATTTTCAAGCAAAAGCTTAGACTTGAATTGAAAAAACACGTTGAAATCTTTGATTCTATTAACCAAAATCAATGGTGTGTTATTAATGTTGTAAATGGATTGGTTCAATCTCTTCTTCCAGCAATAAATTATAGAAAAACATTTATTAACATTAAAATATAGTTTATTAAAAGAACACCGTGAGTGACCTCTGCAGAAGATGAGTGTCAGTATGGACTTTAATTGGTCTGTATATCTTCACATCATCGGCAAACAACAAATATTTAGAGTCAGTTATATTATTCGAAAGGTCAAAAATCAGGAAGAGAAGAGGGCCTAAATTAGATCCTTGTGGTACACCAGAAAGTCTTTAATAATTGTACGAACTATAATAACAAACTAAAACAAACTGAGAACAATTTTTCAGATATGATGCTATCAAACCACAAGATTTAACAGAAATACCTAAACCAAATAATGTATGTGTAACAAAATATCATGGTTCACTTTATCAAAAGCTTTGGAAAAGTCTGTGTAGATGACATCCATTCTTCCACCAAGATCCAACTCAGATGAATATGAATGTAAATGTCATTAAGTTAGTCGCTGAAGAATGCCCAGTTAGAAAACCGCGTTGGTTGGGACTTATTTTAGAATTTACCACAAAAAATATCTGTTTCTACAAGTGGCGTTCATAAACTGTAGCAAAAGAATTTAAAATTGTAACGGGCCCTCATTTTCCACCTTCGATTTATCACCAGACTTACGTGTTGGTGTTACCTTAGATTCCTTCCATTTCTTTTGAAATTAACTTGAGGCAAGTGAAGGGTTAAACAAATAACACAACCCTGGTTCCGCCAGGACTTCACTACAACCATTTACAATATAAGCCGGAATATAGTCCGGTCCGAAGATCTTTTCGATTTCAATTCCTTTACGGTTTTCTTCACATTCACTATGGTAAAAGGAGTTATATTAAAATTATCAGAACACAAACTAGTGTTACAAATCTTATACCTGGATAAATTCTTATCATTAACTGAGGAAAAATAAGTGTCAAAAGCATTCGGTATGTCTTTTTCTGTAAATATCTGATCTGAACAAGTCACTCTCCCCTGTGAACTGATATTAGTAACATTAGCATTATTATTAGACTCCAAAAGTTAAATTGGAGCTATAACTTATATAGCTCCAAAAGTTACTAACGTTGGATTTAATATTATTTTCAATACGGAGTATGTAATCCCTATGTACATTTCTAATATATTTCTGATTCGCTTTCTTAACTGTACGAACAAATCATTGTGAAACTTAGAATATTTTTTTTCTTCTTGGAACATATATTTTTAATTTGTATATCTGATACAATTTTGGAAGTAAACCAAATTGGATATTTGCATACATACCAAGAGCGGTATTAGACTAAGTTATTTCGCTTATAGACGCCTCGAGCTTTTCCGGATTCATTATTTTAGTTAATTATAGTGCAATTATGATATAGCTGGATTAATTTAAAGGTTTATTACAATCAGGCAATTCGTGGGTCAGAGCTGTGAAGTAGTGGCCATATCCAAGTAAGGCGTTGGACACTGCAGGTTATTCAAGATTCCACTTCGGAGGTATAATTCTTCTGTAAGACCAGCCACTTATAAAAGTAATTTTTCACTTTATGAAAAGGTATATTTACTTCACTTATGGAGGTTTCCAACTCGTATGTGGAATATTACAGCTAAAGACTTACCCTCTCATCCATACAATTATGGTGATGATCCATCTATTTGTCTATCCATAAACGCATAGTGGTGATGATCCATCCATTGTCTATCCATTCACGTATGGTGGTGATGATCCACCCATTCGTCCATCCATACTCGTATAGTGGTAGTGACCCACCCATTCGTCCATCATACACATACACATACATGGTGGTGATGACCCATCCATCCTTCCATCTATACAAGTACGGTGGTAATGGATTAGAACTTATTTAAAAGAACTGATAGTCCTTTGTTAAATTATAAATAGAATGACCATCCGATCACAGTTACGCCTCAGAAAAAACCGAGTTTCTTATTTTTTTGTATAGCAGTGAATTTATATATATTCTTATGTCGAAAAAGAATCTTAGTTATTGATCGTTGATTGTTATGCATCATGACATTGAGCTTTACTTTTATGAGAGGGAAGGTTAGAATTTATGTACGGTATCTAGGTACTGTCCGTCCAGCCTTACTGTTTACTGTATCTAGGTACTGTCCGTCCAGCCTTACTGTTTACTGTATCTAGGCACTGTCCGTCCAGCCTTACTGTTTACTGTATCTAGGTACTGTCCGTACAGCCTTACTGTTTACTGTATCTAGGTACTGTCGGTCCAGCCTTACTGTTTACTGTCTACCGTTCCAGGGCTTCCTTCCTCGCACAATGCAATACTGTGAAAAACAGTGTTAATGCATAGTGAAAAAGTTTCCCTGATTACAAAAACTAAAAAAAGATATTGTAAACCTAACTTATTTGTACTGAACTCAGATTCGTAGTCAGTAATTGAGGTTTAGAGTTGACAAGAGTTGGTCATCAGTTCTACAAGTGAATACACCAATATAGTTTTTTGAAACGTCAATCCAAAAATAATTATAGTAAAAGTACGAAATCACGTGATGTTTTCAAAAAGTTTTCAATGTCAATGTAAGTCCGGATGATTATCTCTAAGAATCCACAATTTGTATTCTCATTGTAAATGAATATCCTTTTGGCTGAGGCATCTGGAGGAATGGTTAGTACATAGACTGCGATAACTCTTACTCCGCCTATGAAACATTGATTACTGATCATTCCTCTAACCACTTTGACAACATCGTCGTTCTTTAGGAACAGGCCAACGGATATAAAGGGTCCGATTTCATAAGCCCATTTCCGCAGCTGGGATATCCGAGATTTCGAAAAGAATTGAAAAGCGTGTAAATTGTCTGCAGATGTCAGCCGGGAGGGCGAGTTTTTTAGCGGCAAGCTCTCTCGGTCTGCCAGTCTACTGAGAGTACAATACGGCACTGTTGGACAATACATGGCCGCTTCCTTGTCCATCATCCTGTCATTCAAGTTATATTTTAAAAAGAAAATCTTATTCTTTTATGAAAATTACAATTTTGTATTATTATTGTTTATCTTTTAAACCGCTAGGCTTGTTAGAACACGTGTTTTACTTGAACACAGGAGCCAAATACTGAAATCTTTTCACTATAATGTTAGTGAACAATTTACAGTAAATTCCAAGGTGTTTGCGCAAGGGACAACCGTTCTGCAGGTCGGCAAGATGTATCCAAGCTTATTTTCTAGCTAAACTAGGATTATCTGCTTATAAACTGCACAGTCATCAACTTGTTGAAGATACATGATTTTACATATAATACTGTACAATTTAAGGTATGATATATATACTACCTCAACGGTTTGTCTAAAATTTATAGGTAGAGAATTTCAACTACGTCATCAACTGAATATTAAACTTTGGCTTTCTACCAGTTGATTGCAATTCTGGAGAATCATGACTTAAGTAATTTGTTATATCTTAAATTAAGCATACCAGTTCTTTTATATTTTATTAAAGATTCAATTTAAGACAGATTTAAATGCTCTGAATCCAGGGTCAGATACTAACACCTTACCGATTCCTTTCATCATCATTTACACAGAACTGCTGTTTTGATTTCTGCCAGTTTCTTTAAAAAAATGTGTTTGGTTAGTAAAAACAAACAAATAAAACTGGGATGTCTGAGGTGCAATTTATAAATGTGCGGTTTGATACATCTATTTTGGATACAGGCAAGTGATTTTCATTATCCATACGTTAATGTATATGTTCGTATTACTTTTATCGTTAATCATAAATCAGTTAATTCGGTTTAAATTTCATTCAAGTAACAAGATTAAACACATCACCTATAAACAAAGATTATATCAATACTAATCGATAAAATCATGATATTTCTATTTTATAAATTATCCTGTGTTTATAAAGATAGCTATTAAAAATGGCATTATTTAACCCCGTTTGTACATTTAAAAGTAAAGGATAAACTTTATCACTTCTTATCGATGAATGCTATCGAATTGAGTTTTTGCAAAATATTTTTCAGTACTATAAAGGCTGGGCTGCAGAGCGGCCCTAGGGTCAACAATCAGCCCGGTATCCTACGTGATCCATCATCGGTGACCACTGACCATAACTGCTGTTAGTGAATCCGGAACCTTGCCCGTCATCTTCTTTTGTGCGACAGCCCTCCGGCGGCCGTCCAAGTTGCGCCATGCCAGGTGGACAAACCGACGAAAACAGCAATTTTTCTCATAATACTCTCAAAATATATGTGAACAACGTGTAGGATGTGTATAGATAAAGTCAGAATAAACAAGTAAACAAAAACATACACACAAATGAAAAGTATACATACACATCAATGTTAATTGATGACAGATTAAATGGGAAATTGTTTTAAGATACGCATTAAAAAGATAAACATCAAATTAGATCACATAACGTATTGTCGTCCCTTCGCTAAACTTTACTCACCGGCTCACTTGTTTTGCAGTCGTCGCGGGCTAGACAATGTTGACTTGTTGAATTGAGTGGAGATTCAACGGCATTGTACTTCAGATTTAGTATGATGTTCATAATAATAATAAATACTTTATTGCATGACAACTGTTTATAATTGTATGGTAATCGTCAATTAATTACATATTCAATTTAAACTAAAATGTTCTCAATCATACTTTATTTAACACATAGGTCCCATTCAAACATACAATATTAACAATCACACGCACTCATTCATTACAATTTCCCACTCTAGCTCCTTGTCGTTAGCCAATTAGATTTCACATTCATTTGCCATAAACTCGTCTGTGCTTCAGAACGCTTTATCGATCAGTAAAGCTTTCTGACGAGTTTTGAATTCCTTGGACATAGTGGCACTTTTGATTGAATTTGTTAGCCTGTTGACAAAATGAGCTCCTGTCAGTAAAGGCAAGCGCTCATAGACCACCATCCTCTCCCAGTTCGATAGTCCTTTCCTCTAGTTTCGTGAGGGTCAAAATCGTTACCTCTTACGTGTTCGCATTTGGTTTTGAAAACATGCATGTTCGGAAAATATAGAGACAAGGGAGTGTCATCAGTTTCAGTTGTTTAAATGTTGGCCTCTACGACTCTCTGCGATGTAGCTTTGCGACTGTCCGGATTGCTTTATTTAAAGGATAAAATTCTTGAAAATGTGTTTTGGCGCAACCACCCCACAAAGCTATCCCGTAGTACGCGATAGTACACCGTCATCAGTATCTGATTTGGGCAATACTTGGCGAGCTGTCTCAGTATAAAGATGTCTGAAGACAGTTTAGAGCAGGTGCTGTCGACGTGGCATTTCCAGGTCAACCCTTGATCAAGGTGTATTCCAAGGAATTTCGTCGTTTAGACTTCTTCGACCACAGTCTCATCTACCATGACTATGAAGTTGCAGTATTTAATTTTAATATCTATTAGTTCTCGTGTATATATTGTACAATAGTAGGTTGGAGTTCATGTCTCCGCTTAAACGTTATTATAATGTTTAAAGTTAAGTTTTCTATGTTTAAGTTAAATGTTCAGAGTAAATGCTGTTTCTTTTCTTAAAATCAATATACATTATCTTGGACTTTTAAAGGACAACACTCAAAGTATCTTTCAAATTACATGAAACAACTCTCTGTTTCTAAGGCCAGTTTGTTGGCCAAGATAAGTGGCGTATTGTAAAGTGGAACGACGAAAAGTCAATTTAAACTTGGCTCATTGCGAGTGACCTTTGGACCAGTGTGGTGTCACTCCAGGGCCAACTTCAAAGTGAGGGTAAACTTGTTACCACAGTTCCACTTTGTGGGGCGGGGTGGGGGGGGGGGTTAAGGAGGAGTGGTAAGGAGGGGACTACGTTAACAAAACTACTCACGCTCTGTGATGAAAGGGGAAAGTGTCTGGAGGACGTCAACTCTTTAAATATTGTATTCTGAAGTTACAAAGTCGGAGCGCAAGCGTTTCCTATAACATAAAAAATGTGAATAAAAGCTAAACGGAACAAAAAATTAAAACATGTTATATACAATATCGGAATAATATATTTATCACCTCTTGTTAATTGCTTACAATACTTTATTTTGAAATATTTTGAGAAGCTACGTCAAAGTTCTGAAATATTTGTCGACAACCTTCAATGGGACTCATAGTAAAAATATTATCATTCCAGTTGTACAATCAACTTCTACTCCGTATGAATAAATCCGAGGAACATCAATGGAATTTAAAACACACTTTCATTCATAAATACCAAGACTCGTGGCTCAGTACATATTAAATAAAGTGTAAGAATTAAATAAAACAAGAGTAATCGTTAAACCAACAAAACTTACTATAATAAGTATGGATGTACAGTTTTACGTTACGTGCCGAGCACACTTTTCACGATATTAGTCTCTTTCTTGTTTTTTATGTTTTTTTTTTTACCTTAAATTTTAAAGTTTCTCTGAAACAAAATTGAATTGATTTCTGGAAATACAGTATCTTGTAATGCATATAAAATCTGTTTCGTGACCAACATTCGTTGAACAGATATTTAGGTTAGGACATAGAAAAACAGAATAGAAAATAGCTTTGATTTTATTTAAATGTTAAAACCAATTATCAACAAATGTTATACATTTATTAGTTCCAATAAAAATAAATTTTAGATTCAACCAAAATTGGTTCTCGTCTCTGCCAATTTGCTCTCCTCCTGTCCTGGATAAATAGACTAAACACGACTAACATGTATGAGTCCGACCGGACACAACCTTAATCCGGGTCGCAGCAGATGTGGATGAGGCAGCACATTCGGAGCAGAAAATAGCTCCAAAGAAATTGAACAGATCAAACTAAATGTCGACTATGAAAAATCGACGCCGAAAAAGCGCGAGTAATTCGGAGGCAGCGCTGCGCGGTCAACAAAAGGTCAGCTGACTGTGGTCGGTCACGGTACGTCCGATCACTCATCCAGGCTGCGATCATAAAGCGATTACAACGATCCTGGCGGCGACCTGAGCAAACAGGCTGTAATCGCTTTACTGGTAATCTGATCGTTGGTGGGTGGGGTGGGGGTACAATGTCACGTGGGACTGTCATTATTCACACAGCCGACTCAATGAAAATTCGGAGGTGTTGTCCAACACATTGTGGCAATGAAATGATATGAAATAAGATGGCATGAGATAAAAGAGATGAGATGTGATGAGATGAGATGAGATGAGATGAGATGAGATGAGATGAGATGAGATGAGATGAGATGAGATGAGATGAGATGAGATGAGATGAGATGAGATGAGATGAGATGAGATGAGATGAGATGAGATGAGATGAGATGAGATGAGATGAGATGAGATGAGATGAGATGAGATGAGATGAGATGAGATGAGATGAGATGAGATGAGATGAGATGAGATGAGATGAGATGAGATGAGATGAAATGAAATGAGATGGGGAGAGATGAGGTGAGATGGGGAGAGATGAGATGAGATGAGGAGATATGAGATGAGATGAGGAGAGATGAGATGAGATGGGGAGAGATGAGATGATATGGGGAGAGGGGAGAGATGAGGAGAGATGAGATGAGGAGAGATGAGATGAGGAGAGATGAGATGAGATGAGAGAGGATAAATGAGATGATATGAGCTGGGGTGAGATGAGATTAAATGAAATAAATTTAAATTTTAAATGTCTATTGATACCCTACACAAAAACAAAATGTAACACTTGGTAAGATTAAGACTACAAAGCCCTCTTTTACATCTTACCATTCATGTAAGAACCATAATCATGTAGTTAATAAACATGTTTCTATTAGACGTCACACAGATAATCAATAAGTCTAATAGTGCGCTGAATGTGTGTCAAGTAAAAGTTTTAGTGATTTGCTATACGGCTAGCAGGGTTAAGAACTTGTAAGATCCTACCTTATTCCCCCAAATCCTTAAGGATAAACGAAGTAATTATTACTACAAATGTATAAAGGATGTACCTAAGTTGTAATATATTTATAACTGTCACTGAGGCATTCACTGCGGCCGTAAGAAAGCGACCTCTGTTTCTTTCTTTTCAAGTACGTCTTTATACTTTCTTCTTGTTCCTGGGGTTTCTTTAGTATGGTCTTCGTAAATTTCGACATCAGACGTCAATATATTTTAATATGTAGGATTTAGTAATGCTAATACAATTCATTTTCCAATAGATACGTTTTTTATACTTTATAAAACGTCCGTTGACTTAATACTGTTGTTAAGCACTTTTAGAGAATTTTTGGCTATTTTTCATAACTCAGTTTTCCACGTAAATATGATGGCAATGTTCACAATAGACACTATTTATAAATCAATGCCATACAAAAGTGCGACTATGAGTACTTGAGGGGTTTATACCACCGTAGATGTATGGAAGGGTGGATAGTCTAAACCACCAAGCCTGTAGAGGTTGGTGGATGGGTCTTATGGCTGGACCGGGGTCCTGGTGTGATAGTGATTGTGACTTGTCCATTACAAACCAAGACCTACTCTGCCGTGTAATGGAATCGTCTATCTATGTAACTGTGTCAGCAATTTGAGAGCATTTCGATTGATCTACCATGTTTTACACAAAACAGTACATTGAAACGAATGTGTGTTGTAAAATATAACACCATGACACTGTCGACCAGTCTGATGTAGCCCGCCTGAATACACGGGAGACATTTGAAATCGCAGAGATTTTATGATTGAGTGAGCACATTTCTGTGTATCAAGTCACACAGTTTTAAGTATTTTAGAATAATGAAAGTAAGTAAATAAGTCCTTATAAGTGGCTTAGTTAAGACCACTAAGCCCTCTATCCCTCTTAGCCACATTGTAATTATGCAGAATGTATAGTATTCATTTTGTTTTTTTAAGTACAACAAATTTTATAATTTAAACATTTTTAAATTTGAGCTGAAAATTAAAGAAAATATAGACATTATGCTAATTTACAAGTGAACTGGAAATCATCTTCCTGTCGGAAAATTAAATTTCCGGAAACCACGAACTATTTTCGTTTCATCTTCTCCGAATGTTCTTTTTTCTTGTCGTCTCGGTTAGGTTATACCAACGAACACACAAGACCAAGGTTATAACCAGACCACACAAGACCAAGGTTATAACCAGACCACACAAGACCAAGGTTATAACCAGACCACACGAGACCAAGGTTATAACCAGACCATATAAGACCAAGGTTATAACCAGACCACACAAGACCAAGGTTATAACCAGACCACACAAGACCAAGGTTATAACCAGACCACACAAGACCAAGGTTATAACCAGACCACACAAGACCAAGGTTACAACCAGACCACACAAGATTAAGGTTATAACCAGACCACACAAGACCAAAGTTATAACCAGACCACACAAGACCAAGGTTATAACCAGACCACACAAGACCAAGGTTATAACCAGACCACACAAGACCAAGGTTATAACCAGACCACACAAGACCAAGGTTATAACCAGACCACACAAGACCAATGTTATAACCAGACCACACAAGACCAAGGTTATAACCAGACCACACAAGACCAAGGTTATAACCAGACCACACAAGACCAAGGTTATAACCAGACCACACAACACCAAGGTTATAACCAGACCACACAAGACCAAAGTTATAACCAGACCACACAAGACTAAGGTTATAACCAGACCACACAAGACCAAGGTTATAACCAGACCACACAAGACCAAGGTTATAACCAGACCACACAAGACCAAGGTTATAACCAGACCACACAAGATTAAGGTTATAACCAGACCACATATGACCAAGGTTATAATCAGACCACACAAGACCAAGGTTATAACCAGACCACACAAGATTAAGGTTATAACCAGACCACATATGACCAAGGTTATAATCAGACCACACAAGACCAAGGTTACAACCAGACCACACAAGACCAAGGTTATAACCAGACCACACAAGACCAAGGTTATAACCAGACCACACAAGACCAAGGTTATAACTAGACCACACAAGACCAATGTTATAACCAGACCACATAGGTCATTCACACCTAGGAATTCATCAGTCATCTTAATAAAGGAAAAAAACACGTTTAGTCTCAACTGATAGTTTTTTTACACAATAATTAAATCGGTTAAATTAGATAGTACTTGACAATAATTGTACTGAAGATGGTAATGAAATTAGTTTGACGAAGACTCTATTGTGTAGCCAACTGTCAGACAAACGTCTGAAGTTCGTGGACTTTATAATCACTAAAGCTTCCGAGTTCATGTAATAAATAGCCACGAATTAATCACACCAGAAGCACAGTGACTGGACTGAACACCGAAGGTGATAGATCATACTGTGGATTGGAACGAGATAACTTCGGCCTTACAGCTGGTCATTACACCGAGAACATCTGAATTGTCACAAACAAAACAAACACTAACGAGAACAAATAAACAGAGGCCACTCTCTCATAGCCGCATTGAACGCCTCAGTGGCAATTATAAATAGTTTACAAGTTATTTACATGTTTACATATCAGTAGTAATAATTACTAGGTTTGTCCTTGAGAATTTGGGTGAAATTATAGAGGGACTGACAATGTGCTGGGCCTGACATTGCTTGGCAAACTGGAGAAATAACCACCAATGAATAGATGTATTCATTGTAAATACCAACACACATTTAGCGCACTAATGGATGCGACCTCTGCTTATTTCATCTCTGTGGAAAGGTTATGGGCATATAATATGGAAAATAATATCTATACGGTTGCTTGGATGTGGGCTCATGTATAAGTATTAAACTGTATTTTATATAGTAGCCTATCTTGTACAGGAAAATGTCTCAAATAATATATGTAACCTGAATACATATGACTACGTACAAACTAACTTCATCTGACTACGTACAAACTAACTTCATATGACTACGTACAAACTAACTTCATATGACTACGTACAAACTAACTTCATATGACTGCGTACAAACTAACTTCATATGACTACGTACAAACTAACTTCATCTGACTACGTACAAACTAACTTCATATGACTACGTACAAACTTCATATGACTACGTACAAACTAACTTCATATGACTGCGTACAAACTAACTTCATATGACTACGTACAAACTAACTTCATATGACTATGTACAAACTAACTTCATATGACTATGTACAAACTAACTTCATATGACTACGTACAAACTAACTACATATGACTACGTACAAACTAACTTCATCTTAGAGGGTTTGGCCATTTGTATTTCACTTGCTCATAACTGAACCATGACCAAAACATTAGCTGAGTTGCCGTTTTCCAAACCGCCCTATCTCTATAGTAGACGACATGCAATTTTTATCGCCAGCGGGACAAAACATGCCATTATACTTCAACTGCACGGTTCTTATTTATTATTATAATGTGTTATAGCGAATACTGTATGATAATTAATGGTCCAATCTAGTGGACTATAAGTTGGCATTGGCAGTTTTCAATTTAAAATTATTAAGTGTAACATATTTCACATAGTTAACTGTATAAAAATACTCAATTATTTACAAGACTTGTGGTTCATTAGAACATTTCTTTGCGTATCAAATGATACTTCAAGTGTCGCGATACGATCATTATAACGGACCGCATTGTTCAAATAGAAACCCATTTTTGGGCGTTTTTCGTGGAGCGAAACGGCCACCTTAAGTCATTGAAACTTTTAAGTTTCTGGTACAAAATAAACAATTTTCTGAGAGTGTTTGATTTATGTTTCCAAGTTGTCACCGAGCCATACATGTTCACACCCCCTGGCAGGTCCTTGTATACTAGTAATTATACTGAACATCTCCGAAGACACATTTAACTGACGTACGACGTTACGACTGCATTGCCACCCCAATGCATGACATATCTAATCAATATACGAAGGTTAACCTTCTGCTAATGTTGATAATGTTGATTACATCGAGATCCACGTTGATAGAGGATACCTACTCAAACCCCACTATACTCGCGTCACGCATATTTGTATGTCATGGATGTAAGACAAATGTTACACCTATCGGACCCACTCAAGTAAACCAAGGATGACTGTTATATATAAAATGAGGCAATAGCGTGTTTCCCATATATATTTCCCAAGACAGTATTGTTATATATTTAGTTTTATTCTTAGACTTTTAATCAATCTTAAAATTTAAAACTAACATTGAGGCTATTGTAAGTAGGAACAGCAAAGTAATATCGATATATCGGAAATATCAATAAATATGTATCGATATATTGGTATCGATATTTTCTTTCGATAATATCGCCAATGTCGATTATTGGTCTGATATATCATATCACTAAATATTGACGTTGTACTCTCTCGCCTCAAAATCATCACGATTCGAAAAAAAATACATTTAAATTGCCTCTTATATGTACAAAACATGCATTGAAATAATAACATAACATTATTCGTTTTTTTTACGTGAAGTTAACACAATAAAATTTAATAATCATATTGGCCCTGGATTGGAAATAATATAGTTTAATGGATAAATAAAATATATTACCTGTTTATTTACTTTTATTTAATATACTACATTTCGATCCTTAGATCATCTTCAGGCGTATATTGTAACAAATCTTGAAGGCATCAATAAAAATTTAAATTAGTTAAAACTTATTAACCTGAAAATACATAAAATAATAAACTGTTTTTGTTAGCTAGTTGTTATTATCACAGATGATGTAATATTAAATGTAAATATTGTAGTCTTTTTTTGCAATTTAATGGTGTCTAGATATCTTCCTGTTGTATTTATTAGTTATGTATCTTTTCTTTGTTTCTCTATATCAAATATAATGTTAGATTGGAAAGATATTTGGTCATTAAGCATATTATTTGAATTAGTCTTTTTTGCTTTGTAGATGCCTAATGTCATCATGACATTAAGTTTAAGGCTTTTCGGTAAGATTTGAATAATGTCCATATTATTTTCAATAGATGTATAACTATGAAATTTGGATATTAAGTGTTCAGCGTAAGTGGATTGTTGGTATTGGGATTTTTTTTTTTTTTATGTTCTTTAAATCTTTGTTTGAAAGATCTCCCAGTTTGGCCAATATAATATATAAAAATGTTGGTTTTTTTTTAGAAAAACAACATTTCAGAGATTTCCAACAACGCTACAGACAAAAATAACAAAGCAATTAGGAAAGCCATCAATAAATCAGTTCTTTTAAATAAAGAACAAAAACTGCTAACCAACACAGTAAAACCTATAGCCCCAAAACTAAGAGGACTCCCAAAGCACCACAAAGAAACTGAGCCAATCAGGCCCCTCGTAAACTTTATCAACGCACCATCTTACAATTTATCCAAAGTGCTACACAATATCCTTTCTAATGAAAATTTACTAGAAAACAAAAAAAGTTTAAAGAATACAATAGATAGACCTTCTGAATAAAATTAAGGATATGAATATCCACAGTGCACAGACAATGGTCTCATTCGACATACAGAATCTATATACAAACATACCTATTGAAGAGACAATCACCATATATCTTTCCAATCTAACATTATATTTGATACATATATACAGAAACAAAGAAAAGATACATAACTAATAAATACAACAGGAAGATATCTAGACAACATTAAACTGCAAAAAAAGACTGCAATATTTACATTTAATATTACACCATCTGTGATAATAACAACTAGCTAACAAAAACAGTTTTATTTTATGTATTTTCAGGTTAATATGTTTTAACTTATTTAAATTGTTATTGATGCCTTAAAGATTTGTTGCAATATACACCTGAAGATGATCTAAGGACCGAAACATGTAGTATATGAAATAAAAGTGATTGAAAAAGGTAATATATTTTATTTATCAAATAAAATTTAGTTTATTGTAGGCCAGTGGGTGGAACAAATGAAGTTGTATGAGACATTGATTGCCGGCTAAGTGGCGGGCACGCGGTCCGATCGGCTAGGGCTAGGCAACCAGCACGACTGGTGGGACTCGTCAGGCAGAATTACATTGAAAATCCCATAAGGCATACTTTTTTAGAATTATTATTTAGAGTCCAAGGCACAATATAACATGCTACCTTAGTATTAGTATCCTATTGTCAGTATAATGTTTATACAACATACATGGATATTTATTTATTCTAAAATGAATGGTTGTTGTAAATAAAGAATGCGTTATTTAACGGCAAACACTTTATTTACTGTACCACTTTAATACAGATGAATGGTATATTAAAATGTTGCACATAATGAAAATTGTCAATTTTTGGTTTTTCTAATCACTTATACTACAAAAGTCATCTTAGGCCTACACGTTATCAAAGTAACACATTTTTATTTAGTTTCAGTCGTAGCCATGGTTTGTTGTCAATTAATGCATTAGGTTTTTTTGTCTTTAGCAATGTGGACAAAAAATATTTTACATATCATGAACGCTATACATTTATGTTAGATATATAGCTATCTTCCCCAAGATCGCTGTTGCTAACATGGACTATAAATGTATTGCTTTAAAACTCCTGAACAGTTAATCACACCCTTATGTAAATCTGGAACACGCGTTCTGTATTTAGTTATTTACATACACGTAGGCCTACAGTATATTATATTTTGTCTTTCTCATATTGTCATTGTTGTTAAGTGAGAGAGGACTTCTTAGCCCTAACTTTGACCCTAAATAGAAGCATTTTCATTCTCATAGTTCATTGTCATGAAGTATTCAGTTAGGTATTAATATATCTAAAATGTGTTCGCCAAATATTATGAAATGGCTCTTTGCCCGTAATTGTAACAGGTGAAATTGATGATTTTAATAAAATGGGGAAATAATACTACATACAAACAAGTGGTTCCAAAGAATTGGTACAAACTTCCCCCATGTTAAACACTAAAAAAAAAAAAAATACCAGTTTTATTCCCAAATATGTACATCTATTTGGGAATCAACTCGTATATAGATAGTTGGGTGAGTTGGCAACGATGACTCTTAAGATGCCTAGCCAGACGCCTTACAAGTTCACAACTTGTTTCGTGTAGATAAATGTATTTAATTTTTACATCCAGTAGGCTATTCTAATAGTGACAGCAAAACATGAGTGTATTTGTGGTTATGACGTAAGAGTTAGTGCATAATTTTAAACAGATAAATCATCTACAATTCGATACATTGGTTCGCCGATATATCGATATTTTTCTTTCGATCGTTAAATCGATATTTGTTTGCGATATATTGATAATTCGATAACGTATCTCTACTTATAGGTGATTTCCGATCACTTTAGTTCACAAACTCATACTACATTATTACTTGGCGGGGTAACATAAACTAAGTGTTACTAATGAAGAAAAACCAAAAGGGATTAAGAATCTGCATCAAATTCTAACCCTGACCAAATCCATCACCAACCATAGTATTAGGGTGTGTCTTATCCATGAGTATGGAGTGATTAAAGGTAGTACAGACTTTGAAAAAGTACTTATAATTCCTGCAAACTGTCTTTGTAAAGCGAATTGTGACGTCAGGTCGGATCAAGTGTCAAGATAAATCAAGATTGAAGACTATCTGTCGGACAAAAGCTTCAGCGTGCTGTGAAATAAGGGCCGAAACTTTGGCTTTGTCGCCGTCCGCCTCTTTATGCGGGCGACGGTATCTGGTCTGTCCACCTCCTTTCTCCTCTTTTTCCCATGACATCTTTGTTGTACTTTGAGAGGGGCTGCACATTAAAAATGTACGATAAAAACGTACATCAAAATAGACTTTAATTTTGAAAGAAATAAACAATTAAAATGGAGCAGATAGTTAAAAAAAATGCAAATATTATTTAGGGTATCAGTGTTAGACAAATAATGAAAAATCACTATTAAGCATTACTTTTAAAATTTTTACCGTATAAACCCAATTTCAGAAGCAACACATCGGCAATAACAATTGCTGCGAAGAACGCCAAAACATATTAATGATAATTTAGTTTCTATTTCAACGATTCGGTTCGTAATGACAATCGAATAGTAACAGTTGAAGTGTTATTTGAAGGTTGAGGACCTATTAAAGTGAAACGAAAGTTGGTTGTTGTAAAATGTAGTAATTTTTACTTTTTTCATGGTTAAATATGTGAAACTATAAATGTCATTCTTGATGATTTTAGATTATAAACCAATAATATAAACTTATGGTTTACTAAAATACATCTTTAATATTCATAATTTGTTCACTCTAACTCATTATAGTAATAAAAACGAACCCTAAAGTACAAATAGAAAAGCATGTTTGGGCCCGCCGACGGTAAAATTGCATTACTACTATAGGGATGTAGTTTGGGGGTGTCGACTTTCCAGGGGTAACTTGGCAGTTTGAATAACGGCCACCTTAATAATAATTACCTATTTACCGCTTATTTGTACCATCCTATTGGTATGACCTCGACCAGCTTAATTTCTTTAGGCAAGCTGTTAATTAATTTGACACCCACCTGCGAGGGCAGGTGTTGATAGACTACCGTTCTGTGTTGCCCAGTACGGTAGTCATCTCTGCCTCTAGTATTATAATTATGTAAGTCACTGCCCCTTATCAGGTTGCATTTGGACATACAATATAAAATTGTTTCTAGAATATACAAGCAAGGCAGAGTCAACAGCTTGAGTTGTTTGAACATTGGTTTGCACGACTCTCTGCTCATTAAATTTGCAATATTCGTCGACCTTGGAATATACCTCGACAGAGGTTTGACATAGAATGACCATATTAATAGTGTATGCTCTAAGTTATCCTCAGGCATTTATGTACTGAGGACGCTCTCTAAATACTGCCCTATTCAGGTACTGATGACGGCGTATTATGGTCTCATTTACCCTCACCTTTCCTATGGACTGGTGATTTGGGGAGGTGGTGTATATAGTGAATTCTTGAGAGTGTTTAGACTACAAAAGAAGGCAGTCCGAATTATTGCAAATTTAATGAGCAGAGAGTCGTGCAAACCAATGTTCAAACAACTCAAGCTGTTGACTCTGCCTTGCTTGTATATTCTAGAAACAATTTTATATTGTATGTCCAAATGCAACCTGATAAGGGGCAGTGACTTACATAATTATAATACTAGAGGCAGAGATGACTACCGTACTGGGCAACACAGAACGGTAGTCTATCAACACCTGCCCTCGCTGGTGGGTGTCAAATTAATTAACAGCTTGCCTAAAGAAATTAAAATTGCTCCAAATTCAAAAATATTTAAGACCCGCTTGAGAGACATACTGTTGTCCCAGGCTTTTTACAGCATCGGAGAGTTCCTAGCACACGACTGGGAGACCAACTTAATTGGCTAGACACATCCCGTTGACTTTTGTGGGAGTTTCAAACACCAGGTAGATTTGTGTGAATGCCCTTCTTTTATGTATGTTTGTGTGTATTTATTGTTATGAATGATTGTTTAAATTAAAGCCTTAGGTTAATTAATTTTAATACTGACGTTTGCGATACAATATTTTTATATTGTCCATGCAATAAAGGATTTATTATTATTATGAATAGTTTTAAAGTCCGTTTAAACTAAATAGAGGTGACTAGTAGAAACTAACTAAAGGAAACGCAAAATATTTAAATTATCATTAGCATCTTTATTAACCTATCATTGATGCTGTTTCCATTAATATGATCGCAAACACTTATCTAAAATATATTTATAGTACCATTAATCTGCAATAAATTATGTCATTGGAAAAATAACTTGACTTTTACGAAATGAGTACGAAAGCAATGGCAAAGGACGCAGTGGTTACGACGAGACCGTTTTCCAGAAAAACAAGACAACTGTGCGTTCTGTTGAAGGCCAGGAGTCAGGTCACAGAGGGGTGTTATCAGTAAGACAACTGTGCGTTCTGTTGAATATACTTAGGCCAGGAGTCAGGTCACAGAGGGGTGTTATCAGTAAGACAACTGTGCGTTCTGTTGAATATACTTAGGCCAGGAGTCAGGTCACAGAGAGGTGTTATCAGTAAGACAACTGTGCGTTCTGTTGAATATACTTAGGCCAGGAGTCAGGTCACAGAGAGGTGTTATCAGTAAGACAACTGTGCGTTCTGTTGAATATACTTAGGCCAGGAGTCAGGTCACAGAGGGGTGTTATCAGTAAGCAGCTAATAGCATGGCGTTCCTTCCACAATAATCCTAATTGCGAATCATTAGTTTGGATATTGGAATAAATGAGTTTACAAATGATTAATATTTGAGCTGATAACTCTAGTCTGTAATAATAGTTGTTTCTAAGTGTTTTAAAGTTGGTTTTATGTGTTTATTGTTGTATGGTTATTGTATTGATTAAAATAGTTTTAATCTTGGTTATATGTAACATTTATTTATTATTATTGTTGAAGTTTTAGTATTGTTGACTTTTATATATGGTCTTATTATTGTTGAATTATTGTTAGATTGTTTAAGCATGTTATATTAATTATATCAATGTATTTTTGACTAGCGGATAAATGACTACAATATTATGACAAAACTCCTGTCTTGGTACTGTGTACTTTTATAAGATGTAATGAGTTAATAAAAGAATTTTAATTTGAATTTGAATTAAGGTAAATACCTCTGTAAGTGTATTGGTGGGTGAGTGGGTCAACACCACTTTGCGTATTTGGGTTGGCGGGTGGGTTCTTACCACGGTAAGTGTGTGGGTTGGTGGGTCAGTACCATCCTATATACAAGGGTTTTTCGCATATTTATTTGGCCTGTAAATGGATAATGAAACATAAAAATATTATTATATTTTGCATTTAATTTAACTTTTATTTTCTTTTTTGCTAGTGTTGCATAAAATCTACCAATATAAACTTAATAAACGTATCTTATCATCTGTGCTATTGTACTCTGACTGTTTAATAGCCAAGTAGATCTTCGGGTGAGTGAGTGGGTCTACACCACGGTAAGTGTGTGGGTTGTTGGGTCAGTACCATCCAATATACAGGGACTTTTCGCATGTTTACTCTCATATACATAACATCTTCACAGATCGTCCGACCCAGCAAAGAGCGGGTATGGTCAGCTATGCTGCTATCTGAGTATACATGCATACCAAGTTACAACCCCACACACTGCAGTAAGCATAGTGTTTTGGTTGACTACTTCTCAAATATATTACTGGTCAGCAACCTCAAATGTGTGATATTGCACAATTTATCGCCTCTTTAGCTCAGTGGCAGAGCGCTGGTCTTGTAAACCAGCGGTCGTGAGTTCGATCCTCACAGGAGGCACAACTCATTTTTACTAAAGTACGGTATAGTACGATGCAAGGTAAAATTACAATTATCGTATATAATGCAGTGAAATTGCTCAAATATAAGTAGATTGTTATTTAAATAGTAGCTTACATGATTTGAAATTTCAATTACAATATCACTCAAAAAATATTAATAAGAGGAACATTAATTTTTTATAAACCTCTATAAGAGTGGCTCATTTCACAGACTAGATGTTATATCATGATTTGTTTTTATAAGCATTTATAAGCAATTGGTCAATTCAGTACAAACCTTTAAAACGTTGATACTGAATATTTAAGTGTATAGATGGTTTTAAAAAACACTGTTTATTTTTAACGTTATTTTAAATATGATTTAATTTATATAAACTTAATTACCTGCATTTCATTTATTAGGCTTGAATTTAAGAACATTTATATTCTGTATATTCAAGAGGTCAAAACACAATCTTATCCACATCTTTAAATGGCAACATTTCTTACGTACACTCGAACACTATAATAAAGTTTTTTTTTATATTAGAACAAAATTAAAAGTTATTTATAGTATATATGTGAATGATGGTAGAAATATTCAGTATGTCTTCCTAATTATGACGCCAACCGTCAAGATACGGGCGAATGTTGGCTGTCAACGACTTTAATGAATATAATGAACGAATGTTGTCCAAGTTACTAAGGTCAACTAATGTTATTAATAGTTCAATAGTGATGACTAAGTCAAACAGGCTGTCGGGGACAAAGTGTTGAGGAGATTGTAGGCGATACGTTCTATGCTCGGTCCTCTTAATACCGACATGAGTCCGCTCAATGGTTGCCATCGACGTGGACAATACTAGAGAAGTTAAAGGTGTCTATGTTGTATAGTAGTCAAGATTCATATGTTGTATAGGGAAGAGAACTGAGTGTCAGGCTTGTCAGTTAGCAGTTAGCAGAAAAATCAGACCAAAACTACGTGGTTCGGATTCTACGTAAAGCTGTAGCTCACTTAGTTGCCCTGGCTGTTAAGCTATTGCTAATTGCTCTTTCTGAGGAACAGTCGACCTTAGTTAGTAACCACACATACACTCCTCGTTCATCTACACTCATCCTACACTCATTCACCCCTCATATTCGCCCATATCTTTATGATCGGCGTCTTATTAATGACTAGTGAAACAACTATTAGTGGAATCCGAACCACATATTACTGATCTGATTATTGGCTAGCTGAAAACCCTGATACTCGATATCATCCCATTGAGAACGTGCGACCCTGACTACCACCCAAAACGATCACCTAGAAAACGGGCTTAGTAGTAGCAGCCATTGAGTGGACGGTATGTTGTACTAAGATGACAATATCTCCTAGAAACTCTACAACACTTAGCCTCCAAACAGCTGGGTCACACAGCGCTACGCCACAGTGATAATGGTACTCGACACTATTTACACTTTTGAAAATAAAATATGTGGAAACTTTGATTCGAACATACAAGTAAGAGCTAAATATGGAATACAAAAAACAAATAAATATGTAATAGGAGAGTATATAAAATAAGCGCAAACACCTTATCTCTCATAAGGTCTCGCCATTCGTTACCTGGATTTCCCCTTCAAGTCGTAACATCGCCCAATAGCCTAACGATGTCCTGTCAACACGGCGGGTAGTGTACCTAAATTAAACTATAAAATATACGAGATACATAATTATAATAGGCCTACACATTATTTTCATGATAAATAATGCTTATATAAACACTTTGAACGATATAGTTAGTGACAATTTCACTCAATACCTAATTATACAGTGATTATAATTGCTCATAAAATAAATTAAAAGGCTTTCAGTAGTTCATTCCCAGCCAAGAAGTTTTTATTTAACCTAAATAATCAAGTTCAATAAAACATTTTTTCACCTCTGGAAAGTTCAATACAACATATATTCTAATGTGATAAATTAAGTAAAAAACATTGTTTCTTCTGTGACTAGTTCAACACAACATAGTTTCTTTGTAACAAGTTCAATACACTATTGTTTACTCTGTGACTAGTTCAACACAACATAGTTTCATTGTAACAAGTTCAATACACTATTGTTTACTCTGTGACTAGTTCAACACAACATAGTTTCATTGTAACAAGTTCAATAAACTATTGTTTACTCTGTGACTAGTTCAACACAACATAGTTTCATTGTAACAAGTTCAATACACTATTGTTTACTCTGTGACTAGTTCAACACAACATAGTTTCATTGTAACAAGTTCAATACACTATTGTTTACTCTGTGACAAGTTCAACGCAACATAGTTTCTTTGTAACAAGTTCAATACACTATTGTTTACTCTGTGACTAGTTCAACACACATAGTTTCTTTGTAACAAGTTCAATACACTATTGTTTACTCTGTGACAAGTTCAACGCAACATAGTTTCTTTGTAACAAGTTCAATACACTATTGTTTACTCTGTGACTAGTTCAACACAACATAGTTTCTTTGTAACAAGTTCAATACACTATTGTTTACTCTGTGACAAGTTCAACACAACATAGTTTCTTTGTAACAAGTTCAATACACTATTGTTTACTCTGTGACAAGTTCAACGCAACATAGTTTCTTTGTAACAAGTTCAATACACTATTGTTTACTCTGTGACTAGTTCAACACAACATAGTTTCTTTGTAACAGGTTCAATACACTATTGTTTACTCTGTGACTAGTTCAACGCAACATAGTTTCTTTCTGTAACAAGTTCAATACACTATTGTTTACTCTGTGACTAGTTCAACACAACATAGTTTCGTTGTAACAAGTTCAATAACTATTGTTTCTTCTGTGACTAGTTCAACACAACATAGTTTCATTGTAACAAGTTCAATACACTATTGTTTACTCTGTGACTAGTTCAACACAACATAGTTTCATTGTAACAAGTTCAATACACTATTGTTTACTCTGTGACTAGTTCAACACAACATAGTTTCATTGTAACAAGTTCAATACACTATTGTTTACTCTGTGACTAGTTCAACACAACATAGTTTCATTGTAACAAGTTCAATACACTATTGTTTACTCTGTGACTAGTTCAACACAACATAGTTTCATTGTAACAAGTTCAATACACTATTGTTTCCTCTGTGACAAGTTCAATGTTGTTTCTTCCGTTAAAAGCGCAATACAACATTGTTTATTTTGTGAGAAACACGACACAACATTGTCTATTCTAAATTTCCAAATCGTGAAAATAATTTTTTTTCACAGTATCACAAAACAATTCCTATACCGGTACTTGTCACGGTGAGTCGGACGAATGGGAGAAACGGTGATGAGGCATCGGTCGTACTTCCTCGGGGCATTACCCATAACTGTTCAGAGGAAATACCAGCCATGTTATAAGCTTCTTCGTAGAGCGTGGTTCATATAGCTTAGGTAGAGGGTTTGAATACATAATCCCAGCAACGTAACATTTACCTGTATACAAACCCATAGTGCAGACAATATCTTTCATTGCAAAATAGCTAGCGAAACAGAAACCGCTACGTGAAAAAAAACCATCACTACCACTGTACGTGTAGGGGTGGGAGGGTAGGTCACTCACTACCTTTGTACGTGTAGGGGTAGGCGGGTGGGTCACTACCTCTGTTCGTATAGGGGTAGGCGGGTGGGTCACTACCACTGTACGTGTAGGGGTGTGCGTGTGGGTCACTGCCACTGTACGTGTAGGGGTGGGCGTGTGGGTCACTACCACTGTACGTGTAGGGATGGGCGGGTGGGTCACTACCTCTGTACGTGTAGGGGTGAACGGGTGGGATCTGAAATTGTGGATTTTATGTTATTACTGTGTCGTAGTAGTGTCCCACATAAAACACGTATGATGTTTTTTTGGTGAGTTTTTTACTCATTGAAATTACCCTGACACATTTTTTAATGACAATTCCTTTGCAGACACATAATTCTTAATTATTTATGTAAGAAATTTATCAGTTTACTGTAGATCTGCATCAATTGCACGTGCTTGGCTAAGCAAATGAAAATTTGTATTCAGGGTGTCCTGTAAGTCAACGATAATACTCAAAGGGGCGATGGACAAGCCAATCACTAACCCAAATAACATAACATGATCCTACTAGAAGTCACTTAGTTATTAATATATTGACACTTCTATAAAAAAACACGAAAATTTGCCACCTTAGGTGCGTTTTTCATGCACTACTGCTACAAAACTAGGAGTTTTGTTATAACTTTGTTATCAAATTAAAGCTATAATGTCAAGAAAAGTGTCAATATATTAAAAAACTAAGTAATAACTTAAAAACTTATTTAAAAACCTAATAAAAGTAACTTACTAAGCGACTTTTATTAGGGTCATGTTTTGTTATTTGGGTTAGTCAATTGCTTACCTATCACCCCTTTCAGTATTATCGTGGACTTACGGGACACCCTATAAGTTGTTCGACCCTTCAGGTATAGCATGCATTACATATACAGTATATATATACGCTATAATGTTGCCAAACTATGTCATATCTGCCTACGACAAGGTCGTGACCTTACTGTACGCATAAATATCAGGCGATCGTAATAACCAGACAACATGATTTGTTTAGTAAAAACATGTTAAATGTAAGGCCTGTCAAAAAGGAAAAGTTGACTGAGGTAAATTAAATTGTTCATAATAAACTTCAAATACAGTAAAATATAAATAAAGAACAAATAAATCATAAGAGATCATTTCTTTCCCGCGTAGCATATGACATCAAGGACATGATTTTAGGATGCCAAGTCCAAAGGTCAATGCTCAAAGCCTCATTGAATATAGTTTAGCACAGTTATATTATACTGGCATTCTCATAAATGGTTTCATCCAAAACGTAAAATCGCATCGCAAAACTCTATAATGCTGTTGAGCACGAGGACCGTTTCTCCACCTTCACCTACGTGGTACGCCGTACGTACCAGTGTGAATGTAGTAGACGTACAGCACGACATCGGCCCTCGGTCACTATTAATCATTTCGTCATTGCGCGCGGCATGACGCGGCTTGTGTGCGTGTGTGTGTGTGTCTTTCACACGGCCCTAGCCCGCCTGGAGTATCGCCTTACCCGCCCGACAATGGGGGGCCAATTTCTCCGCTGAGTCGGTCGTGGTTGACAAATCGTCCTACGCCAGAAGGTTGCACCTCCGGCTGCAAGATTGCCACTCATCGTTCAACGACCCAATTTAGCACCGGCACGATCTCCGGCTAAAGAGAGAAGAGATAAAACAAACTTGCAGCCGTAAAGCGCAGATATAACTATACCGACTAAACGTTCTGATGGCTGCTCGTATTCGGGTGAGATTATACGTTATGTACAATGAAAGAAAATTCTATTAAAGATTGACTATTAAATTAGAAGAACATTCGTGATTTTATTTAGACATATCTTAAACTTGTTATTATAACAAAGTAATATGCATTTAAGTAGCATGAAGATACACTGTATCTCTAACTTCATTTCTCATCTTTTTGTGAAAATAAATATATTTGCACAAACTATTGTTAGGTAAAAATGTTTAGTATCAAAGAAACATCTGTAATCATGAAAATATATTTTTATTTCGAAGTTCTTTAAAAATTTGACTTACCTTTAAAGTCGGGTTTACACCGGAGTTGACAACCGTAGTTGGCAACCGAATATCCCTTAGTTGACAACCAGACATTAATTCGCCTTAAATATTGGTTGCCAACCTTTTATTAAAAATACAACTATATATATTTAATCAAGTCAATATTATATTTTCATTCAGCTTACCATCAAATATTAATCAGCAGTTTCATTAAAATCTTATGGTTTTTAATTAAACTACAGTGGTGGCGCCCTTTTGGGCTGTTTTATACATTTTTTCCTTGCCCTCGAGGGAGCGTGGGAGTTGTAGACTTTTAGGGCTTTGGCCCTCGACAAGAAGCCGTTCATTTCAAAGTCAGTTCAGTGCTTCATTTTTAATTCATACCTTTCCAGTTTTATTTATTAATTGACATCACGTGCGTCCCAGGATCACCGGGCTTTCGTGCGTGGAGCCGATTCATACAGTTTAATTTATATTTACATAATATTTTCATTTCAGACGTCACTGTCTGTCAGTATGACAAGTGTCCTGCCGCGGCAGCACGCGTGATATAGCTAACCATCACCAAACATCCAGAAGATATTAGGTGAGACTTTCATTCCAGGCAAGATCATCGTACAGTGGTATTGCATTATAGAGATGAAAGTGATCCTTTGACAGGAGTATTAAGGTGCGACAGTTCTTTTGAAAAATTTTTAAGAATGACCATCACTGATTTTGAGTACTTCGTTTCCATAGTTGGAGACAAGGTTCACAAACAAGACACCAACTACCGAAAAGCTATCCCAGCGAGTGAGAGAAAGTAGCGGTAACCATGCTTTTCTGGCTACTGGTGATTCGTACTCCAGTCTAAGTTATTTGATTAAAATTTCAAACAATGCCTGAAGCACTTAAAGACTAAAAGATTCAACGTGACGTGTTTTAATTTATTAGCAGTAAGTTATACAAAAACCCACAAATGTTAAAATAAGTAAACACAATAAAAATGTCTTTTTGACATATACACTAGTAATACATTTACAGGGAGAAAACGGAAATTGAAAAAGGTCTGCAAGCATGTGCTACGATAGGCGGGAGGGGAAGTGGAGAATTAGTTGGCAACTCTTTTGTGTGTAGCAACTTTGGGTTGTCATCCAAAGTTGAAAACTATGTTTACCGACTCCTCGCGGGAACAAGTTGGGAACCAAAATTTCGGTTGACAACCTAGTGAGTTGCCGTTGTGCTTACACCGAATTATCCAAAAAGGTTGGCAACTTTTGTTTGTCAACTCCGGTGTAAACGTGGCTTAATACTCCATTTTCAATACATATTTATAAATGCCCCCTTTTTCAAATGGGTTTTCATTGTATCTGTTGGTAGGAACCCTATTGAAATAAGAATACTTATTTTGAATCCTATAGATTGTAATACATTGCAGATAATAATTTATGGACATAACGTTTTTAAAACACTCACTATTGTAATATAGTATTTTCTCAGTCTCATTTTTCAGATAAATATAACAATAGATTTTTATAGATTTTTGAAATTTTTATTATTTATTAATTTTTTTACTTCATGAACTCTATTAACATAATTTAAAAGTACTTAAAACATAATTTTTTTAGTATATTTTTAAATTACTTGTACAGTAACAATTTGTAATTGAAGTGTTTGGTTTTGTTACGTTGCAATTTATCCATTTATATGTATGGATAGAAAACCAAAATATTTAAGTCTAGCATAGTAAATTATTTATTTTTAAAATTGTAGTGCTCTGCCAGGGCAAATCCATCCAAGAACTACGCACTACCCCAGCATGTTCAAACGTTTGACTGGTGTGACCGTGATATAGGATCTCACTGGCACATTATAGATAGCAGTTGCGTACATGACTTGCAGGTCACTGCCAGAGCAAGTGCAACCAAGAACTACGCACTACCCCAGCATGTTCAAATGTTTGACTGGTGTGACCGTGATATAGGATCTCACTGGCACACTATAGATAGCAGTTGCGTGCATGACTCCCAGATCACTGCCAGGTCAAGTGCATCCAAGAACTACGCACTACCCCAGCATGTTCACACCTGTTAGACTGGTGTGACCGGGATATAGGATCTCACTGGCACACTATAGATAGCAGTTGCGTGCATGACTCCCAGATCACTGCCAGGGCAAGTGCATCCAAGAACTACGCACTACCCAAGCATGTTCACCTGTTAGACTGGTGTGACCGGGATATAGGATCTCACTGGTACACTATAGATAGCAGTTGCGTGCATGACACCCAGATCACTGCCAGGGCAAGTGCATCCAAGAACTACGCACTACCCAAGCATGTTCACCTGTTAGACTGGTGTGACCGGGATATAGGATCTCACTGGCACACAGTTGCGTGCATGACTCGCAGGTCGCTGCCAGGGGGGTCGACTGACCGATGGTGGGACTTGAAGCTCAGGTGTTGGCCCTTTCTCTACATAAGTACTGACTGTGAAAGCGACGTTGCAGAGTGCTAACTGGCATAACATAAACTCCAAAGATGAAGTGATATATTACTTGTTATTATTGGAAAATGTCAAATATGAGATTGTTTGCTAAGTAAAGAATAATATTACGTGCCATACGTCAATGCGGCTCAGCCGTGGTAAAATAATATTACGTGCCATACGTCAATGCGGCTCAGCCGTGGTAAAATAATATTACGTGCCATACGTCAATGCGGCTCAGCCGTGGTAAAATAATATTACGTGTCATACGTCAATGCGGCTCAGCCGTGGTAAAATAATATTACGTGCCATACGTCAATGCGGCTCAGCCGTGGTAAAATAATATTACGTGCCATACGTCAATGCGGCTCAGCCATGGTAAAATGCATCTTCCTTTAGTAAGAACTTACGCATCATCCAAATCATGCTTCTTTTTCTTTGTATTTTAGCACAAATGGTATTGTTTTACTTAATAAGAGACATTAGTCTAAACCCACTAAATACATTTGTCTTGACTTTTCGGCATTCAAACCCGTAACAATCAGGAGTGATAACTACAAAACTGAAATGTCTTTTAATTTCATGTGTATACAAAACAAACTATATATAATATCAGGTATGTTGAGATGTTATGCACCAACAGTACGTTAAAACTAGTAGAAACTGTCGTTAGGATAGTTTCAAATACAGCCTATGACAACCTCTTCTTGATGTACATTTTGTATATAATTCTCAGGAATCACTAGACTTCGTTAAAAAAAATCTCATTGTATATATAAAAATTACAAGTGGTAAAATATGAAAATAATAAATAAGGAACATGACCTAACAACTGGAAGTTACAGTAGCTTAAAAGTGAAATATATTCGAGAGAAAGGATAAAAAACAGAGAGAAACGTCATAAGCATATTTAATTAAGTGAATAATTTTATTCGGTATGGTCGAACTGCACAAGGTCTTCTTAGAATTCAAGAACTACCCTACCTAATTCGTTGAGGTGCGCAGGTGGTTGTCTAGGGTAGTGTTGTTTAAAGTAGGTAGGCGGAGGCCTAGTCTACAAATCGTATCTTATGGCGAAAATGTAAAGTAAAAGTAAAAATGTGAGGTAAAAGCTATATCTTACAATGAACATTTTATAACTTTAAAAATTGATATATTATAATAATCTTCATACAGATTTGTTTTAGTTTTGTTTTCACTTTGTTTGAATTATTTTCAATTGTTACTTTGTTTTGTATTATTTTATTCATATTTTCTTATTATATTACAATTAAAATTTTATTTGGTTTATATAGTTTATGAGTTTTAATTTAAACGGAAATATTGTATGTTATTCGTTTTAAAAATTATTTGTTTATTGAATGAACTTACAATGAAGATATTATTATTATTATTATGGCAAACTGTATTTATTGGTATACAATACGCGCTCTTAATTAAGGTGTCCGGACAACTCGGATTAATAATTTTATATACATATAAATTTATAAAGGTATATTATGATGAATTAATTTAAACAACGTTTAATTTTATAATTTAAGTGTTAAATGAAATTATAAAAATTACAATTTTACTAAACACTCAAATTACTACGTCTCATATATTTTATGTCTTAGACTTCACATTTTTACATTTTGCCAACATTAGAGATAAGAGAATATATATATTTTAAAATGATGATTTCATAAACAACGGCTGAACCATAAAATTTAAAAAAATAAATAAATAAATAAAACAACATTCAACTCTTCAATCTCGTTGCCGGAAATCGTCACTCAAGTTACAATATAATTTTGAACAACTGTATGAATAATGTTCTACAGAATATGATAACTAAAATACTGTACAGTATAGTGCTTTTTATTATAGTTATTAGTATATAATATGCCTAAAAAAATATTAAATAAAAATACAGGTTTTAAGCCTACGTACATATTACATTCTTTTTTTATTAGACCTAGGAATAAGAGTGATCACCTCTTCTTAAATAATCTAACTAAATATCAAGCAAATGTCTTCACAATATAACAAATAACTATATTTGTTGGAAGCTAATTTAGCCAGATGGTATTATGGTCGGCAGGCTGTACATTCATTGAACTAACAACCTTTGTCACCCTCTTTGTCTTAGCGCGTGGACAAATCATTGTATATTGCGCCTAAAATATGTAACTCCCTGAAGATTAGTACCACCGTACGTGTATGGGTGGGCGGATGGGTTAGTACCATCGTACGTGTATGGGAGGGCGGGTGGGTTATGTATGTATGTACAGAAATCCTTAAGAATGTCGTGGGAGCTAGACACCAGGAAATTCTGCCAATTTTTTTTAATTTACTTGCTTCAAAATGTATAGTTTTAATGCAACGTTTTTATCAATTACTAAAATTTACTAAGATAATATATATATATATATTGTCACAGGTCCACCAAATTGAAGAATAAATTAATTAAATTAAATAAATGATAAATTATTTTATTGAAGAAATAGATATATTTAAGTAAAATAATCAACGAACATTCAAATAATATTCGAAATCCATTGTGAATTAATAGCCAACAAATACGAGGAGTGGGCCGGAATATTTGGCCCAGGCAGTCGTTCAAAATCGTAAATAATATTCCTAAGCATTGTGTCTAGACAGATAAGGCCTGTTTCAGTCTGATTTCGCAGAAGACGAATCCATCTGGCAACCCAAAGGGGAGTCACTGTGACATGCACCAGTCGAGTCCAAGAGACGTGACTAGTTAAGGAAACAAACAGTAGGGGCAGCACCTACTGGGGTAAGAACCGCATGGCATGGGCGGAAGTTTAAGCCTCTAACCCAATATCATTGGTTTTAACGGACAAAAACGTAGGAGGGGGAACCCACGCGAGTGTCTTCGAACTCTCATTCATTCTCAACTATGCCGTAACTAGAAGAAGGACGTATTCGATCTGCCTGTGTGCAGCAGTAGATTTTTTACTATAACATATAATTCTTAAACTTTATAATTTAATCATCAATACAGTGAAAGAGTCTTTTTTTTAAAAAAAACTAAAAAACATTTTATAGTTCATATACTTAATGTAATTGCTGTCTATACTTGGTGGGGATCTGTATTATAAAGAAGACCACGTGGACTCACAAACAACTCAATTAAAGATAAGTTTAGTTTTTAATAAAATATCCCATGTTTAGATATTTTAAAATATGAAATTGAATAACTTTTTGTTGTAATAAAGTTTGATGAAGAAAGTAAAAAATAATGTAATAAAGTAGCTTTTTCAAACAAGTCTTGATTCATTGTAATTTACAGCCTCACTGATTCACCCACATAAACGACCCTGAGATATATATAAAAAAAAAATATAATATTAATTTAAATAATATTTTATCAAATTAACAAAGAAATTTAAATTAATGTAACACGTCCAAGAGAGAGATGGTTACAATATATTAATTGTAAGTAACCCAAAGAACATTACATGACGAAATTAAGAACAGTCCTGAAGGACAAAATGCCTTTAGTAATAAAAAGTGCGTTTACAAACGGTATCTTGCAAAATTAAGTAGGAACTGTATTTCGGTACAATTTTTACTTATAAAATAGTGAACAGCCTGAGGGTGACTTTCAATCCAGCCAGTGGCCTGACGGGCAAGACCCAACTCAGATAACCCGTTGATCATAGCCCCGGGGGGGGGGGGGAGGGAGGGGGGCAGAAATTATCCCCTTACTAATTTCTTCACTACATGCGCAATTCAACCTTGTCCATTTTATCGAAGTCGAACCTCCTATACCTGGTGTTGACTTTGGAACTCCATCGACTATTATTTGACTAGTTATCGTCCGTCCTTCCATCCCCAAACCATTTTGTGAGTTGAACAACAGTGGCAGTTTACTCACTCTTCCCCGCTCGCCCACCAGGCATCTCGTTTAACAGTTGCTGGCGTTCACAATACTTGTGTACAGATTGTATGGTTGAACAATACTTCTTTTCATACCTGACAAGATTACTTTTTTGTGAATTGCTAAATAATTGGAGTAAGTATATAGAATTTAATGAGTAATTGCAGCTCTCCGTGCATGAACAATAACAATAGTGTTTGATTATGTAAATGGCGTGAAATATTCTGGAACTAATGATGAGAGAAGTAGATACAGATGTACCATAAGCCGAGACTGTGGTGGAAACAACCCTGTGATGACAACCACGACAGTCATGAGATGATGATAATTGTAAGTTTGTACGTGATAAAAAAATGAAAAATAATACCGGCAATGATAATCTATATCATTGCAGGTATTATATCTCAGCACAGAGAAAAAACAGAGGTTGCTTTCTTATGGCCACAGCGAACGCCTAAGTGGCAGTTATAAATATATTTCCATTAATGTACATCTTTATGCGTATTAAAAAATAAGTACTACTTTTATCCTTGAGGATTTAGGAAGAATAGTAGGAGGGACTGACAAGTTGCTGGCCCAGTCATCGCATGGCAAACTCGACACACATTTGACGCACTACTGAATAGGACCCCTGTTTCTTTCTTTACAATGATCTCAGTCACCGTGAATGAAAGGTCGACGGTTTGAACCGTTTCAATATTTGAATAAAGTTTACATTCAATGATTTTACGAGCTGGCCAGTGAGATCGTACTCAAAGGGCCGTTTAGCTCCTAGAAAAACGCCCAATGCGTGGCTTTCTATTTCAGCAATTCAGTGTGTAATCATGATGGTATCGCAACACTTTAAGTATCATTACACCTATTATAGTGGATTATAACTTTTTTTTTGTAAAATAATGAGTGTTTTTAAATATTTTCCTCCGTTAAATATGTAAAACTATAAATATAATTCTTGACTGTTTTAAATTAAAAACTTTGTACTATCAAATAATAAGCCACTAGATTGGACCTTTAGTAACCATACAGTGCTCACTATAACTCATTATAATACTGTAATAAACACGTACTGTACAGCTGAAATATAACAGCATGTTTTACCCGGTAGGCGGTAATCTTGCTTGGCTACTATAGGGCAATCGACTTTCAGTGATTGCTTGGCTTTTAGGGCAGAGAGAAAACAGCAACCACAATGGAAACCCTTGTTATGAAATGAAAATGAAGACATAACCACCAGGTAATCCGTTAAACTTCCCTATGGCCAATGTTACATTTAACAAGGTGTGTATAGAAAGGTATTATGACTTATGTTATTCAAGTAAGTGTGCGTCCGTTATGACGCACGAGGCTTTAAACGGCAGTTCGTGCGTTAAATAGACTGAGTCCACATAGCGTGCGTGACGAGCGTGTCCCTCTGTCCCCGCTCAACTAGCTCTCTCACTCGGCCGCTCTGATTCAATTATCAAGCGAGGAACTCGTGACTCGAAGCACATCTCAGCCTAGAAATAGCAAACAATTTAAATGTGAAGAAATATTCATGTAGTTTGTTATATAATTAGAAAAAAGTATTTAATTTAAACCCCTATAAAACAAAGTATGACAAGTATAGCTATCTTTATGATTTGCTCCTATTACTATATAAATAGTAATTTGAATATAGAACCTATTGAGACAAAATTCATAAAAAGATCAACTGCATGATTTATTTGCTTATAACTAATCAAAATATCTAGGGTGGTAATTACATACCGTACCAATTAGTACAAAGGGTTATAATGACCTATCGACTTGCCCATTCACATATATGGGTGATGGCAAACGCAATTACCATCGTACGTGTATCAGTGGGTGGGTGTGTCATTTCCACCGTCTGTTGTGTACATCATATACATCAATTACCAGCGTTTAGGACACTCTGAAGATGTTCATTTTCAAAGTGGTTTACATTAGTTAGTACGTGTTAGGAAAAAACATCGTTTAGATTAAAGCAACAAAACATTGTTTACATCTTCTTCATGGTAGTTTCCATTTTTAATTTCCTGAAAACCCATTCACGTACAGAGGTACTAACCCACCCACCTACCCACCAATACACGTACAGAGTTACTAACCTACCCACCAATACATGTACAGAGTTACTAACCCACCCACCTACCCACCAATACACGTACAGAGATACTAACCCACCCGCCCACCCATACACGTACGGTGGTATTGATCCACTCGCCCACCCATACACGTATAGTGGTATTAACCCACTCGCCCACCCATACGAGTACAGTGGTATTGACCCACCCGCCCACCCATTCACTTACAGTGGTATTGATGGAATATACATCAATGTGTACGACCCACACACACGTACAGAGAAAGACTGGAATATACATTTTAACCCATAAGATTTTGCACTTCCGTTGAAGACAATTACCCTTGAGAGAATATTCCAATGCATGCAGCTTCTCAGTAACTGTAGCTTTAGCATAATATATGAGCAGTCAATTTGAAGCCTAAGACTGTGACTTGTTACAACTTTACACTGAAGAGACCATCGCTGGACCCCGTCCCAGAACGTTAATCCCATGATGGTCGTGATCCAGTTAAACTCTCTGACACCAATCACCTTGGTATTAACATCGCATATAAGATGCTGAAGGAGAGAATTGGCAGCTCAGCCTCTCTGGAGGTGAGCTCATGTGTATGGGTGAGCGGATGTGTCTTTACCACACTGACACCGTAGGTATTTTAGTAATTACAAACATATAAATCATGTAATATAACATGGAGTGACACGTATACAATACAAACGTGATGGTGAGTCACTCGCCTTTTCCTGATGCGGTGGATGGTAAAAATTGTCCACTACTATGTTATACCACTGACTGTCATTTGGTTGTACCTGCTGCTTTGAGCCCTTTCTTTATTTAACTGTTTATGTTTGGACTCTCCTTCAATTTTCATAAAATACTGCAATTTGCCTGATGGGTTCAACTTTCTTGATATGGTTATATTGCTTTAGGCTTTGTTTTCTCATATCAAGAAATATGTCACTTTATTCTTTTATTTCTATATTTCAGTACTTGGAAGTATGTAAGTTTTAAAATCGGTATTGAATTGATCTAATATATTTTGGTAATCTCTTTTATTATCTTGAATTTGTCGATATCACTTTTTCTGTTTGATACTGAGATTAAACATGTCTCAGTCCAAAGACGCATTATTGTTGAGAATTTCTGTGTTGTAGTGTCTTAGTTTCACTTAACTAGTAAGTTAACTCTCATTGAAAATGATTTGTGTTAGTCTAAAGGCAGTATTTTCCCGTCTGAATTCCTGCATGATTTTAAACAGGGGACGCTTTTTATTTGACCGTATTTTCTGTTTAAGAATTGTTGAGCTAATATTCAAGCTCCTATTCTATGTTGTATTTTTAGACCTAAATATCCACTATTTCTTCTGGACTTAAATTTGTTTTTTGTCAGTCGAGAATGAAAATGTCTCAAATTAAAATGGAAAGGTTATTGGAAAAAGCTGGACAGTCGACCGTAATATTGGTTGTTCGACGTTCCTTTCTATTCATCATTGTTACAATTCTCTATTACTTTGTCCAAAACTATAGTAAAGGGGAAAGACCATTTTCTTTTCTAACTTCAGTTTTTATTACGAATGTTTCAAACATTTCTCACATAACTTTTACTTGTGAATCTGTATCAGTTCTGTATAAAATAAAACATTACACATTTACTGGATTTATAATAATGTATTATTATCTTATTTTCATTTATATTATCAGCATTTGTATAATATAGCTTAGTACAAAATTGCAAAATCAAATTTACAGTATGATTTTAAAGTGGCTAAATATAAATCAATTTTAGTTTAGAGGTAAAAAATTAAAAATGTGTTTCGAGTATCTCTTATTAAAATTATTAATTTGTAAGTTGTTACTGAAGTTTTACTTGGCACAGCACATTATACATTGATTAATAAACAATCTTTCACATCTATCTAGTCCTAAACATACTGTGATGTAATATAATAATCAATAATAACTGTGATGTAATAATAATCAATAATAGAATCGATCTGTAGCTGTCATAATCCATTACATAGGTCATTAGTAAGGACTTTGCGTATTACATCTTGATAATCAAGTGTAGTAGCACAATGCTTAGTCTTGTGAATCCCTGAACACGTGCAAAGTTTACAAGTTTTTGGTTGTTTTACTTCAGTTAAAAAATTGATTTCAGAAATGTTTAGGTTAATTCAATAAACTAATGGGAATATTCACTTAGATGCAGATTTATGAGTTCCGAAGGTCGTGGAATCAGTTCACAAGTAATTGCCCAAGCGGTCAGCACGTCCTGGCGGTACGGCAGCACGATTTATGCTCATGGTGCCTGATGCAGCAGCCTGCACTTCGGCGCGTTCGTTCAGAATTGGAGGCTGTACACCAAAGGTGATTTATGGCCTTGTAAGAGCTAAAGAAATCTTTGATGATTTAGTGCTAATGATATACTGTTCCAGCTCTTCCAGAATGTATCAAACACGCAAGGGAAGTGACCCGACATAACTTTGATTATTGGGAAGACAAATTGTAAACGATATAAAGAATTAATCAACATAGAACTTATCTATTAGGGTTATTGTATATTATTTATTAGTTTCTTAATTATTAATACGTGTTACAGTATAATTGAACGTAACACAACTCAAATATATTACAATACAAGCACAGATAATTTAATCGATATAAATACAAAATTCTTTAATTCTTTTGTGAACTACTCTGGTTTGAGGAAGCTAAACGTTGTTTGCCGAATTCCATCACCAAAGTATCTGTGCAGTTTGTGCTTGTACAGTACAGTAATATATTATGCTGTGTGACGTTCACTTGACCTGTATTATTTATAATCTTCTACTTATTGTATTCTATTTTCATTTTCAGTTCTTTGTTTGGAAATTTTAACAAATCGTTTGTTAAAACTAACATGATATTTCTCTTTAAATATAAATATTGAAAATTAATTTTCTGAACAGTATGCGTTACTTACTCGCACGATTTGAAGGTCAGTTCACATTTTATGGTACCAGTACTTACTCTTCAGAATGTATTTAAAAACAAATATAAAAAAGAAGCACAAATAAAATATTTATTTTTCATTAGCAATATGTGACGTGGTCTCAAGTATCATTTCAAAACTGTATTAAGTTATGTATCAAAAATACAAACTGAAGTGTTAAGCAATCTCAAATTCATGTTTAATCATTCACCTTAATTATTTTCTATCCACTGTTTTATAGCAGGTACTTTTGCGCTTCATTAGGTGTGAGTACTGTGTCGCGCACGACGCATGCGCTGTTACTGGACGCAGTTCGCATGCGCTACAGTTGACTGACCACGGACACTTGAAGACGTGCGCAGACTCCCTAGCACTGGCTATATGCTCTATTATACTTCAGGATTGTGTTTGGCTCGCAATTATTTTAAATGTAGTTTTACTATGTGCATTTTATATTTTATTAGACGACACTTAACTTTGCAATTATATTTATTCCTATTACAGTAAGTCTACTCTTCTTCGAATTCTTCCTTTTTCCTAGCGTTCATCTCTTATTCCTTCTAAATTGTCCTGTTTCCGTTCCGGTAAATAGATGATGGTGAACACAAAAACAAAATTGTTTATAAACATAAGGCATATTATGATTTTTATTTCCCGACTATAGAATAATCAAACTGGGAGTGCGGCTGGACGACAGGTAAGTTCACTCACACATACACGCAGGGGAGTGCGGCTGGACGACAGGTAAGTTCACTCACACATACACGCAGGGGAGTGCGGCTGGACGACAGGTAAGTTCACTCACACATACACGCAGGGGAGTGCGGCTGGACGACAGGTAAGTTCACTCACACATACACGCAGGGGAGTGCGGCTGGACGACAGGTAAGTTCACTCACACATACACGTAGGGGATTAGAACTGACCCGAACTACCCGGGTCCGGCCGTACTTTTGCTCGATTAGTCACTTAGTTGACATTTCCGGTCAATCAGTATTTTTTTTAATTTTGCTATTTTATCTTGAAATGGTTAATAAATATGAAATCTACTCCAAATTACAAGGATAATGATAACAAACAATCTAAAATTTGCTGAAGTGAATCTTAAGTGAATTAGTTGCAGTACTGAAAAATATTGCAAGATTTATAAATTACTGTGAACAATTTTTGTAAGATAAACTAAATTAAATAATACGTTGTTTAGTATAATTTTCTTGTAACTGCGAGTAGATTTCATATTTATTAACCATTTCGAGATAAAATGACAACATTAAAAAAAATAGTGATTGATTATTGGAAAGGTCAAGTAAGTGTCTAATCGAGCCGAAGCGCGGCCGGTCCGGGTGGGTCGGGTCAGTCACGTGTGTGCGAGTGAACTTACCTGTCGTCCAGCCGCACTCCCAGTTTGATTATACTGTACTATAGTATACAGTACGTTCGTTCATGATTTAATTTGTTTCCCCTAAAGCCTTTTTGAGCCAGTGAATTGAAACTCTAAAAACTAGTTCAATTATTATAGGACAAAAAGCGTTTTTGCCAGCTTTAAGTGGAGGATTGGATAGATTTTAAAAGTTAAACGCATAATCCTGTATTCTTACAAAATAGATTAGCTGTATTTAATTTTATTTTCTGGTGTTTGGTTTTTAAATATTCCATTTTAATAAGTTGCTTTCATATATTTTCAATATTTTTAAAAATAATGTTTCTTCTAATCTTTAATAACTCCAATCAATGAGTTGTAGAATCAGATGGTTCTTAGTTAATTATGGAGATGACTTATTAGCTGATTTTTTAACGAGGAACAGCTGACAATTTATTTATTTCATCTTCTAATGCCTGAACAGGTTTGCCATCTTTCAGGTCATTAGCTCAACTTAATAATTATGATAAAATCATATGTTTACCAAAAAAACAAGAGTGGACAGTCAAGGGGAAACCTATCTTAAACAGATATTATTCTTTTTCATAGTACTTTTGGTGTAATATGATTAACCTTTACACTTTTCAATTGTGTATCAGATGCTTCGCAACACTGGATCCATCAATGCTACCTATTACGTGACGTAGGTAATACAGTATGTATTTATTCCTGGATAGACTTCCACGGTCGACACTATTTTGTAGACATTCTTGGTCTTCGGGAGATGCCGGTGTTAATAAATTCCGTGATCCTGTGTATAATGCACAGAGTTTATTGACACTTTCATCTCCCGAAGACCAAGAATTTCTATAAAATAATATATATATATATATATATATTTGTTTATTTCTTTTAGATACGAGTTTGACTCATGGTTTCTTTGTACCGATTGGTCCGTAAAGGTTTCCTATGTCCTACCTTCACAAACCACGTCTCTCCTCTTTTTTCTAATACTAATAATTTCCCTTTCTGACTCGTCTTAATCATATTGTATCTTGTTTTACTGTTATATGTATTCTTCAGTTTTGTTATATATTAATACTATCGTTATATATCTAATGAAGGAAAGCGGGTTATTTTGAAATACTATTATATTGTGTTTCCACTAAATTATGTAATGTATTTAAGTTAATAATGTTTCTCAATCCAATCCACTATACGCCAATTATTCATTTTCATTTAATCATATGAAACTGAAATTGTTAATTTGTGAATTAACTATTGAATGTCGTATTTGACCGAAAAAGGTTATTAAATAATACCGATAAATAAAATTTAGCAGCTTCTTGCATTAGCTATTTTTATGTCGGTAAGAGATTTTAAAACGCAACCGTTAAAATAAAAATATTCCACAATCTAAAAAGTGACTGGACCATCGGTCATCAGGCCGTGGGACTCAGGGTGGATCCAGGATTCCAGCAATACCCTGGACTTGTTGCTTCCGCGTAAATCGACGCTCCCTCTTAAAAACCTGGGGTGCTTTTTATTGTCCGGCGAAAAAACGTTTCCGATATTGTGTGTGTTTTAGGCGCCCAAACCGGAACTGGGGGACGTTTTTTAGGCCGCTTATCCCTTGTGCTGATCGGTCATCTTCTGTGTCACGATACGATCTGTGATTTGAGTTTGGTCTAGTATACGTTACGTGTTTAAATTTTTCATTTTTATTGATCTTACAGTTAAAAATACAGTGTAAGAAACTTACAGTGTTTGTAAGTATAAGCGAATGGATAATGTATAACCATTGATTATATAAACATACAATAGATAAACCATCCAATAGGAATATTTGTGCCAGTAATTTTGTTAGTTTGTGTGGCCCGCAACCACAGCTGGTTTAAACTGCATTACATTTACATGGGACTACACTAGCGCTCCACAATGGACCACAAAAACAGCTGATATTTTGAGACTCAAAATTTAACATTGGATGGGAAATCTATTTGTGTATAAAATCAATGGTATAACCTACTTCTTTGAATTTTGTTGCTGTTATTAGGTGTTTTGATACGTAATTAATTTTGTTGCTGTTATTAGGTGTTTTGATACGTAATTAATTTTAAAGATATGTTTATGTCTCACATGGTTCGTTAAATATATATTCACTCTTACGTATACTTTGTGTTTTAACTGTTCCTATACCATACCTAAATGTCTTGTTGAAGTAACTTCTCAATAAATTAATAGCCTTGTATATGTAAAATGTCGAGTAAAGGGCTACAAAAGTAAGGATTTTTCATTCACAGCGAGATATTTTTAAATTAATTATACACGAATTTTTAGAGATAAAGAAACTGTGAAAAACTCAAAAGTAAAGTTTGAATGCAAGTGCTAGACACTAAACTTATTGTATTGAAGATCACAACAAATGATAAATATTTAGTCATGATTTATTTAATTATCTAAAGATATCATAGTACATAAAAATTACCATAAATAAATAAAGCTATATAATAATCAAAATATAATAATATTTTGTTTTAACCAAAAGTTACTTAAATATAATGGTCTCATCACTTGACTTTCTGTATAATTTTTAGATTATGCTTTTAGAAAATAAAACAATATAGTTAACCACCCTCTTTAAAATCTTATCAATATTAGCAGTCTCCTGATATAAATTTGATAAAAAAGGAAGCGCGACAGAGCTATACTTGTTCACCTGCGGTTTCCGTGCCTAGACTAACACAGAGTATAAGGAAGACCAGTTACTTGGAAAACAAACAATCGGTCAAAGATCCCTATGTCCATTGTCGAAGACCGTTCTGCAGCGGGGTTGATTTTCTAGTAAATTTAATTCTGAGCGAAGACTCGGCCGCCGGTGTGTGGTCTTTGTACGGACTGGGCAAACATTCCCTAATCTTCGATCCCATGTAATCCCTCAGGATCTGGCCATTGTCCTGTGTTTGGACGGGACGCGTGGGAGAAGACCAGGTACATGAGAAACACACGTATTCAGGTATTGATGGCGTTACTAGTTTTTTTCTCAAAAAATCCTTGGCTTTATAAATTTACAGGATTTTTTAATATTGAATTTAAAATGTCCAATTCAATCTCCTCGTGTTATCATTTAGTATTTTGAAGGTCATTTAAACAATCAAATGAATGTTTTTGTCAACCTCAAAGCATTCTGGGCTTCATTTTCTTTTTTATTTTCTTTTTAATGCCCTTGCATACGGTAAATATTCTCTATCAAGTCTATAATTAAACTAAACATACAAGCAATGTACCTTTGATATTGGCAACGAGTGACCTACAAGACAATAATAAGCGTTATCGCTTTAATTATCAATTGGCGCCGTCTGGTATGTAGGTTAGGTTGTAAGCACCTTCACCATAGGTCGTTAGGTTAGGTTAGGACGGAAGTGATAGTTGCACATCAGTTGACGTGTTACTGATACATCGAACTTAACATATGCGTGGACGTTCTGAAAGACCCATCGGTTAGCTGCATCTTGAAAGAAAAAAAAACAATAAAATACTATTTCGATAGCGTTGTGCTAAGTTGATGTCAGAGACAATTTTCATAGTCGGAACAGCATTACAAAGAGTTTTATAATTCATTCTGAAGCACATTCTGTGTACTCAAAATAACAATGCATCCAAATCTATATATACATTTGTTAATTTTACATTTTGCTTAAAGTTGAGATGGAAAGAAACCGGACAAATCAAAATAAGTTATGTATTAGTCCTGATTAAAAACAATATAAACTTTATAATATCCTAACAAAAAAATTTTTTATAGTAAAATATAACTTTAAGAACTATCCTCTTTCGTTGATAACAAAAGTGCTGTATATTTATTATTCGGACATTATTATAACAATAGTCAGGCCTATTATTGATGGAAATTGTTAGCTCTTTTCTCTGATTATCTCAGTCATGTTACAGTATAATGCCACTAGATCATTAGATTATCTAATACTATTCAAATTCACGCACCGATTTTCATTCATACTCATTTATAGCTTGAAATTGTGTTTTACATTGTATATTTAAATGTATTATTATTTGGAAAGTGTGAAATGTTGTTAATTATACCTTCCGGAAACATGGCTGTATCATTTTACGATTACAGTCATATGAAAGGAGAAATATTATTCACTTGCAGTAAGAGACAGTTACATATTTAGTTTATTACTTCATATAATATCAATACTAGCTGTGCCCGCCCACTTCGCCGGTCATAACACTGAGTTTGATTATATAATCGAAATGTGCAGCAAGCTTTCAGTTTATACTGTCCAATTTATATCCAATTTAGAACATCTGGTGTTATGAATAATTTACTACAGTGCTCAATTACTATTAATTTTAAAAGTTTAGTCGACGACAATTTTACTCAATTTGTTTTAATTTAACAGCTGTTAATCTAATAAATAATCAATTAATATAGCTCCATAAGAGTACCATGAGAATTTTGGAGGCCAGTGGGACTCCGTTGGACGTATAGTTTTGGAGAAATAGTGATGATTGGTAAATGGATTTTATGTATGTATATATATATATTTTATGTTCATATTTACATACATCGGAAACTGAGTGTGTATACAATTAACTTTTTAATTATCTTATTATTTTAGTTTTAACTCGGAATACAGTGGATCTTGAATCGCATTATGCATTCGTTTACAATATGGTCATTGTTATTTTTGTTATTTGGTGTGGAGGGGGTAAACGAACTCAGGACACTTTCACTGTAATCTCGATAAATCAACTAAAACTCTAAAAGTGCAAACCCTTCTCATTCCTATTTACCGTGTAACACTTGGTGGCCAACATTACTGATTTACGAAACATGGCATCCTTCCTAGCAAACATTATTAACAGTCAAAATAAAAGCAACATTGGTCTGTAGCGTAGTTGGTTTAATCCCAGCTTCATAAGCTAAAGGTTCTCAGTTCGATCCCAATCAGAGTCATAACACATTTTGAGAAGGATCAGCTGATAACTACCGGCTGTTCATTTGTCATTGGGCTATTAATTAATGACACTTTCTAAGGAATAGTTGGCCTTAGTTTGTAACAATGACTACATTCGTTCATCTACACTCATCACACTCATTCGAAATCCATATTCGCCGATATCTTGACGATCGGCATCTTATGAATAAATAAAAAAAATAATAAATATATAAATAAAACATTGAGGAAAGCAATTAAATAAAATATTTGGTTTGCTATAGTGGAAAGTGAAGCCTTTTCTGCTGATTGAAATACGTCAGAAATTTAGATTAAAAATATAGACATAAACATAAAAGTCTCAACAATATCAATACCTTCAAGAACAGACATTGCACATAGGTTCGTAACTTTTCTAACAGTATTATTTAGTAAATAAAACTGTAAACATGCATTTTAAAAGTTGTTTTTGAAATATTCGATAAAAGTAAAACACTAACAACTATGGATAAAATCGGAAAGACGAATATGTTTAATAAAAAAACGAACAATAATTATTCATAAACATATTTGCCTAACCTTAATCTTAGCTGGTCATTTGAAATCTATAGGGCGTTCATCCGACTGGCTCAGCTTGGCGCTGGATGGAAGTTAGTTCAACATTTCGCCGCTACTATCGCCACGAGTAGCAAGGTGAATCCCTCGCAGTTGGCATGGGAGAGTAACAGAACTCTTGCTGCGTGTCCGGAGCCCGACTGGGAATAACTCCCTAATTTATTGTAAACTTTATCAATAAAGATTGTATGTATTATTAATCTACTTTGACGGCCAAAGATACGTAACTAATTTCAACTCGAAATTCCTACAGATGTCATTTATCAAATAATAATTGGTTACACTTAAAAAAAATATTGTTTTTATTATTATTTTTACTCTAGGTTTGTTAGTACCATTTGTCCGCTATATTATCAAAAATTGAAGAAAATATATCACACGGTTTGTTAATGAGTTAATGAGAAACCACGAAAGGTTAAATTAGCCACTTTAGATAGCCACATCTCCGTAAAAAACCTTTTTTGAATTTTTTCCCTCAACACACTTATTACTTGTAACAAAACAAACAATTTTATTCAAAACATTTCAAAAATAATTTTCGATCGAACACTCTTAAATGGTCTCGTGGAGTCTTTTGAAACTCCTAAAGAAAAATTATAATAAATGTGTTTATAAGTTTATAAATATGTATTACTATAAATCAGTTAATTATACTCCACTATATGTTCTATTTTGAAATAATGCAGAGTGGATGTTGTAACTAAGCGTGTTGTGTTTTTCTACATTTTTAAAATCAGCATTACAAAAATAGTCACTTTTGTAGAGTGTAAAGTTGATACAAGTTTTTCAAACTGTTAGTTTTTCAAATTCCTTTTGTCTTTTCTTTGTTTTATGAATATATGTAGTTACCAGAATTAATAAAAGCTCTTATTTATCACTATTAAGAAATTTAACATCTTTACTTTCTATAAAATCTATTTTTTATTTAAAAAAGTAAAAGAATTTTTCATTAATGTTCACGCAAACTTGTTTATATTACCCAAATAATAGAATACCTAAAATAACTGTACACATTAAATATTAGTTATGTAGAAAATAAAAAAGAAATATATTTTGAGTTTTCAAAAGAACCCAGGTAACCAGTCAAGGGTTAATAACTGCAGTAAATTCGACGTATGACCTATTATATTAAAAAAGAAATAACAACAGACTGACTAAATACAGACGGAGGTATGAGTTTTTCGAATTTCATTGTAAACAACAAAGTCGCTAAGATTGTTTCTCTGGTACCCTTGTGTGTGTTAGGCACGTCTGCTCAAGCACTACGCAAGCACGCTTTGTCGCTCACTGCAGATGACTTGTGAAAGCTGCACAAGCCAGAACGCGTTGTTGCACTCCCAGTTGGCGACAGTTTAGTAGCTCATAACGCTGGCAACAGTCCAAATGCGATGCTCATAAGCAATGATTCATTAGTATAATGGTCTGTATGGGCCATTCCTTGAAGTAGGTCCACACAGACCATAACCTCAAAGAAGGCAATGTCCAGGTCAAAGGCTAGCTCCCAGTTTTCATTTAAGCGCTTTGTTTATAGCTCATAAACGGTAATCTACTGTTTATTGGGTGTACTTTGCTCCACTCTAACACTCAAGATGAGAAAAAAATGGCGGGGGTATATATAACTACGTTTAATGCATGAGCGACTGAACCATAGTCACGTAAGGGAATATGAGTAACATAAGGAAGAACCTGTGATAATACCAACTTATATTCAAGAATATTTATGGTAGTATTGAAACCTCTTAAATGATCAACTTAAAACATAAAATCTAAAAACGATCTACTCACTCATTACGAAATCTCCGGAAACACTGATTTTGATGAAATTTGTAGTTAGCTTTCGTATTGTAGAGCTAAGAAAGGATTTATCCAAATTAACAGTATCTCAACCTTTCATTTTTCCATAAGAAACATTGGTATTAATTTAATTTAATAATTTATTTCAAACAACTGACACAAAAACATAGCCATGATACAAATACTTCGTTATTTTGGTTTTCATTGTACAGTGTTTAAAGTCATTTCTACAAACTCTGACATGATTGCAGTACTCTTCATCTCTCTAAAGTAGACTTACAGGGTTTTTCCGACTATAAAACTTTCTAGCATCAGCTAAGAACTATCCCGTCGCGAATCAATGGCTGTCGGCAAGTTTTTAGTTGAACATTTCAAATATAGAAACTTGAAATCTCTTTATTCTACTGACAAATAAACAATCGGTAAGTATTTGGTGTGAAGCTTAACGGAGCTTACAGATTCTTGACAACTTTCCCTGTCAAAATTCTCTATTAAAATTAACTTCAATTTTCACAGTTCATAATACTCATATGATTCAATGTTGTTATTGTTTATTCGTTACACACTTTTCTTAACATAACTTCAATAGATATGATTTTCCCATTTCGATAAAAAACCATACTTTTTCGAAAACTGTTCTTAATTCTTAATAAATAAAATCCAAAAAACGTTGTATTCACTCATCACGAAGTATTCAGAACTACTAAATTCATTATGATGGAATTTGAAAGAAAGTTGCTTTTGTTCGTTGAGACCCACTAAGAAAAGATTTGTCAACATTTGACTCTTAAGGACTAGAAACATCCCCTCAAAGTTTCCATTTTTTTTATAAGCAAACAACATGTTTCATAAGAGTAACATTGACATTATACTCGTATAATAATTGCTTTCAAACATCTGATAAAAAAACTTGAACGTAACACAAAATTTTGGCTGATTTGGTTTACATTATGATAAATTTAAGGTAATTTCTACTATCTGACATGATTGCACTACTTTGCATACCAATATGTTATTGAATTATTTAAATAATTTATCATATTGTGTTTCATTATATTATTGAGTGAGTTGAACTTGTTTGAATTATGTTATTTAGAATTTGTAAATAATTCTAATTTCTGTAAACAATTTAGCACATTTTGCACATATAATTGAATTAAATTGTTAGCAAATTATAAATTTGTCTCCAATAATTGGATTCTTACTTGTAAATATGAATAACTGAAGGGTGATACAGATTTACCCAAGTCTTTCAAAACAAGTACAATAAATATTTATATCTTAAAAGTAACAATTGGTTTAGTGAAGATTGTCTAACATTTAGGAATATGACTATGATAAGCAGCAGAAATTCACTTTATAAGTGACAGTATCGTTAAGGATGCCTGGTACACTATTGAAGGGCAGCTCTTAAACTATTGGTGCCAGAGAGGAGAGAGAGCTATGGATCTCCTCTACGACAATGACAGCAGCCGATAGTCTACATCATAAACATTCAAATACAGGTTCACCATTTGCAAATCAATACTGTCACGAATATGCTGAGCAGGACGTTGGATGAGATGTGATGGAATCCGTTCAGGAGCTACGTCTGACTAGGATGCATTGCTCAACCCTCATAGCCTTACCCCACGGGCATTTCACCCTTAAAAAACAGATGGCTACCAGTAAGCCCCTTCTCTCTTTTTTATGTTAAGTTCCTCGGTCAACCTTTTGCAACCCGAGGTCACCCCTCCGTGAGAGGCGGCCGGTAAAAAACCCCAGCACAAAACCCGAACGGAAGAGGAGGGGATTGAGGAAGCTGAAAAAACCGGCCTCTTTTTCATCCCTGTGAGAGTTCGCAATGATGTTTTGTCCAAAGGGTAGCAGCCAGGTATACTTTTAATAGCCAACCCTGTCCTGTGATGGTCAGGTGGAGATCCTATCTCACGCATTAGTTCGATTCTTAATTCTTCTGGCGAGCCATCCTGACAAGAGAATTAATACGAGGTCTCCTCCTGGCTGGTCCATTGTGATAAACAAAAGGCACGATGCAAAGTCCGCACTGGCATAGTCAAATTGTTAGAGGTCTTTATAACAAAACCTTAAAAGATAGCTTAGAACCTTAAAAGTTTTATGCCTATTATTTTTCTATACTATAGCTACTATTACCAGTAAATAAGCTATCATATTTTGTCTTCACGTGCTACAACATTGTCTTGCTTTTTAAATTATCTTTTTTCTGAAATATTTTACGTAATATACCAGATAAACCATAAGGTAAAATTTCCATTTAGTTTTTTTTTCGCTCAAATTGCAGCACAGTACCTGTTCTTCAATATTTTCGCTATTCCGACATTTTTTATGACTGATTAATATTGGAATTTAAATACACGTCTATAACGTATAAGTGCCTTCGGACCATCATTAATTGAACGGCGAAAACTATTTAGAACACAATGAGTAGACCCCGATGCGATGTAACCACTAATAGATTTTGCTCTGCCGCTCCCGTGGTTCGGAAGTCACGTAAAGCCGTTGGTCCCCTGGTTAAGTGTTAGAGAGGGCTCCTTAGCCCTAACTTCGTCTGGTAAAATAAGACGATCTTTAACTTTTTAGACAACTGGCATTTGCTGATTCGGTTCGATTTGAACTTGGCCAATTAGTGTTATCAACAAGAGTTCTAAAGTTGGTTGAAGACCGAAATCTTTTTATTATAAGGATAAGAATACATGTATCCAAATTATACCTAGTTTTATGCTCCAATCTTCATTTATGGCAATGGCCGACATAACAACAACGTTAAATACATATCGTCCATCCTAAACGGCGATGATTGCATTCACTATAAGAAACACGTAAAACGTTCACTACTCTCAATCACCCATTTACGGCGTTGATTGTATTCACTCTATTGAACTCGTATAACGTGGACTACAGCTCACCCACTCATTTACGACGATGATTGCTTTCACTCTACCAAACCCGTATAAGTTAGACTACATTTAACCCATACATTTACGGCATACACGTATGGTATTGACTACGTCTCACCCATACATCTACGGCATACACGTATGGTATTGACTACGTCTCACCCATATATCTACGGCATACACGTATGGTATTGACTACGTCTCACCCATACATCTACGGCATACACGTATGGTATTGACTACGTCTCACCCATACATCTACGGCATACACGTATGGTATTGACTACGTCTCACCCATACATCTACGGCATACACGTATGGTATTGACTACGTCTCACCCATACATCTACGGCATACACGTATGGTATTGACTACGTCTCACCCATACATCTACGGCATACACGTATGGTATTGACTACGTCTCACCCATACATTTACGGCATACACGTATGGTATTGACTACGTCTCACCCACCCATTTACGATGATGATTGCCTCCACCTCTACCATACACGTATAACTTAGACTACATTTAACCCGTACATTTACGGCATACACGTATGGTATTGACTACATCTCAACCTTACATCTACGGCATACACGTATGGTATTGACTACATCTCACCCATACATTTACGGCATACACGTATGGTATTGACTACGTCTCACCCATACATCTACGGCATACACGTATGGTATTGACTACATCTCATCCTTACATCTACGGCATACACGTATGGTATTGACTACGTCTCACCCATACATCTACGGCATACACGTATGGTATTGACTACATCTCATCCTTACATCTACGGCATACACGTATGGTATTGACTACATCTCAACCTTACATCTACGGCATACACGTAAGGTATTGACTACATCTCAACCTTACATCTACGGCATACACGTATGGTATTGACTACATCTCACCCATATATCTACGGAATACACGTATGGTATTGACTTCGTCTCACCCATACATCTACGGCATACACGTATGGTATTGACTACGTCTCACCCATACATCTTCGGCATACACGTATGGTATTGACAACATCTCATCCTTACATCTACGGCATACACGTATGGTATTGACTACATCTCAACCTTACATCTATGGCATACACGTAAGGTATTGACTACATCTCAACCTTACATCTACGGCATACACGTATGGTATTGACTACATCTCACCCATATATCTACGGAATACACGTATGGTATTGACTTCGTCTCACCCATACATCTACGGCATACACGTATGGTATTGACTACGTCTCACCCATACATCTTCGGCATACACGTATGGTATTGACAACATCTCATCCTTACATCTACGGCATACACGTATGGTATTGACTACATCTCACCCATATATCTACGGAATACACGTATGGTATTGACTTCGTCTCACCCATACATCTACGGCATACACGTATGGTATTGACTACGTCTCACCCATACATCTTCGGCATACACGTATGGTATTGACTACATCTCATCCTTACATCTACGGCATACACGTATGGTATTGACTACGTCTCACCCATACATCTACGGCATACACGTATGGTATTGACTACATCTCATCCTTACATCTACGGCATACACGTATGGTATTGACTACATCTCAACCTTACATCTACGGCATACACGTAAGATATTGACTACATCTCAACCTTACATCTACGGCATACACGTATGGTATTGACTACATCTCACCCATATATCTACGGAATACACGTATGGTATTGACTTCGTCTCACCCATACATCTACGGCATACACGTATGGTATTGACTACGTCTCACCCATACATCTTCGGCATACACGTATGGTATTGACAACATCTCATCCTTACATCTACGGCATACACGTATGGTATTGACTACGTCTCACCCATACATCTACGGAATACACGTATGGTATTGACTACGTCTCACCCATACATCTTCGGCATACACGTATGGTATTGACTACATCTCACCCATACATCTACGGAATACACGTATGGTATTGACTTCGTCTCACCCATACATCTACGGCATACACGTATGGTATTGACTACGTCTCACCCATACATCTTCGGCATACACGTATGGTATTGACTACATCTCATCCTTACATCTACGGCATACACGTATGGTATTGACTACGTCTCACCCATACATCTACGGCATACACGTATGGTATTGACTACATCCCAACCTTACATCTACGGCATACACGTATGGTATTGACTACATCTCAACCTTACATCTACGGCATACACGTAAGATATTGACTACATCTCAACCTTACATCTACGGCATACACGTATGGTATTGACTACATCTCACCCATATATCTACGGAATACACGTATGGTATTGACTTCGTCTCACCCATACATCTACGGCATACACGTATGGTATTGACTACGTCTCACCCATACATCTTCGGCATACACGTATGGTATTGACAACATCTCATCCTTACATCTACGGCATACACGTATGGTATTGACTACGTCTCACCCATACATCTACGGAATACACGTATGGTATTGACTACGTCTCACCCATACATCTTCGGCATACACGTATGGTATTGACTACATCTCACCCATACATCTACGGAATACACGTATGGTATTGACTTCGTCTCACCCATACATCTACGGCATACACGTATGGTATTGACTTCGTCTCACCCATACATCTACGGCATACACGTATGGTATTGACTTCGTCTCACCCATACATCTACGGCATACACGTATGGTATTGACTACGTCTCACCCATACATCTTCGGCATACACGTATGGTATTGACTACATCTCATCCTTACATCTACGGCATACAAGTATGGTATTGACTACGTCTCACCCTTATATCTACGGCATACACGTATGGTATTGACTACGTCTCACCCATACATCTACGGCATACACGTATGGTATTGACTACATCTCATCCTTACATCTACGGCATACACGTATGGTATTGACTACGTCTCACCCATATATTTTCGGCGATGATTGCCTTGATACATCCAAAATCGTACGACATTTATGACATTATTGCACGTCTATTTACGAAGATTACGTCCCTTACCATCCAACCAATGCTGTAAGTCGTTTACGGCATTCTTGCACATCTAACACAGGGGTTACACTTACAAATTTCTACTACTGGCAAGTGACCATAAAACACTTACAAAGAAACAAACAGTTTGAAAGAGTTACACTTTAAATAATGCAACGCCCTATCATGGCATATAGACAAAACATAGACTCCTCATCTCTGAGGCCACAATCAATAAAAAGTAAAATCAGCATAGCAACTAATACATAACTAGTTTATGCTGACGTCTTTCCTGTACTCAGGACAGATGCATTACTGTTGGAAAATAGACAACATATTTAAATGAACGTTAATTCTACCTGCTTTAGTTCTTAATTCAAATCTAAAAGTCTCATTCTGTGTGTTAGCTGATGTTCAAAATAATGAAATAGCTAAAAAATGTTAAAAATAATTTTTTTCCGTACTGTCTAACCGTAGCATCTTCCTAGACTATTGGTATACTCGTATTTAATGATTAGTTAGAAACAAGACTGTAATTAATTGTCAAGCACACTTTTTTCAGAAATATTTTAAAATGTTCACAGTTGTCTGGCATATTTGAATTATTTTAAACAGCAGTTGTCAACAAACACATTTTTTAATAAGAGCATAACTTAAATTTTAATATTCAGGACTGAAATCTTCAGTGTTATATTATATATATATAATATTTGCAAATCACAGATTAGATCATTTAAAAAATATAAGCAACTATTAATCTTAGAAAAGAATTCGAAATTAAATAATATGGTATGAATCAAATTGTATTTCAACCGAAAATTAGTACGCTATGGCTATATTTCCATCTAACAGCTGTATTTTGTAATTTGTCCAATGATTGATGTGCGTGGTTCCACAAGATTATCCAAACTGCTAATGATATAAACCAGGCCATTTTTCATACGAACGCTGGACAAAGATTAGGTGCAAATGAAGAGATCGTCATCATGTGATGTCGGCTCCACCGCAAGTCTCTCGTGAGACAAGATTGATCCTTTCACTGTCCGCTCACGTATGATGAGTGGATTAATCATTACACAGGTCGGCGCTGTTTTTGCATCTTATTTAGAGTCTATCGGCCTTTGTCCGATCAGTGGCGAATCATTCATTATTAAAGGACTATTTTTTAAAAATTGCTCCCAATCAGATTATTTCTGTTTTTGTTTCCTAGTCCATGCTTTAAAAATATTAATGTCTTTTTTATTAATTTATTTACTAAACTTATTCTTAGATTTAATTGGTGTTATTTAAGGAGTCTTTTGATGATGTTGGTCAAGGTTATTGATCAAGGAACGTACAGCACTGTGGTTTATGGACTTCAACCACTTGCCTTGTTGGTGAGATTTGATAGTACAATAACTACTTCTAGAAGTCTCAAGAACAGTTCAGTCTAAATATCGAGCACTTTCAACCAAGTAGCCTGGACAAATAGTTTCTCCAGTCCATGTTGGTGACAACCAAAGCATAAACTTACATTTTGCCATTGGTTACGGTTTGTAAACCTTTAAGAAAGTATTGCGTGCCAAGTAAACATTATAACTAGGTGGATAGGTGGGCAGTCAAGACCATTTTGTAATTAATACCTAAAATAACTTAGTACTGGTGGTCCACCACCCCACTCTACGATATGCAAGGCTTATAGAGAGAGTAGGTGGGTGACGTTGAGAAGGTAAGATATGGTCCACTTCTTATAATCGTCGCATCAAGACCTGTATTTACGTATTTTGAAAGAACTAGTACACTACCAGTCAACCCTTGTCTCTATACTCATTTAAACTTATATATTGTTTAAGCTCCAAGAACTAACTCCATTATATATCTAAAAGGGGGGGCACAATAACAAGCAATTAAATAAAGAACATAAAAAAAACTTTAAAAAATTATCTCGGTTAGTTTCGATCTAGATCTAGGTGGTTTTTAAAAAGTGAACTCAAAAGTAAAGGATGCCCTTTCTTAATTGCTGATTAATTAATTTTTTGCTGCAGACAAACGAAGGGTTCTGCCCACCATCAACATGAAAAACTCGGACTTACCCCAGAGAGTGTTTGTCCAGACCTGACCGAGATACAGTCTACCTGCCCCGAGGAAAAAAAACGAACTTTCTCACGACCCTAAAAAACGCGATTGATTTTTTCCGCGCAGATGCTGGATGGTCATCTACGGGGCAGGATCAAACAAGGGTGGGGGGAGGAGATTGGCGAGTCTTTCTCTGAGAAATTCGATAAGGTTTCAACACAGATTGTCTTCATTATTTTTTTTATGAGGCTCTCCGTTATGAAAGAGCTCCCTGGTTTTGTTATTGTAACGGATGTCAGGAGGATAAAAAATAAACAACTGGACCCGATTTCTAAAAGGTATAACTAAAAAATGTATGAAAAACGATCCACTCAAAAGTTTAATTCAATATCAATGTATGGTGGTCCCATTAACTATTAACAGAGTTCTCTATGTAATTAACAGAGTTGATTTAATTGAAAAATATATCACACACTTCCGAAATACTGAGACACAAAATTTATCAATTTACAATATGTAAACTAATAAAAGTACTAACCATCTCATACACATGAACACTAAAGAACATTTTTACCATCTTGTACATATGGACATTAAGGAAACCTCCTGCAATCTTGTATGCACATGAACACTAAACAGAGGCTTTTCCATTTTTTGTGCTCATGAGCATTAAGGAAACTCCTTGCCATTTTGTACACGTGAACACTACAGAAACTTATTGCCATCATTTAACACTAATGCCACTTCTGACCATCCATAATAGATGAATAGACATCTAACATCACTTCTGGCCATCCAGGTCACATTAACACTAATGTCATTTCTGACCATCCAGCACACATTAACACTAATGTCATTTCTGAACCTCCAGCTCACATTAACACCTTTGTCACTAATGTCACTTCTGACCATCCATAATATATGAAGAGACTTCTAACATCATTCTGGCCATCCAGCTCACATTAACACTAATGTCATTTCTGACCATCCAGCAAACATTAACACTAACATCACTTCTGAACATCCACCTCTCATTAACACTAATGTCACTTCTAAACATCCAGCACACATTAACACTAATGTCACTTCTGACCATAAAGCTCACATTAACGCTAATGTTTCTTCTGAACATCCAGCTCACATTAACACGAATGTCACTTCTGACCATCCATAATAGATGAATAGACATCTAACATCACTTCTGACCATCCAGCACATACTAACACTAATGTCACTTCTGACCATCCATCTCACATTAACACTAATGTCACTTCTAACCATCCAGCTCACATTAATACTAATGCCACTCCTGACTATCCAGTACACATTAACACTTATGTCACATCTGAACATCCAGTTCACATTAACACTAATGTCACTTCTGAACATCCAGCTCACATTAACACTAATTTCACTTCTGACCATCCAGCAGACATTAACACTAACATCACTTCTGAACATCCACCTATCATTAACACTAATGTCATTTCTAAACATCCGGCTCACATTAACACTAATGTCACTTCTGACCATCCAGCACACACTAACACTAATGTCACTATGACCATCCAGCAGACATTAACACTAATGTCACTTCTGACCATGCAGCTCACACTAACACTAATTTCACTTCTCACCATCCAACTCACATTAACACTAATGACATTTCTGAACATCCAGCTCACACTAACACTAATGTCATTTCTGAACATCCAGCTCACATTAACACTAATGTCACTTCTGAACATCCAGCTCACATTAACACTAATGTCACTTCTGAACATCCAGCTCACATTAACACTAATGTCACTTCCGAACATCCAGCTCACATTAACACTAATGTCACTTCTGACCACCCTGTATACTTGACTCTTTATTACGCTTTCGTCCATCCTGGTTAACAGTGTTTTGGAGAGGGGACAGCTAAATTGTTTAAGCTCCAAAAACCTTACTTGGCTCGACTCTTCAGAACAAGTCATTGTGATGTTTTTATTTGCGTAATATCTATACGTCAAATGACAGACACACGTAAAGAAATCAATTGAACAAAAAACAAAAGTTAATTTTACAGTAACATTGTATTTTGTTGTCATCATTGTTATGTTTTTGAGAACGTTCAACTTATTATCTCTACTAAGAGTAGTTATGGAGATAAATACCACCCCTACACAATGAGGCTTTACTATAGCCATGTCAAATAGTATATTCCTATACTTATGAAAACTTGAGTCATATTTTTGTTTGTAGATTTTAACATTAATTCATTTTGAATTTACTGGATCCTAAACAAATCACTCAATGACATATTCAGTAAGATTCCTCAGATATCAACTGGAAAGAGAAGACAAAGAAGGACAGTATCTGAGCCAAGAGTTATAGCCGGGCTATTTCTGCTGCCCTTCCTTCCCCGTTATTTCTAGTCCGGCCAGGAGACGAGGGTGTCTCTGTCTGTCTGGCCACTTGTATCACTCCCCCGTGGACGGCAACAATCCTCAGTCGATGATCCTGTTGGCAACCCGAACTAGACGAAATTTAAATATTCCATTAAAACAACATTTACTGCCAAGAAAGGCATGCGTTGAATTGCTCTTAGTAAAAAATGAATAGTTTGAATTTGGCTATTGAGGAAATTACAGGAGGATTTATATTAGGAGCATTGATGAGAAAATAAACATCTTCAAGCTATTTTCGTTTTAACAATTTATGATCTTTGTTCAGAAAGATCGGTTATCAATCTCATGAGTAAGATTTTGATAAAAATCCTGTTGACGAAAAATATCTTTGCACAAAGTCTTTATGAGTCTAAATTGCAATTGAATATTCAATCCGGAGGAAGTCGACCAGAGTATTTAGCAACTTGGTTCACGTTCTGTTTTAGTTTGTACTCTGACATCATCGGGACAATTTGACCAAGAAATACAAAGTAAAATAGTTATTGTTTCATTATAACAAGTATTAGATTAGGCCCTATGATATATTTACATTTATAATAATTCTATCTGACAGCCCTTGCTCCGCTACGGGGTGTTTTTCTATGGTAGCTTACCCTTCCCTCCATGGTTCTCTCAATACCATCACATCAGTACAAAAACTCAGCCTGCTTCGTTTTTCTAGATTTGTTAAGTTTTGTAGTCAAGAAAAACGAATGAGTCTACTTTAGGAGGATGAAAAGTAGTGCAAACATGTCAGAGCAAGGAGGACGAGCTTCAACATTTCGCAATGAAAACTAAATTTACAAGCTTTTGGTTGTTTATGTTTATTGTAAAAGCTGTTTGAAACTATGTATTAACGCCAATGTTAATCTTACGGAAAAAAGAAAACGTCTACGGACTGTTTATAGCTCTCAGGGATGGATTATCAAGTGGATCTCTTTGATACAAAAGCTAACTTTCTACCAAATTTTATCAAAATTTGTTCAGAGGTTGCGGATATTTTGTGATAAGTTAGTACATCGTTTTTGGATTTTATATATTAAGAAGATTGAAAAATACACTACTGATAAATACTATGATTTATACTTGCATAATTTCTAAAATAAATGTTCTATACACTTTAAAAACGTATTGTTTTATTTGAAACTTGTAACAGATCACTTATGCTACCAGTACAGAACACGATGAAACGTCCTCGTCATTTGGGTTACCCTATAGTTACGTAGCCTACTCTACGGATTGAGTACATGGACGAGTATGGATTATGGTAGAGTGTATTGTTTCAAGATAAAATAAAGTAATCTTTGAATACTAAGATAAGGTCCACTGGTCCTTAGAAGATATATATATATATATATATATATATATATATATATATATATATATATATATATATAATTCTCTCACAAGCGCAATAGTCAGTGTCCCTACATCAACACCATGTTATATATAATCCATCATGAATTATATGGGTTTTATAAATTTCAAAATGTAACTTTTCAAGCTAAAAAGTTCTTATCAATTTTCTGAAACAACGTTTTCTTGGCTTCTAGAAGTCGTAAAATTAATTACTCGGACACTTTGTAAACCTTATGAAATGTATAAGTTGAATATATTACTTTTATATGCGTAAGTAAATGAAGTAATTTTAAATTGACTTAAATCAATATAATATCACTATAAATTGATCCAAGTGATTTAATTGGACTTAAAATCACTACAATTACTTACGCATCTAAGAGTAACCTATCGTGGCCAAGTAAATAATTTTACGACCACTGGAAGCCAATAACTCTTTACAAGTTAAAAGTCTGATATCTATCAAACTTATAGAACACATTCCTATCAACCACGTATCAACATATAATTGCGATAAATTAACGTGTTTTTTATTAGTAAAAGCGTTAATTTGATTCACAGTGAAAAACTAGTTGAAATGTTAGGTACTTCCTTTATACCAAGTTGGATAAAAATTATTAAAAAATATAATCTCATTTTCAATGCATATATCCTATTGTCCAATCAAATGAGGAAACCAATGGTGTGATTGGATTTTTCATAGGCCTCTTAGTTTCTTAGTAAACAACCTTCAAAATCGGGTACACATAACTTCTGTTCCGACACTAGATGTCAAATCCTTCTTATGGAACAAAAATTGTATTTTTAGAATGTTTCTGGAACCATCAATATCTGGAATATTTATTAATTGTTACTTGGTTCCATAAAACAATGCCCTTTGTAAAAAGGGACAATGCCTGAAAAACATTTTTAATAATTGTATTGATATATCAAATAAAATATGATTCTAACATTAGCTAGTTAGTGTCCTCAGCCGTGTAACTACCGTACAGGTGAATGAAGGTGGACCATATGTACACCTGATATCAAGAGAATTCCGCCCAGATCAAACCCAGCCTCCAGTCTCACAGGCGAATGAAGGTGGACCATATGTACACCTGATATCAAGAGAATTCCGCCCAGATCAAACCCAGCCTCCAGTCTCACAGGCGAATGAAGGTGGACCATATTTACACCTGATATCAAGAGAATTCCGCCCAGATCAAACCCAGCCTCCAGTCTCACAGGCGAATGAAGGTGGACCATATGTACACCTGATATCAAGAGAATTCCGCCCAGATCAAACCCAGCCTCCAGTCTCACAGGCGAATGAAGGTGGACCATATGAACACCTGATATCAAGAGAATTCCGCCCAGATCAAACCCAGCCTCCAGTCTCACAGGCGAATGAAGGTGGACCATATGAACACCTGATATCAAGAGAATTCCGCCCAGATCAAACCCAGCCTCCAGCCCCGTATAACTACTGTACAGGCGAATGAAGGTGGACTATATGAACACCTGATATCAAGAGAATTCCGCCCAGGTCAACCCCAGCCTCCAGCCCCGTGTAACTACCGAACAGGCGAATAAAGGTGGACCATATGAACACCTGATACCAAGAGAATTCCACCCAGATCAAACCCAGCCGCCAGCCCCGTGTAACTACCGAACAGGCGAATAAAGGTGGACCATATGAACACCTGATACCAAGAGAATTCCACCCAGATCAAACCCAGCCGCCAGCCCCGTGAACTACCGTACAGACGAATGAAGGTGGACCATATGAACACTTGATATCAAGAGAATTCCGCCCAGATCAAATCCAGCCTCCAGTATCGTGAATTTCGATCCCCGTAGTATATAAAAGATCGGGTCCATTGTGTCCGGCTTAAGTATTTCCTTACCTTTGTCCAGCCACACTGCGGGGGTTGTCTACCTGTCGGCCAGTGGCCACCTGCTTCTCACCCCAGCCACCCTAACGGGCCCCCACCGACCTTGACCGTGTCCAGACCCCGTCTGGCCGCCAGATTTACGACGTTTCCTGGACCTGATAACGGCCAGACAGACGGGTCACTCTGCCCCCCCGACCTGCCTACCACTCTACCCTGATAACCCACTCGAGAGGTTCACCGATACTGTGGACCAGACGTCTGCGTTCCAACTCTCTACTAGCATTCAAAATGGAACAATAATTGGGTAACTCTAATCCCTATCCGTCTAATAAATTACAGAATATTGTCACTACTTCTGAGAAACATGCATAGAATAAAAATGTTAATCAATCCTCTATTATATGGAATATCGGCCTACCATGGTCGAGACTGGGTTTTATTTATGTACTCCCCTGATATATCCTGATCAAAATCTATGGTAACTGGAGTTAAAAACGGATATCATAAAAAACTACGACAATGATGTTGCTGGCCCTCCCACCCATCTTACCACTGTTTTATACTTTACTACTACAGTTGACGTATATATCAGTAGCTTATCGTTTAAATGTTGAATGTGAATTAAAAAATAAATGATCATGCCTCGTTGGCGTGTGATTTAATACGTGTAAATATGTACTTATCAGTAAGTCATCGACATGGTTTCGAATAAGTGCTGAGTGAATAAAAACGAGTGTAGTCTTTGTTACTATACGTGGGTATAGTATCCTTAGAAAGAGGCAGTTATGAAAAAATAATATGAAATATTCCTTTACTTATGTGGTGAAGTTAGGACTATTTAGTTTTCTCTTCCACTTAAACACAAACAAACTATGAGTACATTGAGATATGATACTAAAGCAAAGGAATAAATCAAAACATTAAAACAACTAAATAACAGAGTAATGTTATACAGGGTGTCTTAAAAGTCCCACCCCCCCCTATTAACTTTCTTATGAATACAGATAAAGTGATTTACTTCTGGGAATGTTTATATGACCAACTAAGGAGTTTTTTTATGTATGCAAATTTTTTACACCCCCTCTCAAAAGGGGGTAGTTTGGGGGTAAGTCAAAAATTTTAAATAGGAACCCCTATCAAATGACACATCATTTTAAAGGTAATATTAAAAGAAGAAGAATGGCGGAAACTAGAGGTCTCTAACATTAGTCTATCAAATTTGGTGGCAGTTTAAAGTTGGAATTATTTCATAAAACCCCCGCAGCTTGTTACATTTAAAATTGTTGTAAGGCAGACAAAACATTCACCCACCAGTTAGTTTTGAGAACTGATGACACCTAATCGTCAAGCAAGTTATTACAAGAATCAACAAACACCAAAAATCACAAATAACATAGCATTTATTTGGTTTTGGTTTGTCTGACCAAAGTCCCAGGTTGCCCTACTGGACTCTACTGGACCCTACTCTAGTACGTTAATTTTATAATTAACGTATAAAATAGTGTAAAACAGTAGAAAAGATGAAAACCAGTAGACATATATTTTCCTGTAGCATAATGATGGATGAAATATTTCTAGAAACTGATGAACACGTACTTTAAGAAACTTAAATTATGTTTACTATCTTTAACCATTACATTTTTTAGAGTTATATGGAAGTCATCGCTGATTTGAATAATATGCCTGACTATACATAGCATGAGTTATCATGTAAAATAACAATAATAGCCTATACAGCGTCCAAAACTAATTTAGTATTAGCCTACATTTTCTTTGCTCTTATATACATGTTCATTAAATCAGTAAATGTTTAATTGAGTTTAATGAAAAATTAACTTATTAATTGTGTTATTGTATTTATTATTTGAATACCTTATATATTACGTTGCTTGTACAGTCACTTTCAAAACCGAAAATCGTTCAGTTTGTCTTTTCCTGACAGAGACAACCTGGACCACATTGTCTGTGATTCGGTTTGTCGTTGGGACACTATCCGCGTCCCCGGAAGTCTCATAGAGCCGTGAATAGTCCAGGCCAGTCCCAGGTAGCCGAGGGTCAGGAGACACGTTAACTTATACAGACTATAGCAACTTAGGTTAAGTGTGACAAGCAGTAAGCCGTATGTGAACAAACAAGTTAGGTGAGAGATGTCTTAGGTCTTATATATTTAAGAAGAGTGAGACAAGCTTGTTTTTTTGAGTGAGACAAAAGTCGTACATTTGAACAAATGGAGTGAGGGGAAAAAGTGGGAGAACTACGTTTAATGATTGAAAGAACTATCACTATTTTCAGGGATTCTGGAAAGTGCGGAAACGGTTTAATATTTATTATTAACTGAGATAGGGGTTTAAATTTTATAAGTTCAGTTAGGAACTTTGTTCTTTCTGCCTCTCCACCCTCAATGGAGGATAGCCCACGAGGAGTCAGTAGATAATTTAAATAATAAGCATGGGTTGATATGCACATCATTTTAAAGGGCTGGTAAAGCAAATAATAGTGCCGCAAACCTCACTTCAGAACTCAGAACTCAAATATCTTTATTTTTTACAATAGCGTCATAAATGTAATACATTCCTTACAGCTGTATAACTACATAGTTTTAGTAAATGAAACAAACTCTTTAACACTGTAGAAAGCTTCTTTCTGCAGTATTTTCATGACAACCCTCCCAAACAAAACACGATCTTCTTCAAGTGATAGTGAGAGTGAATTGAATAGGGTAACGTCATTGTATAATAGATGATTGTTAAAAAAACTTGTTCTGTGGCGTGGAATTTTTCTATTATTTAATTCTATATCTTGATGTAAATTAAAATTTTTATGAACAAAATGCATAAATATATAAGGAAAAGTTAAAATTGTATTGTTTATAAAGAGAGATCTGCATTAAGAAGTAGATGTTTTTTTAAATTACTCTAACTGCACGTTTTTGTTGTTTAAATAAAAATGTCGTTCTTTCATTCTCATGAGCCCACAAGGAAACGGCGTAATGAACAAATGGATAAATTACAACATAATAGGAAGCTAAAAGAACGTGTAACTTAGTAATTTTCGAAAGCCTCTTCAAAATGTAAATTCCTGTACTAATCTTCTTACACACGGTACCAATGTGAATGTCAAATTTTAAAACCTCGTCAATAATGACATCCAAAATTTGAATTGATTAACTGGGTCAGTAATTGTCTCACCAATCATGTAGTTTGATATATTCTTATTGGTGGAAGTGGGGTTGTTAATTCTAAATATAATGATATTTATTTTTCCAATATTTACACTTAATTTATTCTTAAAGAACCATTGAAGTAAGGAGCTGGTTTCGGTATAAACGTCCACTTCTAGATCAGCACGATTTTCATTGCTAAGAGAAAGGGAGGTGTCATCTGCAAAAAGGCATGGATTTGCGCTTTTGAGGCTTAAAGGTAAATCATTTATGAAAAACAAGGAAAGAATTGGACCCAGTACAGAGCCCTGGGGAATTCCCTTAGCAATTTTAACTGTAGAGGATTTAACCCAACCTTAACATCCATAGGGATCAACAAATGGACCGCTGACAACCTGTTCTCTATCTTTTAGGTAGGAGGAAATCCATGAATGACCCACACCTCTAATACCCTAAATGTAAAGTTTGTTTAGAAGGATATCATGGTCAATGAGGTCAAAAGATTTTGTTAAGTCAAAGAAGATTCCTACGCAAGGATTTCCTTGATTTAGAGATTTTACAATAGAGGAAACAAAGTGATAGATGGCATCTGGAGTTGATTTATCCTTGGTAAATCCAAATTGGGGAGTAGATAGCAGCTGGTTTGTCTCAATGAAGGATAAAAGCTTATTTAAAAATATCTATTACTTTGGATATAGTTGAAGACAAAGCAATTGGTCTATAGTTACCGCATATATCTTATAGACCTTTCTTATGTAAGTGCTTAACAATGGAGCTTTTTAAAATTGTAGGAAACACGCATGACTGAAATGAAAAATTAATTAATTGATATAAAGTCTCAGATATTAGATGACTGATACTTTTCAACAATCTAGGAGATATCTCATCTGGACCAGAAGAGTACTTGGGTTTGAGTGAAGAGATTACATTTTTTACTTCATCATCAGATGTTGGTGACAAAAAGAGAGATTTAAAGTAGTGATCTGGAGAAAATGCAGGTTGAAAGTGAGTTTCATCTTTATTAGAACAATGACCCAAATTAGAAAATAAAGCATTAAAAGTTTCTGCCACTGCCAAGGGTTCTGTTATTTTTTGCCGTCTTCATCCACCAAAGAGAATGTGGGTACATGATTTAACTTAATATTTCTTTGGTCATTTATGATCTGTCAAATAGATTTATTTTTGTTAGAAGAACAATCAATTTTCCGCAGAATAGTTTCCGATTTAGCTTTTCTAATAATTTGTTTAAACTCACCTTTTAACTTTCTATAATAAGCATCACATTTAACTTCATAAGCATAATTTAATTAAAAATAACTGTTATTGAGAGATGTTTAAAATATAATATTTTTGTTACCATCTGTACAATATTAAATAAAAATAATATTAATGAATAAAACATGTGTTCAGTCAAAGTTATTTAAACGTATATTAAGTCATAGTCTTTTACAATAACTATTTTTGTCCCTTGATCCAAAATAATCAATTTATCGTTATTTCGTATTTAATATTTTATGTTAACGCTATAACATTCATAGTAAGACATTTTATGTTCACGGTTATACCACTGAACAAATATTTATACTATTATCAAACTGGGAGTACGCCTGGACGCCCCAGGTAAGTTCACTCACACACGCAGAGGTTAGGACCGTACCGACCTACCAGGGACCGGCCGCACTTCTGTTCGATAGTCACTTAGTTGACCTTTTCAATCAATAAGTATGTTCTTTAAATTTGCCATTTTATCTCGAAACGGTTAATAAATATGAAATCTATTCAAAATTACAAGGATAATGATACCAAACATTCTGTGATTGGCTGTACAGTAATATTAAGTAGTTCAGTATTGACAAATATTGCATGATTTATAAATTACTTTGAATAATTTTCGTAAGATAAACTAAAATAAATAATACGTTGTTTGGTATCATTTCTTTTGCATTTGTGAGTAGATTTCATATTTATTAACCATTTTGAGATAAAACGGCAAAATTTAAAAATTACTTATTGATTGGAAAGGTCAACTAATGACTAATCGAGCGGAAGTGTGGCTGGTCCCGGGTGGTTCGGGTCAGTCCTAACCTCTGCGTGTGTGAACCTCCTGGCCTCCAGCCGCACTCTCAGTTTCATAATATTAGACTATATATGTAGTAAAATTACACAAATTACAGCAACTTCCACATATTTACGGCTTATTTTTAAAATCTTAAAATAACCATAATTTTTTATAAATAATTCTGTTGAAGTACAGATTGCGGCAATATTTTTTTTATTTACCAGCTCTTTAAAAAAAACTGTGCATATCAACCTTTGTTTCAATTTAAAAACATCTACTGACTCCTTGTGAGTCGTTTCTCATAAACATAGGCTATCGAGTCAGGAAGCATGTTAAAAAATAATTTGTATCTCCACATTTAATTTGCAAAGTTTTAATACTCTAATTCAATTAATAATAAAACTATTTAACCGTCTCCAGACTTTTTACGAAAATAAGTAATATTTTACACTGGTGACATATCAAGTGCCTCATTTCCTTTCGTTCAGTCTAAGTCCATTGCCCTTCACTGATAATCTCCCCCAGTCTGATAAGTATTGCTTCAGCATTCATCCGTTGTTTTAAGAATTAACTTATCTCATGTACAGGATGTGTCCTCTATCACGCATTCTGCTCTTTTTTTGCCCATTCATGATATTTATCTAATCGTTACATTCCAACCTACTTTGATAACTGACCTACTTACTAAAATTGCAGAACTATCGTAGATTTGTTAGATTTGCACATAATAAGTGTTTAGTTGTAGTGTTTGTTTGGATTTGCACGTAATTGGTATGGTTAAAGATCAAAGCTAAATAACATTTATTTATTGTATAAAACCTCTAGTGAGACATTACAAAATATTATAAAGACAAAAATTTTAAATACTGTACATTTAAATATAAATAAAAGGTGAATTTTTAAGAAGTCTTTTATCTTGTATGATTATTCTTCTAATAAGATCTTTGTATAATATATTTGTATTAGTAGGCTTCATGTTCACTAAAATTGTATTTTAATCTCATAAGACAATAAATAAATTCCTGCATTTGTTTATCTATCACATAATCCTGTGATTATTCCAAGAGGGATTGTAATTAAGGAAAACTCTTTAAAAATATAGTTGATGGAATTTAAGGTTAATCCTCGTTTTATGTAAATTATTGACAAAGTCACGATTTTTGTTCGATTTAAGAATGAATTTACCAGTATTACACCAGCTAATGAATTTACCAGTATTACACCAGCTAATGAATTTACCAGTATTACACCAACTAATGAATTTCTTCACAGTAACAGTAATTATTTATTCCAATTACACATAACAATCTGAAGTAATTACTATCCCAACATTGTGATCCTATAGAAAAGCATTAATATTCATGGAGTTAGTGTTTCCAGTAACATAGTAAAAGTGTGAATATTGAAAAGTAAGGGACAAAATGAAGATCCTTATGGTACACCATAATTTACTTATTTTTTTCTGGAAAGTTTTCGTTTGTTTCTATAAATTAAAATCATTGCTTCAAGTAAGTTATATTTAATTTCGATGAGTTCCTTTAAAATCCAAAATAATTTTTTAAGTAAGGTCTTTTTATTCATAGTATCATATGCCTATGAGTAAGTAAAACATCAATTATCAATACTATTAATGCACTTCGAAATTAGAGATTAGACAGTATCAATTGCACAATGGTAATTTCTAAAATAATTTTGTTGTTTCGTAAATAGATTATTATTCTCAAAGTAAATATACTTGTTCACAAATTAGTTATTCAAATATGTTTGAACTAGCTTGGACAATAGAGATAGGTCTGTAATTTTTGTTATCTTGCTTCTACTCTTTTATAAATAGGAATAATGTTTTCTTGTTATAACTCATTTCTATATACATTCGTAAACCAATACATTACGTACATGAACATGGAAGAACTTCAATAAAATCAGTAGCAGGTAGTTTTTAAATTATAGTATTTATATTGCTAACTAAATAAATTGAGCTAATATTAACCTTGCTTAAATTGTTACATATATTTTCAATTTAATATTAATAAAATGTTAATACTTGTTTAAGCCTAGTACAATTTGTAAAACTGGTGTAATTTCTTAAATGAGACTTTTCATGTTCACAATGGAATGCGTATTAAATCCACTCGCTGAAAGGTGATTAGAATTATGCTTTTGGTAGGTTCTAGACAAATAGTTCACTGCATTCCAAATTGTTTTAGATTGTTGTACTATTTTTAATACGATTATTATGATAGTCGTTTTTACAACTTTAATATATTTGTTATATTCCCTTTTTAATAAATTGTATACATGTTTCTTAGTTACTTCGATATTTGATATAATATATATATAGCCTTTTCCGGTAGTTTTTCATACTTATTTTTTTATACCACCTTTTGTGTTAGTTGTAGCAATCGTCATCCAAGGAAACTGACAAGTGGCAGTACATATTATGTAGTTGAACGCCTCTGTCATTCCTCTGTGGATCCCTCTGGTTTGAGGAAGACAAACGTGGTTTACCTAAATCTAGCACCATAATATTTTGTACTCATATTATACGAATTTTTGTGTGACGTGCACTATTTTGTATTTCTACCAACACGTAGGCTAATATTTTAATCGAGAAACTATATAATAATATCTTTATAAACTCCGCCAAAAATTATTAAAAGTCTTTGTCATAATCCTTGCTTCTGGTTCAATTATTGCTAGAATACATTAAACATCAATTGGTTTTAACAATATATGTAACATTGGTTATTTTTGTATTATTTTCAATTAATGTTCTCATTTGAAGATCTTTAAATATTTAAATATTAATATCATTTTCATAATAGTGATTATGTAAATAGCAGTAAAATTTCCTATCAAAAATATTACAAATTATTTTACATTAATCAAGCATGTTAAGTCATTACATTTGTCCCAACAAAGGTGGTTTATAGCTTTACAGTGGGCTATTTCGTCATTCAGCCAGATAAATCTCTTTTAGGATTCTACGTTTATAATGAATAAGAAGCGTATTTCAGAAAATATAATTTTCATTTCAGTATGCAGATTCTAAGGAACTCGCTAACTAGCTTAGTAAAAACGTATCAAAACATACCTCCTAATCTCTATATATTAAGTTCATATCAAGGTCATCATTAATATGGAAACGAGCTAACGTTTTAGTTCATATGACGTTTATTAGGACAGGCCTAAAACAATAACCTAATCTAATAGTTGACGCTAAAATCATTTATTTTTATCTTTACTATACTGCACTATATGGTTAACAATTTTGTTTAGAATTAAATTTATTGTTAAACGTAAAATAACTGTAATCAAATAAATTTCATTATTTCAATATGATTACTAATAAAATAATTTAAAGTCTGCAGAGGCTGTCGGATGTTGTCGGCCATGGTAGTTTTAATCCCATAAGAACAATGTTATTTTAAAGCCGGACAAACGATCACACGTATCCAAACAGTTATTTTTAAACGGATTTTTTCCAAACAAATAGCATTTGATCAAGAATGAAATTGAGCGTTGGAATTGCTTTGCGAATTCCTAATTAGGTTTATAGAAAAAAAATTAAAAAATATTAGGCTTAAGTTTTTATTTTATCTATTTTTTAAAACCAGGTAAATGTATTCGAAATTGAAAAGCAAATCCAACTCACAATATGATAACCTTTAAAATGATACCTCATACACAACTGTTGGTCAATAAATAACGAACAAATACGGATTCGCAAATAACATTTCCGAATATATTGAAATATATTTCCGAAATATATTTCATGCTCACATACAGTCACATATAGCCTATGGCATATGTGTCTATGGTAGCACTTCTTTACAAAATTTGAACAAAATATTAATGCTGCAAAAAAAGGCAATCAGAATAATTTAAAATTAATTAAGAGCTACTGATTCTGTAAGGGGTCATTTCCAAAGTTTGCAAATATTAACGGTATTTGTCCTATATATTTTAAGTTGTATAATGTATGTTAGAGACCACTTCAGTGAAGTGGACACTCACTCTGACATACACTTTTACAATACAAGGGGTAAAATGGCGATAGTTGTACCCAACCACAGGCTAGAGTTATTTAAAAAGAAAACTTCAGTAATGGGTGCGAAGTTTATAAATGCTCTACCTTATAGTATTAAAAATAAATTTGACTCTGTAAGTTTTAAATCCCTGGTTAAATCATACCTTATTTCTAAATCTTTATATTCTTTGGACGAATATTTTAGTTCTTAGTAATAAGTTAATTTAGTTTATACAATAAATATAGTGACGCTATTTAATGTACAACTCTGTACTCATACAAATAAAGATATTTTGATTTGATTTGACATTGTTCTTATGGGATTAAAACCAACATGAGTGAGAGCCTCTGCAGACCCTTAAACTATTTTATATAGAGTGTGATCCAGTTTTACTATTAATTAAAATTTCAATTAACTTTTAAGTCTTAAAACGTTTAAAAGCCACTTAAGCCCGTTATGTTACAATATATACAGCTAGTATTTAATGTTCAATTTATATCCAACATAAGGAATTTACAGATAGCTACGTGATCCAAAATTTATCAAAATCGAATAAAATCAAGGTAGTAATATTATTGGTCGACACACTCTTGAGATGGAACGGTCACTGTACCGAACGTGTTTACTTCATTTTCAGTCAGGAACACCGAGTCAGTTACTTTTCGATGCTCTAGTTACGTGCATAACGCGAGACAATGAGTGTCCGTGGACATGCGCAGGCACAGCCGACGTGCCGGGGACTAAATACTGTGACGAAACGCCAGTGCCATGCATATACCTACTGATCTGTCATCACCAGGCTTGCTTACAATATTTTGTACCAAGTATGATATCAAATCAAATGTTATGCATTGGAAGATAAAAGCTCAATTTCTTTTATTATCCTAGGAGTGGATTTCTGGTATAATTATAACTGATCAGTTGAATGTTTTATTCTGCATCCACCTTTTATGAATGTTTTAACACAAGCCAATTCTCTTACTTTCAAACCTATGAGACCTGTGGATGATGGTACCATGTCACGAATTGTCCTAAGAATACTTATAATTTTCTTAATCGTGTGTTTGTTGCAGATATAATGAAAATAAATTTCTCTGTAAAGTAAACACTTCAAGCGACCGACATTTTAATGTTATTAGTGATAAAAAAAGTTAAATTATCAGATAGACTGTTCATAAAATTTACTTTTAACATTATAAACTGTAAATTGTACGTGTTTCTTTCTTTATTTGTTATTACTGTACTACTACAGTCTAATCTTAATTACATGAAATAAAAGCACTATTACAGTCTAGAAAAAAAATTACATAGGAAAAATAACTTGATCCAACAGGTTTCTTTATTTCGTTACCTGTCTTAGGTCTTTATTTCGTTAACGTATCTTAGGTCTTTTTAAAAATCGTATCGTCCGTTGTATCGTAAAGTGACACAATAGATAATCTTAAGCTGCCCAAAACTGCTATTATAGTTAGTTTAATTTTGTGGACTACATGAAAAACTAGCATATTTATACCTGAGGTCAATTCTATTAGATATTTCACTATCTTTCATACGAGCTTATTAAAGATTTCTTTTTTTATTTATTTTTTTAACAGATAGTGGTAGTAGAATGGTTTTTGCCGGGTCCTTATATTGGTACGAATGCAATAAAAAAGATTCCGACAAGTGAAGTGCCATGAGAAAAACTCATTCGTGTAAGGCAAACACGGCACCTGAGCCTGACAAAGAGCATGGAAACACTTGTCGAAACGTTGGGACAGTCGGTGCCTTTGGTGTGGTTGTTGAGTCTAGTGTGGGTGGGGTAGCCATGTGTTCGGGCAGGGTGCATTGTGGGGCTATCTGTCCATCTGGGCATCGGTCCTATCAGTGGTCCTATCACTGGACCGGGGTCATCATAGCATTCATTATTGTTTAGGAATGTTCCCACACCCCAAAAACAATAGATGCAGTCGGAATCTGACAGGGAAGCGGAATGCGAAATTAATGGAGGAAGGCCACAATAATGTCCAGTCATATGGGTTACCTAACAATTAATTACTCGTATATCCTGCTAAATCTTTCTACAAAACCACTTATCCGAGCAGTGTCGATTAGCTTAAGATAAAAAAAGCGAACAAGCTCGTGGAAAACCTGTTATAATTTGTATTTGGTTTCAATGGTGGTGTTTTAGTTCATAAAATTTCCTGCCATTAGTTCTATTACTCGTTATAATTGAGCTAAAGGTTCTCAGTTCGATCCCAATCAGGGTCATAATACATTTTGAGGAGGATCAGCTGATAACCACCGGCTGTTCATTTGTCATTGGGCTATTAATTGATGACACTTTCTAGGGAATAGTCGGCCTTAGTTTGTAACATTGACTACATTCGCTCATCTACACTCATCACACTCATTCGAAATCCATATTCGCCCATATCTTGACGATCGGCGTCTTATGAATAAATAAATATATATGGACGTAATCTATACATGGTATTCGATAGTGACATCGAAATTTGCCATGGTGAAAGTGTCAATAGAAATTTCAATTAAATAAGCTATTGTATGCCTTCACCTTTCCAAGCAACACGAAGTACTTCTAGGAACAGCTAAAATGGGTTAATTCACTGCAGTAAGGGTCATGGGCGAATTGATTTCGCAGCTTGCATGGTAAAATAATGTTCAATGTTTGATTGTCAAATATCTTGGTTACATATACATCATTTTATTTATAAGTGCACCTCTTGTTTTTATAAAATATTGTCAAAAGTTGTTTAGAAAAGAGAAGAAAGTACTAAAATATAACCCAAAATAACGCTAATTTATCAATTTTTTCACTCTGCAACTCTAAGCATTGTGGTTACCTACAATTTCATCTATTGCTAAATAACGTTTTAATACTCAGTATTTAATTTAATTGTAAAAAATTAAGATATACAATTTTTTAAATCACACGTTATAAATATTTCGTCGGCGTGTGAAACAAATGTGATTTCTTTTAATCTAAAACAACGATAAACAAACTACAGCTATAAAAAGCGGTAAAGAGCAATCTTGTAAAATAACAAAAAAATATGTTCGTCAACCAAAACCAACAAAACATTTTTAACTTCGAATTTTATTATAATTTAAATCACGTGTTGAACTAAAACAACTGAAATTAACGCACATTAAGAATTACTGGCGATAAAGTTTTGTGCAACAACTAAATTTCAAACTAAAGGAAAAGTAAATAATAAATTAATTAATAAAAAACAGACATGAAAACAAACTTCGGGTTTGAGAAAGAAGATTATACTAATGAGCCCCATTATAGTAGTATTGTACCTTTACACATGAAGGGCAACAATAGTGATATATCATTGAGAGGAATGAAGATGACCAGCCAGGAGGGTCGCATGCTGTGGAGAAACCATCAACTTTAACAATTGTCGTACTCTTTCTTTCTTTCCCCTTTTTTAAAGTCGTCGCAAAATCGTTTGTATATTTGTGGCCTATAATAGAGGAATTCCAATTAGCTGATTAGAACTATTATAAATGCAAGATTTTACTTTCAAATGTCCTATTATGTTACAAAATACGAATTTTCTTTTTTTTAATATTGATTATTTATTTCTTAGATAACCTCGTGCACTTTTAAACATACTTTATTGACCATTGAAAACTAGTTTTTCATAAACACTTAATGATTAAGAACAAAATACTATAGTAATTGTTTAGTATACACATTATCATTTTCATATAATTTTGGGGGTTTTGAAGAAAAATCAGAAATTAACAAGTCATGGGAGTGCTTTTGATTAACTTTGGTTGGCTATGTTGGTCTAATAATATTAATATAATCTTAGGAAATATTACAAAAAATGATTTTAATATATATTTTATAATGCGTCTGTAGATTTTCCCTTAGTTGTTGATTAGTGACCTTCGAGTACATTTCATGACAATCGCAATCCTCCCTAAGATATCTTCAACAACTTATTTCTGAAAGCATGCTTATTTAAATGAACTCTGATAATGTGTTACAAATATTGGCTATTTATTATATTCCAGCTCAATTCTTTAGTACCTGACCAGTACGTAATATGATATCCGAATAAGATGATGAGATTTTTTCTGCAGAATAACTCCGATATATAATAGAAAGATTTAGGTCGTATTCATTTAATATCAGTTCAGTTAGCATAAATGTCAAAATTAAAGTGACCGTGTCCTTTAGTAGACTGGGCATAATATTGATAGTCATTCGTTTTCATATGGTGAGGGGGTAAAGACGTAGGTTAGGTAGATGCGTGCGCCTACATAGTCACGTCCGAGCCCGTTATGAGTTTACGTAAGGCGAGTGAATGAGTTAAGGTGGACTCATAAGTTGACAACTTGTGTTCATGGAGGTTCAGATGATGGTGGCCAAGGATTCTTGTCCGTTCCCTCGTGAGTTTTGTAGGTATTTAATGGACACCAACAGGTAAAACAATGTTATGCAGTTGTCACTATCAAAGATCATAACTTTCTGCTCGAACTACAGGTAATACAGTTTATTTGATAGCAGAAATACTCTAAAACATTTCGGAGCAAAAAGCACGAACTCCAACCGGACATAATGGTTATGTCCCAAACTCCTTCCTTTGTCCCAAAGCTCCTTCCCACATTTAGCTCAGTAGTGTCGGTGGCCAGGTCAGGGACGCATGTGTTAACTCTTCCGTCCTCACATATGTCCGACTGCCCGTCTCAACTACCACTTTTTCACTCCTCCATCCGTCCAAAAATACTTCACCCTGTGTTTTTGTGGATCATTATTGTCTGCCCTAGGGGATCCGGTTGTTTATAAAATAGACGCGTTTTGGGTAAACAGTTCACGCCGTAGAGTTCTGTGTCGCTTCCGGCGCTCTCTCTACGTAAATATCCTCGGTGAGAGGACCTGCCTCACACGGAGGACCGTTGAGTCTCCCACGGAGCTCTGTAGGTGATCTTGGGAGACAAATTGTGTTAGCAAGAAACTAATTTAAAAGAAATCAATAATAACAGCATATACTATAGTAGTATATTTTTAAAAGTTTAGTTTATTAACAAAAATAAAACTTTTCAATCGTGATAAGATCATTTTAAATAAAAACACTCAAAACAACCTAACCTCATATTCAACCTTCAGTACTAATGCCCAGGTGCTGTGACGGATGTACAGGTAGTATGTCTGTTTTGACCAACAATAGGTTGGATTCCGAAAGGGACTAGTAGGCGAGTTCCTGCTGTTAATCTGGCCTAGACTGTTGATTATGATTATTATTTTGTAAATGCTGCCATTTAGATGGGATTGAGAGAACACATTTTATTATGAGTGAAGATCAATGATTGTAGTTATGATGCTTGGTAATCATTAAGAGCTCACAAATTCTCCATGAAGTGGTCTTCTAAAGGCAACCGGTCAGGGACTATCTTTATAGTTAATGTCAAACTCCAGTTTTACCCTTAAGTCAGCTGCTCACAACTACTGCAAAGTTGAACATTGATCTTTAGACTATCAGAAATACCAAATCCTAGTACAACATTAAGCCAGATATATTTAAAAATAATAAATTAAGAAGTACACAAAATAAATTAATTGTTTTTAAAATGTCAATGTCAAAATAAAGGCATGCTTGCTTGTTACTTATATATATTTTATAACTAAAATTTATTTTTAGGGAGAGAGCCTTATTTTAAATACATAGAGTAAACTTTGAATTTGAAATTTATTAAAATATCAAACCACACGACAATTTAAATGTAATTCTTTAATTACATTAATTATTATTACAAGAGTCAAATAGTTTTTATCGTAGAGCTAGGTTATGGCCGGTTTTCCTGCTCAGTAAAATTAGTTTATGTTCCGTTTTCACAAATAAGGCTAGCAGTCTCTCCTCTCTATCTCTCTTCACCCCTCTCTCTCCGTCCCTCCAGCACACACTGAAGCCATACAGTCGTCCGAGTGCTTATTGAAACCAATCACCGTTAGATAGCAGCATAGGCACGCGTATACAACAATTATTTGCATTGACTGTTGACGTATGTTTCTACAGTAGTAGATACATGGTAAGCTTGTATAAATGACATTCTAATTTACGAGATCTGTTTGAAGAGTTTACAGGTTTTTAGTCGATAGTTAAATGTTAATCAATAAATTATAAATAGAAAGAAATTAAAAGATACAGTTTTTGCAAAAGAAATCATTGATAATATCTCAATCTGATAAAATACAATAAAATAAATATTTAAACTTGGTTATAGATAACCGAAATTATTAAGTAAGCCAACTGAGAATTAATAGCAAACTTATATAAAAAAGAAATCATTGATATCTCAATCTGATAAAAATACAATAAAAGAAATATTTACACTTGGTTATAGATAACCAAAATTATTAGGTAGGCCGACTGAGAATTAATAGCAAACTTATATGACATGAACAGTTATGACAAATAAAATTATCTATCTCTATAAAATATGTTGATGTATATCTGATTTTTTAATTTATCTTTAATTAAAGAAAAAGATGAGCAAGTTTAAATGAATGATTTATTTATTAAAGTTTTTACAGATTACTGTAACAGCAGTCATTTTTTATATTTGTATGAAATTCCACGTCATAGACCTCTATGTACTCCCTAAATAATAATGTGAAACTTTTACAAACCTAAGTAGAGTATACAAATACATGAACTCAGAAAAATGATGTAATGTTTTTTATGAATCAGTTATTGTCATTGGTTTTCTTGATGTAAAGTTAATTAATTTAAAACTGCACAATCCTAGCGTCTTGCTAACTAACAACACATTTAAAAAAATGTTAAAATAGGACAATTAATACAGTCAGTCCTAACCTATATTAAAACAAACTTAACAATACAGCAAGAGAAAAGTTGAACAGTCAGTTTATGAATTACCCTAAATATACTATGTTCATTTAAACCAAACTTAATTTTAAGTGAAAGTAATGGTAATAAAAATGATACCCTTAAAGTATAAATTAAACTAATATTTAACAAAAGCAGCGAATTCGTCTAATCAATATAGTTACTTATGATTACAACCATTGTAATTACACAAATAAAAGGTCAACCAACCATTGTCAAGTGTCTAAACCATTCTTATCTCTCCTGAAATACGCTTATTTGATAAGTACAAATAAGGCTTCATCAAAAAACATATTTCAATGAATGAATTTGCAATTAACAAAATTAAAGAATACGCTAAATCATAAAAGACTTCTACTTACCTATGTAAATTAAAAGAATATCACAAAGTATTTTAAATGAAAAACATCAGCCTTTTTTGATCTTAGATGTTCTAAGAAACACAACTATAAAGATGTGCAATATAACGTAATCCACTCATTCACGCGCTCAGCTGAGTGCTCCAAGCATTTAGTTTTATATTTCTTAGTGCAACTGTCACTAGGAGTAAGAAAGAGCTTGACTCACTAACACACATACAACATGTTTCCTTCCCCCTCTCTCTCCCTCATTGTTCCTGCCTGCCCCACCCCGAAAATTGTACAAAAGTGCACAACTCCCTCATTTATATCTAATAAACGACAGCAATGAAGTTTTTAAATATTATTATTGTACTGTTTTCAGCCAAAGATAATTAATTGTACAAATTTCATGTCAATATTTGTACATTTTTGTCATTTATAAAATAATAATTATTGGTTACACTTTGAAAAGACTAACACTGTCGACCAAAACATTTTATATATAATTTTTGATCGAAAACTTGGATTGAACGGAGGTAGAAGCTCCATAAATAACAATGTACACTGAATGTGTACAACGTTATTATATACAAACATAATATAGCCTACACTTCAACAACATTATATAGCCGTTAATTGGCATTATTTATGGCCATAGAAAGCTTGGATTGAACGGAGGTAGAAGTTCCATAAATAACCATGTACACTGAATGTGTACAACATTATTATATACAAACATAATATACACTTCAACAACATTATCTGAAGTACTTCGCTCCTCAGTTAATTGGCATTATTTATGGCCATAGAAAGCTTGGATTGAACGGAGGTAGAAGTTCCATAAATAACCATGTACACTGAATGTGTACAACGTTATCATATATAAACATAATACACACTTCAACAACATTATCTGAAGTACCTCGCTCCTCAGTTAATTGGCATTATTTATGGCCATACAAAACTTGGATTGAACGGAGGTAGAAGTTCCATAAATAACCATGTACACTGAATGTGTACAACATTATTATATACAAACATAATATACACTTCAACAACATTTTCTGAAGTACTTCGCTCCTCAGTTAATTGGCATTATTTATGGCCATAGAAAACTTGGATTGAACGGAGTACACTTCAACAACATTATCTGAAGTACTTCGCTCCTCAGTTAATTGGCATTATTTATGGCCATAGAAAGCATATCATTCTCGTTACAATGTTAATAAAACTATAAAACACTGTGTAAATTAACTATTAACCTCTTTTGAGATGTCACAGAGAAGAAGGAAACAGAGGTCACATCAAATAGTGTGGTAAATGTGTGTCAAGTAGTTAGTTCTCCATTTTGCTAAGTATATGGAAGGAACAGCACCTTGTCAGTCCCTCCCTTATTGCCCCCTAATACTAAAGGATAAATGTAGTAATTGTTACTTCAGATTTACAAAGATCAACATTAATTGTTATTTGTTTACAACTGCCTCTAAGCACAGAATATCTATTCTGTGCTCTAAGGCTTTCGCAGCTGTCATATTAAAGCGACCTCTGGTTCTTTTTCTCTGTGGCTTTCGTGGTCGGCCCTCGGAGGCAAGGTGCCTAAAGACACAGCAACCCAACTCAACATTAATACCTCGAGGTGTTCCTTTTTTATTCATGCCATAAAGGGGTTTTCCTCGGAGAGGATGATTAATTTTCGTATTATTTTACATTTGACATTTTTAATAACCTAATACCTAATAAATGGCTGTAAAATGTACCATTGATTATCAACTAAGATACGAGATACCGTTATATAAGTATTGTACAATAAATATGGTTTGGTTTTTATTATTATTTAAATGCTGCTTCAACTCACCCCAGAACGACATCGATTCTCCCACTGGACAATGAGATCGGCACCAAGAATCCAAAACCATGCTGATACCCGAACATACATCACTTAAGAAATAGGAATACACCATCTGAGAGTGAATTTATTTATAGAGTCAAGAGTAATATGGACTTTCGGCATCCTCAGACACTGGGAATAATGTTCATATATTATTTTTGTAAGTATTTCAGCATTGTTGGGAAAAGTCCAAATCAACCTTAGACAAGTTAGCTGTCTCCTGATGATTGAAAAGATGTTTAGCTTTCTTCTGAAAAATTCAGTTGGTCTTTGAGCACAAAACCTATGGAAACATAAAACAAGTAATAACAAAGATTATAAGATTAGTACGCCGGTAGATCTGCCTCTTAGAAAGCGACATACTGAATGCACTGATGCGAGTGAGATGCATTGAGTGGTGGAAGTGAGGCGACTACTCTTTTCCCACTGTGTAATTCGGTTTAAAATTTGCCATGGCAACCAGGATGACGGAAGACACGCGCTGTCGGCACAATAGCAAGCCCGCCCACACCGTTATTAGCATCAGTGACCATTGATTAGTTTGAATAACGAATCAAACTTAGAATAACTAAGTTAAATATTCATTTAGAATTCAAATGACGGAACACTGTAGTGGAAGTTTAACACTTGTTAGTCACGCCTTGATATACGGCAGCTGAGTGGTGGAAAGATTTCTCTCCATTGCTGAAACCTCCGCAAGTGCTAAATATAACACGCAGGTCACTTGCTGTCTGACCCAATTATAACTGTTTGTATTATAGGTAGTACATACAATACCAGAAGTAATTGTCTACGTTTATAATATTTGTTGAGAGTAAATCTGGCTTAAAAATACGTAGTACCAATATTATTAAAGGAGACTCACTCCTGACATAAGATTAAATAGCTAAACATTTTGAAACCTAAAACAAATAATGATATGAGAAAATTCATTACACAGATGAAGTTGATATTCGTAATTGGTTGATTCGCGTAATGGAGCAGCAAGAAACAAAAGGGCATAAATATTCAGAGTATGAAGATAAAAGAGGCGGGCAGAGAGTAAGATGCAACAAGTGTCATGGTGATGAATCGCTGTGGAGTAATTTTTGTAACGACCAATCAGAATCCATTCAACTCTTCAAACTTCATTTCGCCCCCGGTTTTGTTTTACTTTCATTGTTTACATTAAACGCTAATTTGTTTCCTTTGAACCGCCTCACTACCTAACGTCTTTATCGCCCCTTAATAAAATAAACAACGATTTCAAGTTTTATTAAGCTTCTTAAAGTTTTGTTTTGAGATATCCAGATGTTCTTTTGTCTCTTTGTTACCTGTTAGTTTATAAATATTTGTGTTCCATATACGAAATAATTGAATTATTAGAATTTTAAATCCTTCTCATTTTTTAAACTATGGTTTTCTATAGTAGGAAATGAGTTATGCCTGTGCTTGTATACAGAATATATCTATAATTCTATTGCATTCAACTAATGTAAATTATCAGGAATTAATTTATTTACCAACATTGATATAGTAAAGTCCATATTAACTAAACGCATATCACATTTTATGAATGCGAGAGATTTCAGCATTGATACTCCTGATATTGAAAATCCCTCACAATATTAATTACAGAATTTTGAATAGTTTGACCTTGATTGGCCAGTTAACTCTCTACAAAAAGTAACATTCTTGTAAACTGTATTTTGACGGCCCTTCAACCCATCCACACACGTTCACAACGCACAGCCCACCCACCCATATAAAGTTCATGGTCCCCCCACCCACCCACACACGTATGACTTTAACGTTCATCCATCACCATCCTCCCACCCACTCACGGTCCTCCCACCGTATTCACACGTCTGGGGGTCACAACCTAATTCTAGTTGATGTAATCTATCTCAGTCTTTGCCAATCAGCCAAGTATAAAGTTATCGTGTTCCGTTCTATTGTTGATCCCTTCCATCCCATCTTACTTTTTACAAAAGCAAAAACTCTTAGTCAGTATACTCTATTTAATTCGACTTAAACCCCCTCATGTCTCTATTAAATTTTTGATTAGCTGTATTAATTAACGAGTAGTTTATATTTATATGACTATATAATTAGTCATTAATCCGTCAGTGGTGAGTGTATGTAGGGTGGGTGGAAAGGTCACCACCAATTTTATATGTTTTATTAAAATTAGTTAATATATGAAACTAAACTGACTATTGTAAGTATTCGTAGGGTGGGTAAATGGTGAAATCACTAGTCATTTGGTTGTGTATTGGTGGAGGAGTTAGAAGAGGGCCATCACTTTATAACTGTTCTATTTTAGTCGACAAGTAGTGGATAGACTATTAAATAGTGTACATTGAATAAGTAGTAGTGCTCTTTGAATCATGTATCGTAAAGGGTGCAGGAGGTTTTTTAAGCTATGTTTTGTGGGGTGCATAGAAGAGCTAGTTAAGTGTGTTGAGCGGTGTGTAGTAGGAATCGTTGTGTAACGTGGGGATTGTAGGAAATCTTAATAACTTGTGTTTTGAGGTGTTTAGGACGACTCGGTAAGTTGTGTAACGAATGGGTTTGTAGGAGTTCACGTTAAGTTGTGTCTTGAGAGTTGTGTAGGAAGGCTTGTTAGGTGGTGTAACGAGGGGTTTGTAAAAGATCACTTTGTTGTGTTTTGGGAGGTGTGCACGAGGGCTCGTTAAGTTTTTTCAAAGAGGGGTTTATAGTAGATTACTTTGTTGTGTTATGGGATATGTGTAGGAAGGCTTGTTAGGTGGTGTAACGAGGGGTTTGTAAAAGATCACTTTGTTGTGTTTTGGGAGGTGTGCACGAGGGCTCGTTAAGTTTTTTCAAAGAGGGGTTTATAGTAGATTACTTTGTTGTGTTATGGGATATGTGTAGGAAGGCTCGTTAAGTTTTGTTATGAGGGGTTTGTAAAAGATCACTTTGTTGTGTTTTGGGAGGTGTGCACGAGGGCTCGTTAAGTTTTTTTCAAAGAGGGGTTTATAGTAGATTACTTTGTTGTGTTATGGGATATTTGTAGGAAAGTTCGTTTTAAGTTGTGTAACGATGGGTTTGTAAGATCTCACGTTAAGTTGTGTTTTTAAAGGAGTGTAAGAAGGCTCGTTAAGTTTCGTTACGAGGGGTTTGTAGGAGATCACTTTGTTGTGTTTTTAGACTAGTGTAAGAAGGCTCGTTAAGTTTTGGAATGGGTGGTTTATAGGATCTCACATTAATTGTGTAACGATGGGTTTGTAGGAGATCACTTTGTTGTGTTTTTAAAGGCGTGTAAGAAGGCTCGTTAAGTTTCGTTACGAGGGGTTTGTAGGAGATCACTTTGTTGTGTTTTTACACTAGTGTAAGAAGGCTCGTTAAGTTTCGTTACGAGGGGTTTGTAGGAGATCACTTTGTTGTGTTTTTAAAGGAGTGTAAGAAGGCTCGTTAAGTTTCGTTACGAGGGGTTTGTAGGAGATCACTTTGTTGTATTTTTAAAGGAGTGTAAGAGGGCTCGTTAAGTTTTGTTACGAGGGGTTTGTAAGATCTCACGTTAAGTTGTGTTTTTAAAGGAGTGTAGGAAAGTTCGTTAAGTTTCGTTACGAGGGGTTTGTAGTATCTCACGTTAAGTTGTGTTTTTAGAGGAGTGTAGGAAGGCTCGCTAAGTTTCGTTACGAGGGGTTTGTAGTATCTCACGTTAAGTTGTGTTTTTAGAGGAGTGTAGCAAGGCTCGCTAAGTTTCGTTACGAGGGGTTTGTAGTATCTCACGTTAAGTTGTGTTTTTAGAGGAGTGTAGGAAGGCTCGTTAAGTTTCGTTACGAGGGGTTTGTAGTATCTCACGTTAAGTTGTGTTTTTAGAGGAGTGTAGGAAGGCTCGCTAAGTTTCGTTACGAGGGGTTTGTAGTATCTCACGTTAAGTTGTGTTTTTAGAGAAATAAATGTAGGAGGACGCATCGTTAGTTGTGCATGAGGCTTCTGTACATGTCTGTCGTACAGTGAGGGGGATACCGTTAAGGTATTTATGTTAAAGGTATACGGGATAATAAGCATCTATAAAAATTATTTTATATTGTTACATTACATCTATAGGCAAACGTATTTCAGTTATAACCTTATGATTTCATTTCACGTCATTCTAATATTCGTTATAGTAGTATTTTATTATTGTTGTAGTATCCATAAAAGTTACTGAGCTTGTAAACTATTTATTTGTACGATTAAACCTAATAAATCTGTGTTCTCAAAATTGTAGTAAAATATAAATTATTTATAAATTGTTTTCACCCAGATTAATTTTTGAATATTTTCACTAATAAAATAGTAGGCCTACTATAGAAACTGGGAATAACAATAGAGAAATGTATTTATCTGAGTAATTGGACAGTAGGCTTAGTACTTTTGTTATCATTTAGGCCATCTTCTAAAGGTGAATTAGTCTTATCTTCTTATATCGGTGTCAGACAGTCGAGTCATCAAGAACCTTGTAGCATGCTGGAGGTCCAGCAGTGCTGACCAGACTTGCTAACGTGTGACAGATGTCAGGGGCGCCCAGCACTATCAGTTGATAGCAGTGCCGCTACTGAGTATCACGACCTCAGCTCCGATGTTGGTGGCCTGCTTAGTCTTGCATGGTTAGAGTAAATAATTATGTATGTTGATAGTTACGGTTGTTGCTTTGCACCAATGTATATCACAGGTTACTCATTACTGTATATTTTTTATTTATAAAAAGTAAACAAGACAAAACAACAGTGTATGCGACTATGTTTGGAGGACGAAACCACACAATAGTAAAAGAAACTTTTTAAGTGTAGATGGGCCTATACAAGACTGCAAGATTCGACAATATGGACAAGAATATGCAGGAGTGGATGAGCCTATACAAGAGTGTCTGAGAGCATATACGAGTGGACGAGACTATACAAGAGTGTCTGCGACCATGAAAGGGAGGATGATCCTATACAGGACTGGACATGTCTGAGACCATATAAGAGTGGACGATGTTATATACAGAAGTGGATGAGTCTAACAAAACTGCATGATACGACAGTATGGACAAGAATATATAGGAGTGGATGAGCCTATACAAGAGTGTCTGATAGCATATAATTGTGGACGAGGCTATACAAGAGTATCTGCGATCATGAAAGAGAGTATGAGCCTACACAGAGAGTGGATGAGCCTATACAGGAGTGGATGAGCCTATACAAGACTGGACAAGTCTGAGATCATATAAGAGTGGACGATACTATATACAGGAGTGTATGAGCCAATACAAGATCGTCTGAAAACATAGAAGAGTGAATGAGCCTATTCAGGAGATGGAGTCTATACAAGACTGCCTAAGGCCAGGGTATAAGTGAATATACAGGAGTGGATAAGCCTATACAGAAGTGGATGAGCCTGTACAATAGAGACCATACGATTACTTTGTTTGAGACCATATAAGAGTGAATGCCCCTATACAATAGTGTTTGACCATACGATAGTGAACGAGATTATAAAGGAATGCAAGACTATACAATCAGTGTCTGAGACCATATGAGTAAACGAGACTACACAGGACTGTATGAACATATACAAGAGTATCTGAGACCACATAAGAGTAAACGAGACTACACAGGACTGTATGAACATATACAAGAGTGTCTGAGACCTTATAAGAGTAAACGAGACTACACAGGACTGTATGAACATATACAAGAGTGTCTGAGACCACATAAGAGTAAACGAGACTACACAGGACTGTATGAACATATACAAGAGTGTCTGAGACCACATAAGAGTAAACGAGACTACACAGGACTGTATGAACATATACAAGAGTGTCTGAGACCACATAAGCGTGAACGAGACTACACAGGACTGTATGAAAATATACAAGAGTGTCTGAGACCACATAAGCGTGAACGAGACTACACAGGACTGTATGAACATATACAAGAGTGACTGAGACCTTATAAGAGTAAACGAGACTACACAGGACTGTATGAACATATACAAGTGTCTGAGACCACATAAGAGTAAACGAGACTACACAGGACTGTATGAACGTATACAAGAGTGTCTGAGACCACATAAGCGTGAACGAGACTATATAGGAGTGGATGAGCATGTACAATAATGAGTGAGTCCATATAAAAGTGGATGAGTCTATACAGGAGTTGATGAGCCTATACGAGACTGTGTGAGACTATGTAAAGGTTAGGGACTATACAGGTGTAAATGAACATGTATAATAGTTTTTGAGACCATATAAGATTGAATGAGACAGTACAAGAGTGTACGAGACTATACTGGAGTGGATAAGCCTTTACAAGAGTGTGTGAAACCATACAAGAGTGAACGAGACTATACAGGAGTAGATGAGCTTATACAAGACTGTCTGAGACCATACAAGTTTATACGAGACTTTGTATACATGAGTGATGTGACTATACAAGAGTATGACGCCATACAAGAGTAGATGAGCATATACAAGAGTATGTGAAATCATACAAGAGTGAACGAGACTATACATGAGTAGATGAGCCTATACACTAGTGTCTGAGGCCATACAAGTTAATACGAGACTATGTATACATGAGTGAAGTGACTATACAAGAGTATGACGCCATACAAGAGTAGATGAGCATATACAAGACTGTCTGAGACCATACAAGTTTATACGAGACTATCTATACATGAGTGATGTGACTATACAAGAGTATGACGCCATACAAGAGTAGATGAGCAAATTCAAGAGTGGAAGAAACCAAACAAGTGGATGTCACCAAACCACGTTTAGGGTGGTTTAGGGTATGGTTGGGGCTATAGAAGATTAGGCGGAAAAATAAGAGTGAACGAGAATAGTAGAGTGAGAAAAGGAAAGAAAAATTATATTTTACCGTTGAATGTATGAAAGTCAAATAAGACAGCTCTAAAATTTAAAGTAAGCTGTAAATATTTTTGTTTAATAAGGGAGTTAATTTTCAGTAATTTACAAAAATAATTGTAATCAAAATTTTCCGAATTACTATACATCAAAACGTCATAAAAAAATTTTTATAGAAAGATAACTTACTTAAAGTTCGTATTATCGATAAAAATTATATAGACACTAAAATTAATCTTATTAGGCAATCAAATCAAGGAGCCTGTCATCAGATAAAAGGTTGATTGGACGGGTTGAAATGGATCATCAGAGTTGTTAGATGAGAAAAACTTTTAATAAGAAAAGGTGGCGCTAACTGAGTCTAAGTGATTGGAGTCGTTTTAAGCGAATTAACGGCGAACTCTTCATTAAAGACACCAACTTGTTGCTCGCCGGGAGTTCCAGAAAAGTTGCCACTTTATTTATGGAACTTGTAATTTATTCAAGAGGTGTTACATGTGCTTTGATTGTTTTATTACGCTCTCTGTGCTGTAGTTAATCTGTCTCGATCTACTATCTACTTAACCTCACCAATAAAGGTTTATGCTGATGTTTGAAACGATCAGATTTAAATGAATATTGATCAGATTAATCATTGTTTTTTTTATTCCTGTTTAACCGAAATGTATTTAAAATATCCTTTTGTTTGGGCTTATTAATTTGATATAAGTTAAAATTTAGAAACAAATAATAAATAAAATAATAGTTAATTCAATTAGTTATACTGTATCTATTCCGTAGTTCGATTGTTTCAGCAATGTAGCCATGCCACTAAGTTGCAGACCAGACCAACCTTCTACCTTCGGAAAAGGAAAATTATATTTTTATTGTGAAAGTTAATAGGTCTATGAAATACCCAGGCGAGTCATTCGTAAATCGCATAAATGAGTAGGACACGAGAAATCGATCAAATGTGTCTTCCCGTACGAATAAACACAAATCAATAAAAACTAAAATACATTATACTGTTATCGAAAAACTATAATTATTTGTAGGAAATTGTCCAAATATTCATCTCTTCATTCAGACAATCAATTTTTATGCACAATTAACTTCCAATGCATTTAATACTTTGGAGATTAAAAAGTAATTTTGTATTGTTGTACTAGAAATTGCAACAAATCTGTTGCTTTAATAGATCTTAGGGACGTGTTGAAGGAGTACCACTCCAATACTGTAATGAGGCGTCACCGCTCTTGTTAGTCTGTAATCAATTTGCAACAATGAGATTGGTCAGTCGGTCAGCGCGTGGGCGTGGAGTGAAGGGGGGCGGCCGGACACCGGTCATCCAGCACATCCATTGGTCAAGCCGACCAGCGGACAACGACGTTGAGAAGACGGTGGCGCTGCGTCGGGGCGCCGGCGGCCGTGCGAACTACCGAAGGACGCCGTGCGTCGGTCACAGTGTTGCGAGGGGAGAGAGGGTCCCCCACCACGCAGCGACCGGCGCGCGGACCTAGGCCAGTTGTCCGCCTGTGCCCGAACTCTGCCGACAGTAGCCGAGCGTCGCGCGACTGTCCGTCGGACACTACACTAGCGCCAGTGGATAGCTAGCGGCGACAACGATTCAGTAGCCTATGTGAGGTGTGAACGATACGACGTCCGACCGGTCAGCTCGACCATGCGCCGCCACTCATGTTATCAGTGAAGTGATAGTGACTCTAGCGCCACGCTGGACTGTGACCTCCCTTACTGCTGTCATGGAGACCAGACTACGGTCTTCCTACGCTAGGTTTAGATAAGCGGAACCATTCTTTCGGCCAACATGCGGATTAAGATGCCAGCGGTCCGTATTGCTCAAGGTAAGGTTAATTTATTAATGAAAGAGGAAAGTTAATTACGTAATTAATTATGTCACGTCATAGAATGTTGTATGGCATTAGTTCATCAATTCTACATAAAACAAACTACTATCTTAAGAGCTATGAAAGATAAGAAATTAATCCTCTTGAGTTACTATTTTCATATCAGCTTCTGCCTTGTCAAATAACGCATGAAAAGATGTACTTAATTAAATTTATTTAAAATTATGGTTACAGTATCTAATTTTTCCTTCAAAATACTGTATTTATCCTTTGGGCGTAGCTTTGTTACAGCGGATTAGGACTAATTAATTTAATATTTCTTTTCTAGGACTAGGCCTACATATTTTAATATTTAAATTCAATAAAAAGTTAATTGCAGAATGGTATATTATTATAGAATCGTTAACATTGTTTAAGGCATATTTTATCATAAAGTATGTGCAAATAATATACAAGCCCATATATAAATACATTATGTCAAAGTAATAGAATTTGCCAACTTCTTGACATGGCAACCTTAGATCTACTGAAAGGCGGTGAAGTCTGGTGAAAAATGAATTAGAAGCAAAACAAAATTATTAAAAGTGGGGGCGGCGCAGTCGCCCCCGCCTCTCGTGGTAAGGCGGCAAGACCACTGTAGCTGCAGGCCCGTGCCGTATTGTGCCAACTCACTATAGTCTCGCTAGTAATTATTAATCGTACGCAGGTTTGATCTTTCGATGTTAATGATGACCCGTCCTCCACGGGAGGCGAAATCGCATTCCGTCCTGGGGCGGGCCTGCAGGACGAAAGGACTAAACTCATGGGTTACGTTACGGTAAGATTTTCTCTTAGATATGGACTTATCAAATTGCTTTGAAAACTGTACGATAAAGCCAATTAAGTTGCGTAAAATTAGTAAGATTTTATTTATTTAAATATAATAGGCATTGCCAACAATATTTTGATAAGAATTAAATTTTAGGTTAAGTCATCTCTTAAATTATCCTTCGAAAGAACAAGTTTTCAACTTATATAACTATCTCGTAAACTTAATTAAGTTAGTTAGCAAGGTTTGTAAAAAACAGTGTAAGTTTATACTGCATTATATTCTAAAATATTCCTTAGATTTATAATAAAATGTAACCCAGTAAATTACCGTAAGTATTTAATTTAATGACTTATCAAGCTTTCTTTTCTTTTATAAAAAAAAGAAGAATCAATCATATTTAAGATAATTATTTTAATCAATAGTTAATGGCGCCGTTGGTAGCCTATATTAAACTATGTGGATGACAGATTAATTACGTTTCTTACACCAGTGGTACTTTGAAGGAGCATTATCTCTAGGTGGTAATAGGCTACAATAAAAAAGGAACAGCATAAAATATTTAGTAATAGTTGTAACCCAACGAATCAATAAATAATCCAAAAAAATTATTAAAAGTTAAAAAGAATAATATAAAAAATCGAATATGTTATACGACTACAGCACTTGTTAGCCTATAACATTCTAAAAAAATGGGAATAAACAAGATAATATTTGAATTGTATTAGTTTAATTTCAATTCCGTAATTAAGCATTGGATTTTTCTAATTTACAAACAATTAGGTATTAAAGTTGAAAACACTTTTTTAACGAAGCTTAAGTCAGATCCACAATTTGTAAGATTATATTCCGTATTAAATTAAAATCTTTAAAAATGCATAACATATCAAAATCCTTAAACAATGCGTTTAAAATTAATGAGTAGTAAATGAACAAGAAACTGAAAAAATAACTTTTTCATTTAAAACTCATAAAAAAACAATTGGCCCTAGCTGTAGCTAATGTTCGCTGTGTTGGGAAAATAGCAGACGGGCTGAGTTCAGCCGAGTACAGCGTGGGAACGAAGGTAAAAGGGCACTTCCTTTCTACATTCCTATATAAACATAGGAAACATGAATTTATTTATTGTAGAGAATAATTTCTTTATCCTATATATTATAAAGTAGGCTAATACGTTACTATATTCCTTGTGTGTAGGCCTAGTAAGTTACCACAATAACTAATACAAATGTAACTTTTAACATTTTAATTGTATTCAAGTTCCATTACGTAAATTGAAATGGCTAATCGAATAACAATCATACAAACTAATTTATTAAGCGTTCCTTTAGTTAGGTTCGTTGGTGAAATAATAGTGGAGCGGTTTGCTATAATAACATTAATTCACGAAAAACTGGCTAAATAAAAAAAAAAAAAATACGGGGAATGTCCTAAATATAATTAACTTATTTATCTTTCAAACATTTTTAACTAATCATATATATTGATAAATTAAAAATGTAAGCCAAATTATTCTGAGATTTATATATATTATTAATAAATAAATTTGTACAAGTATATGAAATACAAGTATAAATGATTTTAGTTTATGTTTGTACAAATAAAACATATTAGTTAAGAAAATGTATGATGGGAGTTGGTAGGACATATATTTTCTTGTTCCTATAAATTTTAAGAAAGGCCTAATTGTAAATTAGCCATACTGTGATTAGGAAACCCAAGATAAAGGTTTGGCGACAATTTTTGCATAATGTAATTATTAAAACACTAGCATATTTCAATAATATGTTTGCGCTATTTTTATTTGCTCAGAATTCGTACCGAAAGAATTGTGTGTTCATTGTGATAATTTTAACGCTTTTATAACATGTTAATTATTTCTAATTATTGTCCTCAATGAAAAATAGGCCCATAAAAATAATTAATGTGCTGTAAAACCCTACATACATGTATATGGTTTTATAAATGTGCTGTTTATAGCTACTAAAAAATTTAAAATTTGAATGAATTGTAATATAAGTTGTCAAATTCGTATGTTTTTCTGTTTTAATTATTTAGGCATATGTATAATTTTCGTTGCGTGAAAAATAAATTATTTTTCAATGAAGAATGTTAAAAATAAAGATCTTAAATAAGAAAAGGTGGAATATTTTATAAAAGGTAACGTAAAATACAGATTTTAGATCTCCGTTATAGCTCTATAGAAAATGTTAATATTCTTAAGTTAGTTGTTATTATAGCTAATATCGATTTAAACTAACAGAAGTTCTACTATGAGCTTGGTAAAGTATTAAAAAAGCTAATTAATTTTTAAATAATAATTTTATCTTTATCCCTGAATTATGTAACACATGTTTGTAAATTATGAGTAGGCCTAACGCTTAATGCTTAGTAATTAACTTACCCTAATTGTAAAATAAGCTATTTTGTAAGAAAACTTTGTAATGATAGTGTATATAAAGTAATAAATATATGTGTTAACTTTCAAACTTAGAATTAAATCTGCAATATTGTTTTTGCTATGCAAATCAACTAAATCAAGAAGAAACAACTAACAAATAGTTAAATGCTATAGTTTATTCCTTTCCATCCATTAATTATTATTATTATTGCAATAAGTTATTTTAAACAGTTTGCTTTGCGTTGAATGAGTTTATCATTACAAAGAATTTAAGTCGTAGAGATATATGTTAAATTCTTATATATTTTGCATAAAAATATAGTAAAATATAGCTGTTAAAATATACAATAAGTTGTGCGGTAGTTGTAACATTTCATTGGTCATTCTAATTAAATTACTTTCTCACCAAGTACTGTTGAGGACCCTTTTTTCACGGCTTTAAATAAAGCGAATGAGTATTTTAAGGTGAAGAAGTATTTTAAGCCTTATTAAAAATAGTTTGAGGAATAATACAACAGGAAAAATGTGTCCGTTCATAATGCATATTCCAGAAGCTGCTAGTCCTCCCCAGAAAGGTAACTGAACACTTGTGAATCTCTTAGTTGAAACAATAAATTAACAAATAGGTTTTCGACACTTTACTAATACATCGATTGTTGCTTGTTTGTATTTCCTTAACTTACTGTACAACTAACTAAAGTGTGATTACATCCTAATTGACTCTTACAGAATATAAGGATTTCAGTAACGTTACAAGAATAAAATTCAAATCCAATTAAATAATATAACACAAAAAACCCTAACTGTTTGATTGGTAAACTATATGACATCTTAATTCTGGAGTGTGTCGGCCACGCGCCACCCCTTGCCGTCCTGAGCCATCAAAGGATTGACCACTTGACCGACCATAAACACCCCAACTGACCCACTAGCGCCTTTGGAGACCGGTCACTCTTGCCAGGTCCAGCCAAAGTCTTCCTGGAGTGTGTTGGCCACGCGCCACCCCTTGCCGTCCTGAGCCATCAAAGGGTTGACCACTTGACCGACCACAAACATCCCTTTGGGGAGCAACTGACCCACCGTTTAGCGCCTTGGTCACTCTTGAGGGGTTCGCACAAAAGGGTTATTGTCGCAAGGTGGAAAGGTTGCCTTGTTTTCTTAACTGCTCTCTCCGTTGACGGAATGATGTAAAAAGGCACAGCTGAGTGCTAATAAACACCAATTACGCAACAACAATTGCGCGGTTTGTCAATGAATATTGACAATATACTAATATTGCTTTTGTTTAATTTTTGTAAAAGAAAGTACAGTTTTCAATTGTATAAGTGTGTTTTTTTTAAATGTCAATTCATTATAAAGCTATTCCCTTTAAACTGCAGTTTGAATTAATTTTGGCTCTGTTTGGCGGGAACAATATAATTTTTTAATTTTCCACCATTACACTGTGGAATAATAAGAAAGTTGATCTATTGCCCAATATTTGGAATACAGGAATCACTTTTGTAAAAACATGCAAAAATAATATTAACTGCTTAGTAACCAGTTTATTGTAACGGTTACGAATATGAACTATAAACTGCAAGTTAGTTCTAATTCAACTGCTTTTAATTCTACTAATTCTAATTCAACTGCGCAGTTTGGAATAATTTAATTCTTGTTACAGTATTTAAAATACAAATAATCGAATCAAATTGTGTAATATTCCAATACATTTTATATTTGAACCCTAGGCCTAAACATTGAATTTTCTTTAAACGGCATTTATTTGCAGGAGTCCCGATTTGTAATTTTGTCATAACTAATGTATGTAGGTTTTTGGTAAATCTCTTAGAAGACAGATTTTTGTTTCAGACAGGCCCTTTTGATTAATATAAAATTAATTAACCGTTGATTAGACATTTAGTATAAAGAAATTATATAGTAAGGCCATAAGTAGTATTTATATTTGACTAGGTACGGAATATTAGTAGAATTTTAGAGCATATTCACATTTGAAATGCGGGATGGATAATCTTTGCAGGTAAAATGTTTGGTCAAATATTAGAGGTTAGATATAATTTTAAATTGTAAAATAAGCAAGTTTGCGATTAACCATTCTTTAGTATCTTTATATGAAATGTAAATTATTAATTTAAGTCTAGCGGTATTTTAAAAATATATTTTATTTATAATACGAACGCATTGTAGTTATATTATAATTTATACAATAGTTAATTTATCATTCTATACGGATGATAGAAATATTGTGTATTTCAGTGCAGTATATTATAAATTTAAAAGTTGTGCACAAGCTAATGATAGTAGCTTATATTGCTATATATCTTAACATGATTTAAAAAGATCATGTTTTATTTCTTATATTTTTTTAAGCCATCAAAGGAGTTTTAGTTTTAAGTTGAGCAAGACTAAATGTAACTGTGTATTACTTTATGTATCGTTTACCTCTATCCGCACAACTGGATTAATTAGCCAGTATATTCCCTAAAAATTCATTTGTTACTGCCTTGTAATTTTAACTATGGAAGTAAATTATTTATTTCGTATTAAAATAGCTAGTCCAATAAAAAAATTCGAAACATTTACAGAATGTAAAGAGTGGTCGCCAATCGTTGTTCCACCGCGCAGACATGCATGTGCATTGTTTGTTCCTCATTAACAATCACATTGGCCTTATCACCTGCGGTCTTTGTAGTCTTTTAACGATGGAAATCGGACCAGATTACACTCAGATATCGACTCCTACACTCGGATCGGTCTGTTCGGAACTAAACTGTTTGTGAAACCCGAAAGGCCGACATTCAAAGAGTTATTAGCCACACGAAATATATGAATATATAGACATTTCAAATCCACGATAGTCATAACATCTTTGTCTGCCTCCATAGCTATTACGTAGTTCCATAAATTGTAATTGAGTTATGTTCATAACTATTATAAAATGAAACCGGATTGATTTCGTAACTGGTGTGTTTACAATCGGGCTGGTTCGGTAAATTTATAAATATTATAAATTGCAATTAAGTTGGTTTGATAAACATAGTACTATCAAACTAAATATTTATTTTGTTTACTTTGAGTTGTCAAAGTCGAATTTTGCATTTCGGTTGATCTATAAATCCATTAATTTTATAAATTCTAATTTGGTTGGTTTCATTTATTATTTCTAATCGGGTTAACTTCATCACTAGTACATATATTTGCAAACGGGTTGGCTCCATAACTATTTAAAATTACAACGAGGTTTTTCTCATGAAAGAATACAATAGATTTGCTCCTACACTACAGCTCTTCTGGCGTTGAATTGAAGTCGGCAAGATACTGTTAAAACTCACTCCCTTCAAATTTTGGGTTTATAGGTGAATTATAAATAATTATATTGAATTGCAGGTAATTTTCAAATGAAAATAAAATAACTTAAGTGCAGTATTTTAATGAAGCTGCATATAAAATACCATCCTCGACTTACTCAAGTCTTGAACACGTTCAAAAAATGTTGTTAATTTATTATTCGAATCACACTCTATATAATGAGATCACTATTGTAGGAGTGTTTGAATTGTATGGATCTTATGGTTATCAGTGAAACGACTAGGAAAAGGTTTGAATTGTATGGATCTTATGGTTATCAGTGAAACGACTAGGAAAAGGTTTGAATTAGATTATTTTAAATTGTAACTGAAGAATATAATTAATATAGTAAACAAACTATTGTTAGTACGACTAACTTATTTTAACTATTTACACATCAAGACACATAGAACGATATCGTTATTTTAACTATTACACATCAAGACACATAGAACGATATCGTTATTTTAACTATTTACACATCAAGACACATCGAACGATATCGTTATTTTAACTATTTACACATCAAGACACATAGAACGATATCGTTATTTTAACTATTTACACATCAAGACACATCGAACGATATCGTTATTTTAACTACTGTATTTACACATCAAGACACATAGAACGATATCGTTATTTTAATAACTATTACACATCAAGACACATAGAACGATATCGTTATTTTAACTATTTACACATCAAGACACATCGAACGATATCGTTATTTTAACTATTTACACATCAAGACACATAGAACGATATCGTTATTTTTTTACAAGAATAGTAAATGTGCAATATTGTATCGTGGTGTTGGCAATAGAGACCACACCTGTTGGCTCGGTGACAGTTTATTATTACTTCACGGCTGGACCAACCTGCAGCCTATCTTAGGTAGCTGTAAGGACATGCCTGCAGCCTATCTTAGGTAGCTGTAAGGACATACCTGCAGCCTATCTTAGGTAGCTGTAAGGACATACCTGCAGCTTACCTTAGGTAGCTGTAAGGACATACCTGCAGCCTATCTTAGGTAGCTGTAAGGACATACCTGCAGCCTATCTTAGGTAGCTGTAAGGACATACCTGCAGCCTATCTTAGGTAGCTGTAAGGACATACCTGCAGCCTATCTTAGGTAGCTGTAAGGACATACCTGCAGCTTACCTTAGGTAGCTGTAAGGACATACCTGCAGCCTATCTTAGGTAGCTGTAAGGACATACCTGCAGCCTATCTCAGGTAGCTGTATGGACATACCTGCAGCTTACCTTAGGTAGCTGTAAGGACATACCTGCAGCCTATCTTAGGTAGCTGTAAGGACATGCCTGCAGCCTATCTTAGGTAGCTGTAAGGACATACCTGCAGCTTACCTTAGGTAGCTGTAAGGACATACCTGCAGCTTACCTTAGGTAGCTGTAAGGACATACCTGCAGCCTATCTTAGGTAGCTGTAAGGACATGCCTGCAGCCTACCTTAGGTAGCTGTAAGGACATACCTGCAGCCTATCTTAGGTAGCTGTAAGGACATACCTGCAGCCTATCTTAGGTAGCTGTAAGGACATACCTGCAGCCTACCTTAGGTAGCTGTAAGGACATGCCTGCAGCCTACCTTAGGTAGCTGTAAGGACATACCTGCAGCCTATCTTAGGTAGCTGTAAGGACATACCTGCAGCCTATCTTAGGTAGCTGTAAGGACATACCTGCAGCCTATCTTAGGTAGCTGTAAGGACATACCTGCAGCCTATCTTAGGTAGCTGTAAGGACATGCCTGCAGCCTACCTTAGGTAGCTGTAAGGACATACCTGCAGCCTATCTTAGGTAGCTGTAAGTTTATAAGCAACTTTATTGAAGTTAATAAAATAGATTGATTTGTTCACTGGTCTATTGAGTAGGGCCTAAAACCGAGAGAATTTATTTTATGATATTAAAAATAAAACCGTTACTTATTGCATAGAATAATAACAAGTAGCAGTAGGCCTATGTTTGTGGTCAGCATTTCCGGATTATAGGCCTATAACCACTGCGATAATTTTATATTTATTTTATTCGTAACTTAATTTGGAACAAATAATTATTTATAATAATTATATGTAACATTATTTACTAGTAACATTTGGGATGAACTTAAAAAATAAGTGAATCCAATCTTATAAAATTTAGAACATTAAAGAGTAGAAATTGGGAGACCTCAATTTATGATAACAATACAAAAATGTCTTGAATATCTTCTTTTAACTAGCCTTTTTTTGTATACAATTGACTCCTTCTTGCACTCCTTTGTAAGTCAATCTGCTCTGACGGCCATGCTTTCGTTATTTAACGTAATTAATCGATCACCGTAAAGTAGGCCCTACTTATATTGAGTGACGATCGTTTGTATTTTATTTAAAATTATTTTGGATATTCTTTTTTTTTTTAATAGGTATTGCTGAAAGAATTTATTATTGTTTGTTGATTATTTTTTATTATTTAATTATATACGCTGCGAATCATCCATCCTACGCAATGTAGGCCTACACGAGTAAATACAATAGTCACATGAAAAACGTTTGTCACCATCCAATCTCCACAGATGTCCTGCATTACTTAGGAAATAATTTATTGCCTTACCTAATTTATTTATTGTACCTAAGACAGAATAATATTAAATATACTTTAGTTGTAACTGAGATACTCTCCAAGCGAGTTGAATGACAAGGAAATGTGAGTTTTGATTTTCAAAGGATTCTAGTCAATTACATCGATCCTACAACCGATGTAGCGTGTGTGTGCGTGCGAGCGTAGCGGAAGGAGCACGTATACAAACCAGTTAACCCTTGTGGCACGCGACACGCGGGCTGGCTCATCTTTAATTACTATCTCTTGTTTGAGGAGGAGCCCGACACGCGTGCGTCAAGCTCAGCCAAGCGAGGGAAAATAGTTTGTATTGCTCTTTTATTGTGTTTAATTGTCTACTAAAGCTGGGGACCGATTATAAATGTTTATTTTTCACAACCCATAATATTTGGATCTATTCTAAAACTGACTGAAGAAAAGTATCTTAAATTTGAAAACCCAAATGAGTGTGCGAATTCAGTGTATATCTGTTTGTCGCCCCTCGGCAATCAGGTTTTCGGAAATTTGCAATTAATTGTAATGTTCACTTATAGGCTGGTAATTTTTTGTGACGAGGATTCAATTTTAGTTTGGAGGAGGCTTACAATAAATCCAAATCTCTAATCTGCCTCAAAGAATCCCCTACTCTCTGAAATAATGTAAAAAATGAGCAATTCAAAGTTGTTTTTTTTTTCTTGTGAAAGGCCAGGTTTCCGGTGTGTTCCTTGATGTGGAGGAAGTTTCAGCCAAAAGTAGTTTTTAAAACCAACAAGTGGCATTGTCTGACTATTCTGGATGCCAATTAAATTTTCTAGTTTGTCGCATGACATATAATTTCTATAATATGTTAGTGAGTAGGCCCAAGTTATTTTTGTTATAGTAGGTAGATTTTTCAAAACAAACTTCACTATTGATCTTTTTATGGTTGGTGAAGATCAATTTTTCGGACGTAATGAATTCATTTAATTTTACATTAATGTCAATCAATAATTTAAAAGTTAAGATCTGCTAAAATAATGTTGTAGTTATGTTTTTAATGTCCAAATCTGTTCGTATTAAAGTATTTCAAGAATCATATCTCTCGAAGGGTTCGTTGTGTACTAACTAGAAATAATTAAACGAATGTGTTAGTTCCTCTTACATAAATATAGACATTCATGGGCCTATTGAAATGGGGATTATAAGCAGAAAATTATTTTAACATATTTACATTATCGTCAAAATTGGGAACAGAAGGGAAACTGTGCCACAGTGTGGGAACCCAGTTCTCGCCCCATCTGCGCGCGTCCCGCCGTCCAGTTACGCCCGGAGATCGGCCCAGCGAGTTATTACCCAGGGACGCGGAAACTGTGACCCAGTCATTGTGAGGGGTCTTGCGGTCAGCCTGGAAACACAGAATAAATATGAACTGAAATTATTTAGTTCCCAAAACAGATGGAGTAGAACAGAAGACGTACAGTATTTATGAACTTCGTTTTAATTAGTGTTTCACGCTTTGTTTGTATTCCAGCCTCTTTATACTTTGTAAAAGCGTTGACGTAAGAAGAACTTAATAACGTACTAATGTAATCATACTAAATTTCGGCATATGACTAATAAACAGTAAGTGTATGGATAATTGGGTACAAAAATGCAATTTTAGTTGAAATTTTAAAATGTTTTAAAAATTACTATCAGGTTTGTGTTTAGGGCGGAAATATATGTTACTCGCAACAGCCGAATTCGCCCATTGCCTGAAATGTGTACCCACAACGAGTTATTAATAAGGCAAAATAACCACAACGCGTTGTACACAATTTATTTCGGCTATTGCCCGAAGCATACTACCCACAACGCGTTGTGGCCAATACTGTATGCCCAATACCCGACTTTGGCCAACCGGTAAAAGATGCATACGGGTTGTGGGTATAGGCTATTGGTATTGATATTGGGCACAATAGCCTAAATAAAGGTCAACATTTTGATTCTCTTTGTTTTTTTGTTTTATTAGATGGCCTGAGATTTTATTGACATCTTCTTTGTTTTGACAGTATTATATTGACTTAAATTACAAAAGTATAAACAATTAAGTACTCAAATCTAAAGTAGATACTAGGGAAAACAAATTAATATCCTTACTATAAAACTTCTTACAATCCTTTCAATTTAGTTAGGCCACTTACTAGCACGGGGAACTCTTATGGCATTTTGAGTTACATTTAACATAATTTTTCTTTCAAGAACAAGATTCACCAAAATTACACTATTTTCTGAATCTACAGTACAGTAAGTAAACAAGTAAAAAAAGTACTAAGTACTAAAATCTTAAGTAGGTAGGCCTACTAGGGAAAAACAAATTAGGCAATATCCTTAATATAATACTTAGGGATCACCATAGGTTTTAACCCCTTCTGTCTGGATTTTTTCTTCAGCGCACATTATTGACACAGATCTGGATAAAACCTTATTACTTCTGTTACCAGGTTGCAAACTTTTGTTTTCAGTTCAACCACCATAGATTTTTCTCTTTTGTGGCCTAGTTTCAAATGAGCTGATTGCAAGGTATCGTAGCCTATATTTCATATGAGCTGATTGCAAGGTATCGTAGCCTATATTTCATATGAGCTGATTGCAAGGTATCGTAGCCTATATTTCGTATGAGCTGATTGCAAGGTATCGTAGCCTATATTTCATATGAGCTGATTGCAAGGTATCGTAGCCTATATTTCATATGAGCTGATTGCAAGGTATCGTAGCCTATATTTCATATGAGCTGATTGCAAGGTATCGTAGCCTATATTTCATATGAGCTGATTGCAAGGTATCGTAGCCTATATTTCATATGAGCTGATTGCAAGGTATCGTAGGCCTATATTTCATATGAGCTGATTGCAAGGTATCGTAGCCTATATTTCATATGAGCTGATTGCAAGGTATCGTAGCCTATATTTCTTCTAAAGGACAATACATTTTATTTTTTGCAAGGGAACCTTCAGTCTGCTAAATTAATCTTTCACTGTTCCCGATATTTAGATCATCGAATCTTTTCAAGCGACGGTAATCTTTGGTTGTTAGAGACTCTCCTCTCCTCTTCCTTACCTTCGCTATGTTCACTCCAGTAAACACTGTTATATACTTGTTATCGCAGAAAAATAATTTCGGGTATTGTGCGAAACCTAAGTACCCGCTGTCCTTTATTTTCAACATTATTAGAAAACTGTAAAGGTGATGTATCTGAGCAGTGGAAGGTAATAAAAAACAGTTGAGCTAATTGAATTGCCAAATGGCAAAGTTATGCGTGAGCCTTCCGTCAATGATAAGATAAACAATCACCTTATCGCAATCGTCCAGAAGTTGTACATTCTAATACCCTTCCACCTTTACGTACTTACTATCAACGTTCTTTCTTTATAATTCCAAAAGATTTAGATGAAATTAAGAGTATTGTTAAGCTTTTAAAAAATAAAAAAAATAACTGGCTCTGACCAAATTAATGAACATTTACTGAAAAATATAATTGATTAGATTACCAGTTTTAGTTCACTTAATAAACAGTAGTTTTATCAAAGGCATTTTTCCTGAGAGCCTGAAGTTAAGTTCAGTGGTACCTATTTTGAAGGACAATAACTCTATAAAACTAGATAACATAATACCTATCAGCTTGTTATCTGTAGTCCTTTACAAATGTTTTATTCTACAGATGTTGTGTTACATTATTCTGCAAAACGTGTGTTGTGTAACCACAATACTAATTGATTAACCTTGAACAAATATAAGATCAGTGTAGATTAGAATTTTATTGCTTCCAAATGTCAATATCTCGGTTATTTCATAAAAAAAAAAAAAATATAATAAAAAAATAATAATATTAATAAAACAAAGGAAGAAAATAGTCTCCTGAAGTTAATTACAGCTAATTAGATTAGTAACGTGTTTTTAGTTCAATTATTTTCTTAAATGCTGCATAAGTAAGTACCACTCCATAAAAAACACCGTCATTTAATTACAAGTGCTTGAAAATACTTAAGTGTTCCCATAGTTAAATTTACGGATGGTCACAATATGGACACATGGTAAATCATATTGTGTGTCTATTTACAAATTGTTAATCACACTGAAAACGAAGACTGTAATGAATTCAAAACGTCCACGTACGAACAATAATAGTACTTAGAAAGAAAGTGGAACAACTCTGTGTTGACAGATCAATATTTAATATACTATTAATACAAAATCAACAACACACACGCATTCTAAGTGACCCTCGTATTAGATTCAATCTATAAAACATCCAACTAGCAAATTCCTCCACTCTTGCTGTTTCCGAGAAGTCAGTGCTGCCTTGTAAAGGTCAACTGGTGAGCTGTTGCTGCCTCAGACAGTAAATAGCCACTAATTATCCTCTTCAGCACTCATTTCCTCTGAATTAACCTTTTATTCTCAGTTTTCATTTGACAACTGATGTAATTTTCATTTCTACATTTACACGTAGGTTTTAGTTTTATTGTTTGTCTAATTATTTTTTATATAATATGTTTTTTATTGAAACATTTTCTTGGCAGTTGCTAATGAGATATATTTTCAAATGTTTGGTAAACTTAACAATTATTTCGTTCTTCAAAGCTAAAGAAAACGTTAAAACCTAGAGAATAAGCATTTTTTAAAAGGTTTTTAGTTTAGTTTCATTTTTTTAAAACTTATATTCTGTCTTTATTTTACCTTATATTTTTAGGGCATCGTTCTTTGTCACTTTCGTACTTTTAGCTATAAAGCGTACTTATTTGAAAATAAATTTCAATTTGTTTAGGGTTTAATAGAAAAACTAATAGTCTTAAAAATTACCTTTGCCACTTAAGTCATGGAAAGGCCTTGGATATTAAGGCTTTTCGTATATAGAATTTCGTTTAGAGTCATTTATACGTTGGATGAATTATATGTTTCTTTGCATATATACAGTTAGCTGATTCAATAAAAACTACACTGCTCTAGGTAGACTTCTTCCTTGATCCCTCCTGTAGTGTGCTTGGACGAACATCCGACCCAAGCCGCTGGTCACGGTGGTTGGAAGACACGACTTCCAGCCGAGCAGGGAGACCAACATGTGGTGACCCTGTCACAACATTCCACCCCCTTCATCCCCATCCGTCTGTCTGTCTGTCTGATCGTCTTCCGGCGGCGCCTCCACCTCGGACCTTACTACTCTAAGGCCTCAATTACATCCCAATTATAAAAGGTATACGACCATCCTCCCGGTTATAAATGGTCAATCAGCAACCCTAATGATGACCAAGGGTTGGTTATAATTTCCTCCCTACGTGGACGGCAGTCTGTGGGCAGGGGAGATATCGGAGGACGGCATTTGGTCCGTGTTTTAGATAGGCCTACAGTCTACCTCACTACACTGTGAAGATTCAAGCAGTTAGTAAAAGATCTCCAAAATTAAGCAATTCAAAGAATCGTCTAGCAGCAGGCAGTGTTGATTTGCCCCTTAGAACATTATAAAAACTGTGAAATTTGGATCTACTTTGTACAGAGTCAGCAGTAACCCGTGAGGTGTCATGTCAATGTTTGAAAAACTCTCAACTCTCACGCTCTTGCCTACTTTTTACATTTATTCCGTGTAAGCTCTTCTTTGTTTTACATGATAGGGGAGAATACATGGATGAGATGGCTCACCTACCCACCTTGCCTACTCACTTACGTAACCATTGGTCGACATTGATTTGTACTGTATTAAGTTGTATTAAGTTCTGCGGGAGAGATACGTGTAAGTGTTTAAATAAATCTCCTCTTATAGATTTTATGAAATTGTCATTTCATAAAATTTAAAATTAAAACATCAGATATTAAAACAGGAAAAACGACCTAACATTGATATCTAGTAATTTAAAGCGACAATAGTCTATTTTATTCAAAAATAGCGACAACTGTTCTCGAGCCACTCCTAGATAAGTTGTGTCATATGACGTCCGACGGCGGGCTGTACCGGGCAGGGCGTGTCTGGGACGGAGAACACTCCAGTGATAAGGCCTATCGCGGCTTATCTGTGTTGATGTCACCTGTTGGGAGCGGTCACTCCCGTGGACAAATTACTCCTTATCAGCTTATCTGTCCGCCATAAAGTGTACATATGAGTTTCCTCAGCGCACTCGAGATAATGATAAAGCTCTAATAAAAAGGTCGTTTTCCAAGGAAAATTGCCCTAAATAACCGCCAAGGTCAGGCTTAAATATCGTGTTTGAGACTGGTTAGTTTGACATCGGAGACGTAGACCATCGAAAAGGAAATAACAATTTGACAAGGTGTACATAACAATTATTAACCGCTAAATATCATGAAATATTAAAATTCTTTTACATCATTTCCAACCTAAAAGATATACTGTATTACTGACTAATGAACCCTTTTCAAAGTCTCAACTCTCCTTGATGATCAATAGTTCAATAAATTATGTTTTGTAAGTTTTAAATTCAAACAGAAACTTAGATGAAGTAATTTTAAAGTTCAACAACAATTTTTGAACAGGAAAAGGGAGATGAGGACTACAACATATACTTTTAGAGATAAGTCGCACAACTCAATCCGATGTCTTCAAATAAGCCTTGGGTTTTAAACAAGTAGGCTAGTTTGTCCAAAGAGAGTAATGTTGGAAGAAATAACTCGAACTTATGACGACAAGATTTCAGATAAGTCCGCCCAAAACATCAATAAAATCCCTGATCAGTTTCAAAGATTATAGTGACAATATCGATGCTTGTAAACAAATGCATGATACATAATCATTAGCTATCACACCCATTAAACATATGCACGATAGCTAATCTATGGCTATATCATTTAATACATATATGCACGATGGCTAATAGATGGCTATTCCACCAAGTACACATATGAATGATATATAATCGATGGCTATTTCCTTTAGTACACACATGCATGATGGCTAATCCATTTAGTACACACTACACGATATTTAATCGATAGCTATTTCATTTAGTACACATGTGTATGATGACTAATCAATGGCTATTCCACTTAGTAGGCGACTCACATGCTTGATATCTAATCGATGGCTATTCCACCCAGTGCATACGTGCACAATAGCATAATGATGTTAAACCACCCACTACGCATGTGTACGATAGCTATTCTATCGCTATTCCCCTCAGTAAACATGTGCTCGATAGCGAATCGATGCCTATTCCACAATTACACACACGCATGATGTCTAATAGATGAAAATCCATTTAGTATACGCTTGATAGATGATTAATTAATGGTATTTCACTTACTACACACATGCACCATATCTAGTCGATGGCAAATCTTTCAGTACACACATGAACGATGGCTATTCCACTTACTACACACATGCACCATATCTAGTCGATGGCAAGTCTTTCAGTACACACATGAACGATGGCTATTCCACTTACTACACACATGCACCATATCTAGTCGATGGCAAGTCTTTCAGTACACACATGAATGATGGCTATTCCACTTACTACACACATGCACCATATCTAGTCGATGGCAAGTCTTTCAGTACACACATGAATGATGGCTATTCCACTTACTACACACATGCACCATATCTAGTCGATGGCAAGTCTTTCAGTACACACATGAACGATGGCTATTCCACTTACTACACACATGCACCATATCTAATCGATGGCAAGTCTTTCGGTACACACATGAACGATGGCTATTCCACTTACTACACACATGCACCATATCTAGTCGATGGCAAGTCTTTCAGTACACACATGAACGATGGCTATTCCACTTACTACACACATGTACCATATCTAATCGATGGCAAGTCTTTCAGTACACACATGAACGATGGCTATTCCACTTACTACACACATGCACCATATCTAATCGATGGCAAGTCTTTCAGTACACACATGAATGATGGCTATTCCACTTACTATACACATGTACCATATCTAATCGATGGCAAGTCTTTCAGTACACATGAACGATGGCTATTCCACTTACTACACACATGTACCATATCTAATCGATGGCAAGTATTTCAGTACACACATGAATGATGGCTATTTCATTTAGTACACAGACGCACAATGGCTAACCCAACCATAGCATACACGTTATTGTAGCAAACGGATTTCAAAGGTTCCTTCCGTAACGCTATTATTGTTTCACAAATCCACATATCTTTACAACACAAGGTCTGTGGGACATGCGTGTGGACTTTCACCAGATCTCGGATGATCATTTGATAAACTCAATGGACATTCACTGTAACATTATTGAAAGCAATTACTAAAGTGTATTGCGTATATTTCTGTCAGCTTGACATGACGGTGTGCCTCTGGACCTGCCTCAGCTCATTGCCTTATCAGTGTTTTCCTCTCCCGTCACGAACGACGTTTCCATTCGGTTATAAATGTCACAACCTGCGAACGGCTGTTTAAATCAACTTGAAAGGTTGGAGGCCTTGTGCGTGTGCGCGGACTTACTGTGCTTGTCACCGAAATGACCGTTTAATTAAATGTAAATTGCCCATGATTTACAATCTTGACTTAACATGATCGGCCGGTCTTTCTAAAACGCGTTTTTAAGTGCCACTTTGCAGTCAATTGTGTGTTTAAATTCTGATAATTCATTTTTATTGTTTGATCAGATTGTATATCAGCTATATTTACTTGCAGATATTTATAAAATGAATTATAAAAATGTCTAATTTTATCCCCACAAACAACAAGTTCTTTAATTCTACCGACAAATTCTTAAAATTAGTTGATATATTGAAATAGTTGTATGATATCAAATAAAAAACGACGCGCTGTTAGGTTTAAGCACATCATTTACAATATCTATTGATTGACTTTGGATGGAACGTATTTAAAAAATATACAATAAGCAATATAAACTGTAAAACTTAAAATTAGTAAAATATAAAACACACAACGTAAATTAATGTTATGTTTCTGGTGTATATTGTTCTACGCTGATTCGTTAATACAATCCAACGTATAGGCTACTCAGCCATCTATCTGATCAAAACTTCCAACGCACACGAGGTAGGAAAAAGTTTTATGGCAGTCAATTTATCTAGGTAATAAGCAACAACATAAATTTGTATGAAAATATTTGGTCCTGTAATTTATAACAGTGACGCCAGTTATGTAAGTGGAACTATTCATGAACAGAAGTATCACACAACTAACAAAACATATACACTTAGCGAAGAAAATTATAAAAATTCAGTCAACAAAAATAATAAATAGTAACAAGAACAACCAAAACTAAAACAGTAAAAAATAACCAGACATTAACGTTGATTGATAAACAAAAAAATTTGGAGTACAATTACACAATATTTTACTAGATATTGTTTATTGTATAAATAAACGTAACAATTAATTAACTAAAATTAGCCAAATTATTATTAATAAATTTCTTACAGACCCAGAAATTGCCGCTTAAAAAAAAGCCTGCCTTGCCCTAGAGTTGTGGTAGTTTTTTCGAATTAGCATGTACGCCATTACAAAAATTACATTATTCATTATTCATCTCTAAGACGCCGATCATAGAGATATGGGCGAATATGAGGAGTGAATGAGTGTGATGAGTGTAGATGAACGAGTGTAGTATTTGTTACTATATGAGTTCAACTTAACTCAGAAAGGACTATTTATTAATAACCCAATAGCCAGCAACTATGGGACCTACAGCTTTACGTGGAATCCGAACCACGTAGTGTTGGTCTGATTTTCAGCTAACTGACAAGTCTGGCACCTTGACTACCATTCAACACGGACACTCCAGACTTCTCTAGTAGTGTGTACGTTGATGGCAACCATTGAGCGGACGCCGTGTCGGTATTAAGAGAACCGAGCATGTAACCTATCGCTTATAATCTCTCAAACACTTTGTCCCCAAGTAACTGTGTTACAGCACTGCGCCACCAGTGCCGACCTTATCAGTTATTAAATATTCGGTCTGAACAATATTTATACCATCTTTTAGGAAGTCAAAGTATGCAATTTTTGGATATATTGTTGTTGTTTTTTTTGAAAAATTTATACTTTTAAAGATATTAAGATATGAAAACTAATAGCCGCCATTTTTAAATGGTACAAAGTAGGATCTTGATACTCTCTACTGAATTATGTCTTATTATTCCTCATACACGCACAAGGTTTGAAGATAATATCTTAAGGGACTATTAAAATATAACCAATTAGGTAAAAAACACATTTAGTTTAGACTTACAGATGGGAAACTAAGCGTTTTGTGAGATATGTTTATAGAGATTCTTGTCTTAGTTCTTACATAAGTAATCATATCCCGAAGTCTTGAAGGATGTTTTATGAACATCCTATCTATAGACATTTAAAATTTTTTTAAACTCACGCGTTTTATGAATATATGAATATTTTGAGGTCAGAAACACGCAGCACCAAGAATGTACGGCCAGAGTAACTTTATTGAGGTTGTAATGGCTCACAGAGGCCACACGGAGCCAATCGTGTAAGATGGAACAAATCACAAGTTGTGATGATTACATACACGTAACCAGTAATTAATGATTACAGAACTCAGGCCGACCAGTTTCTTTTTAAAGATGTTCCCTTTCAACGGCATTTCTATTATAGTTAAATTACAATATTAATAAAACTGATGTTTGTATTTTGAATATAGTAGCTATCAAACTGTATAAGTTCTAAATAAAGATTTTTTTATGGATTCCTAAAAAAATATTTTCATGAAGAAGAGAGAAACAGAGGTTGCATCCGATAGTGCGTTAAATGTGTGCCGAATATTATTTCTCCACCTTGTCAGTCCCCCTTTTTACCCCCAAATTATCAAGGATAAACGTAGTAATTATAATAACTATTACTTTACATGTATTAAGACGTACATTAGTTGTAATCTAACTGCCATTGAGGCGTTCGCTGCGGACATAAGAAGGCTGCTTCTGTTTTCATTTCTCCGTGTATCAGTAGGCTACAGTTTTTTTACACCATTTGCAGCCTAGTAGCAAGGGTTAGACCTATGCGTAATACGTGATCGGTTTAGTGAAGAGCATCCATTTACAGCCTAGTAACAAGGGTTAGACCTATGCGTAATACCAATGACTACATCTGTAGTCAATGGTAATAGACTCGCTACTACCTGCAGGTGATCGGTTTAGTGAAGAACATCCATTTACAGTCTAGTATCAAGGGTTAGACCTATGTGTAATACCAATGACTACATCTGTAGTCAATGGTAATAGACTCGCTACTACCTGCAGGTGATCGGTTTAGTGAAGAACATCCATTTACAGTCTAGTATCAAGGGTTAGACCTATGTGTAATACCAATGACTACATCTGTAGTCAATGGTAATAGACTCGCTACTACCTGCAGGTGATCGGTTTAGTGAAGAACATCCATTTACAGCCTAGTACCAAGGGTTAGACCTATGTGTAATACCAATGACTACATCTGTAGTCAATGGTAATAGACTCGCTACTACCTGCAGGTGATCGGTTTAGTGAAGAGCATCCATTTACAGTCTAGTATCAAGGGTTAGACCTATGTGTAATACCAATGACTACATCTGTAGTCAATGGTAATAGACTCGCTACTACCTGCAGGTGATCGGTTTAGTGAAGAACATCCATTTACAAATTCTTCGTCTTATGGGTCTAACCGTGTCAATTAACTATGCACTTTATAGTAATCAATTGCCGACGTTTCGGGCTCCTTACTAATGACCATTTTCAAGGTAGATAGTCATGCTAACACTTGTTCGACGATCACACCCAGAAGACCACTAACAATACTTTTCCTCTGTGGTTCTGGGTTATAGCGTATGTACATTATGACATTAAATTATAACATCTTGACTTATGTATATGTTACAAACGTCGAATGTTGCATTATTTTAACAGACTATCACTAAACATATTATATTACTACATTATTATAACTGAATTTTAAATCATATCTAATAATAAACTTTTGATAAATACGAATCCGTATTTTGTCTTGTTTCTTTAGATATGGAGGTACATATTCGAATGCGTATGTCTGACCGAAGAAGTCACAGTGGTTGTCAATTTGTCTTGTTTCTTTAGATATGGAGGTATTCAAATCCGTATGTCTGACCGAAGAAGTCACAGTGGTTGTCATTTTGTCTTGTTTCTTTAGATATGGAGGTATTCAAATCCGTATGTCTGACCGAAGAAGTCACAGTGGTTGTCATTTTGTCTTGTTTCTTTAGATATGGAGGTATTCGAATCCGTATGTCTAACCGAAGAAGTCACAGTGGTTGTCATTTTGTCTTGTTTCTTTAGATATGGAGGTATTCAAATCCGTATGTCTGACCGAAGAAGTCACAGTGGTTGTCATTTTGTCTTGTTTCTTTAGATATGGAGGTATTCAAATCCGTATGTCTGACCGAAGAAGTCACAGTGGTTGTCATTTTGTCTTATTTCTTTAGATATGGAGGTATTCAAATGTGTATTTATTAGCCCATTAAAAAGAGACGTTAGTAAACATTGTTCTTACTGACACAATAAGGTCGCCAACAGCACAGAATACACTTACACTAGGGGAAACCTTTGCACGCTTCGCTACGCTCGTGACACCTCGGCCTTCGGCCTCGACGTTTTAGTTTTGACTATTAATAATAGTGTTTAAATTGTATTAAGTAAAGTTATGTAGGCCCCTAATAGAATTATAAATTAAAAAATATTATGACAATCATATCATGTAGTTATTCACAGTAGCTCACTCCCTTGATTTCTTGATTTTCACTATATTATTTGTAGTTTATTTATTTATTTATAAGACGCCAATCGTCAAGATATGAGCGAATATGGATTTCAAATGAGTTTGATGAGTGTAGATGAGCGAATCTAGTCATTGTTACAAACTAAGGCCGACTATTCCTTAGAAAGTGTCATTAATTAATAGCCCAATGACAAATGAACAGCCGGTGGTTATCAGCTGATCCTTCTCATAACGTATTGACTCTGATTGGGATCGAACTGAGAACCTTTAGCACATGAAGCTGGGATTGAACCAACTACGCTACTGACCAATATAATAATATAAATATAAATACCTAAAGTTATTACTTAGTTCATATCGAAGGTTTTCATTGTAATCATCACCTGTTTAACAAAATAATTGAAGACACACAGAGAGGCATGTATTCTTTTTTATACTTATAGGTCAAACAATAATTGAAGACACACAGACAGACATGTATCCTTTTTTATACTTATAGGTCAAACAATAATTGAAGACACACAGACAGACATGTATCCTTTTTTATACTTATAGGTCAAACAATAATTGAAGACACACAGACAGACATGTATCCTTTTTTATACTTATAGGTCAAACAATAATTGAAGACACACAGACAGACATGTATCCTTTTTTATACGTATAGGTCAAACAATAATTGAAGACACACAGACATACATGTATCCTTTTTTATACTTATAGGTCAAACAATAATTGAAGACACACAGACAGACATGTATCCTTTTTTATACTTATAGGTCAAACAATAATTGAAGACACACAGACAGACATGTATCCTTTTTTATACTTATAGGTCAAACAATAATTGAAGACACACAGACATACATGTATCCTTTTTTATACTTATAGGTCAAACAATAAATAAAACTTTTCTATGACATTAGGAGAGGTCTATTTTAACACCATTATTAATATTCCAAAAGCTGTTAACATTTCAATCACATCATTATTTACAGTTGAACAGGTGTTACTTTTTGTATAATTTAAATCTCTCTCTATGACAAACTTATGACCAAAAAACGTACTTTGGGGGCTTTAGGGCAAAGGTATTATAAAATGAATAACTTATTGCAACTCCGAATATGGGAAAATTTGTTGACACCTAAATCGTTTAAATTAATCAAGATATAAGGGAGGAGTAGCGTTGAAAAAAAACGGCTCCACGTATTATATATATATATATATAAATAAGGGTACTGTACGTTTCATATGTAGGAATTCAATATTTTCACTCCGGATACGTGACTGGATCTAAAATAGTATTTATTAACATTGATAGATAGAATACAATCATAACGTATTGTAGCTTTTAAGAAGTTGAAGCCTTGTGAACTAATACAAAAACATGAAGAATACATCGTGAACAAGAGCTTCAATTACAAAAGTAGTTTTAATAATCTCACAACATTACCAAACTGCGTTTTATGAATTGAGTTAAAAGTGATATGGACTTTGCAGCACACTCAAACATTGTGCACAAAACAGTATTTCTAAGCTTAGAGCGTGAGACACTAAAATTCCGACATCTAAATTGGGATCATAGAGACCCAAAGCGGGTCCTAGAGTGCGGGGGATGTTTTGGGGACAGGACTGCCATAAACGTCGGCGTCTTTGAGGAAGCCATGTGGAGGGACACTCTTGACCATTTACTGCAGCTTTCTACTTACACCTTGGGTGGCCTGCAGACCATATTTGGTAAAACTATGAAAGTAGTCATAGTTGCAGTCAATATTGTTCAATTTATCAGTCTTGAGTTTGTGATAAACTTTATAATGCACCACAAACAGAAACTAAACGAGAGAATCCAAATGTAGTGCTATTTCAAATTCTTCCCTTTGCTTGCTTGGGCTTGTTAGCTGTTAGATTCTAGTGACATACCACATCACCATGCTTCAGTAAAACCGCCGTCATAAAACAGTGACATACCACATCACCATGCTTCAGTAAAACCGCCGTCATAAAACAGTGACATACCACACCACCATGCTTCAGTAAAACAGGGTGATATTTATTTTATATATTCAAATAAATATGAGATATATATCAGAAGTTCTTCATCTACAAACTTGTGTAGATAAATACTCAAACTGGTGTTTAGAAAATGTTGGCTTCCTTATTTATTTAAAAGCAAACTGGTTGTTTCCATGGCAACCTTGAACCTTAATATCGATTCATACATTAATTGCAATTTGCCATTTATATTGGACTTGAATGTTCTCTAACTTAATAGCCTTATGAAAGATTTGTTTTCATATTATTTTAATTTTCGTACAGCTGTAGAATAGAGCAGGATACCGAATCATAGTCGGTATCTTAGATGATTTTCGAACGTAAAAACCGAAGCACTTTTCTTATTACCTACAACTAAGCCTATACAATGGTTTTGTTTACCAAATATTTTAATATTCAAGGGTTTTACTCAATCTTGATCACAACCATAACACAAGTAACGTTATAAATATGTCTCCTGTTTGTTTAGTTATAAATATGTTTTGTTTAGTTAAGGATAAACTTTATCCGTAATTTGTATGGTACAGCATTTTGTTTCAGTTATGTAACCATGTATTCTATTTTACATAGACTGTGAATTTATTTCATTTCAATTAAGCGTCGGCTCTTCGTTTTCCATAAGCGCATTGTTTTGTGTTATTACTCTCTTAAGTAATTACATGCAATTGTTCAGAAATAATGTGGATTAGCTTGCTTCAAATCTTAATTGAATAAAATTGGAAAACCATAGATTGCATGGAACAATTTAAGCTATATAGTTTTTTCCTCCTACAAAGATAGAAAGAATCGAAACATCAATTTCATCGATATATAGTCGACTAATAGTATAATATATCGATGATCTATCCTGACAAGCAAGATCTATCGAATGTGCAATTTGTTAGAATCAACTTTTTCGAGCATGATTATTACTATACAGTAGAATTGAAAGTATAACTGTATGAAATTAAACATTTTTAATTTAATTAACAATATCATGGATGTTTTTCTATTTGACGACTTAAAAATAGGGAAACTCAAGAAAATGATATTTCTGTGAAGACACTTAAAGACATATAACAAAATCATAGATTACAGTTTCTGTTGTATTATTTATTTTAGATTTGAAATCTGGTGAAAAGCTGTTACTACGCTACGGATCAATTAGATCATATTGCCCTCATTGATGAACTTAATATTTGTACACACCCAACCTGAGAATTTTGGTGCCAAGATTTAGTTTTTATCTCATTAAGGAACACTTTGAAGAAGGTTTTGTGTTTGGGAATCAATTATATCAATATAATAGCGCCTATTTTACAACAAAACTATTTATGACATACCTTTCGCGTGTAAAACTGCTTCTATTGAAACCGCTGCTTTTTAACGCCGCAGCGCCTGTTTTTCCATCTACTGTTCGCAGTTCCCGTTTAGATGTATAAATTATTCATTTTCGTTCAGTTTAAAGTTCACAGTTCATAGGTAAAGTCAATAAGTCAGCCGGATTCCACTGGCAACAGATACGCGACCGCTCAAGAATTCGCCGGCTCGTGTGGCCAGAAGGTGTTAAAACCTCTGTCCGATATATAGATATGCTAATGCCATTCTGCAGATGTACAAGAGAACACTTATTGTAGCCAGTTTTGTTGCAGGCTAGCCAACGTTCAAGAGAGAGATTTCTTTTACTACCGACCTTGTGGTCACTGAGGTGTTAAAAACGTCTGAACAAACAAACTTGAGCTTTTGGCAATAGTTAGGCAACACAAAAATAAAAGTATTTCTCAATTTCAAGTAAATTTAGCGTTATAGCTGCGATGATTAATGAACTCTGGGAATCGTCTGTGACCTGGGTTAAAGTCTTGAAGTAATCGTGGGGAAATCTGGAGAGTCGTGACTACTGTCCACTGACCACCGATAGTGGGTCGCTGGAGGAGTGTGCAAGTGTGTCGTCTTCCGTGGTAGCTGGACAGGTCGTTGCTGTGGTAGAATGGGTGGCAGGGTGTCCAGCAGCAGGGAAAACCTGGACAAGTCAGGGAATTTAAAATAACCTGAAAAAATCAGTGAACTTGAAATAAAACCTGGAAAATTCTTACAAGAACATTAATTCGTAAATTCACTTTATACTTCGGTGCTCTACAACATTCTATGCATAATTTAACTTTTTTTTAGTACCAAATGTTGATTGTACATATCATTTATTAATCTTAAAATTGAAAAAATTGTTAAATTACTTTTGTTGTGTTTGTACAGCCAAGTTTTTTGTATTTCGCAAAAGTGGCGGCCCCATTAATGTAAAAAATGAATGTTATTCATATGTTCTACCTTTGGCAAATACGTTTATGGTGTTGATTAATTCCTCGCAAGATTTGACCACCAGTGATCTGTTGACAAACAAGAGACTCGCTGTATCGCTCAATCTAAACCTAATTGCCTTTACCAGGGAATTAAATATCTAATTAATGGCACCCAGTCGGTCGGACGACGCCATTAGGGGTGTTAATTAGTTGGTTCCTCGTCAGCAGAAGTTTCTTCTTTTATCTGACATTGTATCGGAGAGTTTATCTGTTTGTATTATATCACTTTCGATACTCTAGTATGTAACTAGTGCTCATCGACAAAATTGTACTTTAAATTCATAATTTTATAATTGGAACATTATTTTTTTAATTTACTGAAATAAATATTTCACTATCAGAACTCTGCTCCTTAATGTTTAGTAGATTGTTTAAGATCAGTTTTTCCTGAAAAGTTTAAGCTGTACGTTATGTAGGAAATAAAATTATTGTTTAAAGCTATGTGAAAGTAGCAACTCCTGTTATTTACTTATTTTTTTTATTTTTATTTTTTACGTTTTCAGCAATATACCAAATACATTCACAACTTTTCTATCTACTCTCACACACGCAACATGTGAAGCATTTTTTCAATAATTAGGAATCAATCAAAAAGTGTTTCAAAATTATAGTTGACTTGTTTAACATTCTCAAGTCGGCTTGTAAAGTTTTCTGATCTCCTTGAAAATAGTACATAGAGTGTTTATAAAGTCCTGCACCGGCTTGTTAACTTGTGAACGATTACAGAACGTCTGCCATTGTGTACTGGATCAATCTTTTTTAGTTCTATTTGCGGTATTCATTTGTTCAAGACATCTTTAAAATATGTTCTTGACCTTAACTAACGTTGGATGCTTCATTGGATGTTAAGAGTCGCTAACTACCCTACAAAACTAAGCCCAGTTTGCATTTACAAAGTTTAACTTGAAGTACAACCAAACTTGAGCCAAGAAGGAATATTAAACCATCTGGAACAGGATCAACATTGTACATTTTAAAACTTTAAACCATCGTGTTAGTTGCTTTAAGCCAGGACCATTTGTAAAGAGTGACCCTTCTGAGGTCAGTTTTGTGGGTTTATGTTCTACTACTAAAGACCTTAAATTTGATAGCCTATACTACTCACTCTTAATTTAAGATGTTCTCCTTACTCCTTGCTAGCCACCCCCCTGATATGACAGAGCAAAGGTAGTTACTTCAAAAAGTAGATTTATATGTGCAGTAATGATGTACTAAGTTGTATTGCTTTATCTGTAGTCGGTTAGTCATTTTTAAGCCGGTGCGTAACTTTATAAACACCCTGTATACAAAACACAAGGGGCTTGTGACCACGCTGGTCGCCTATGGAGTTTTTGGTCCCGGGTTCGGTTTTCGGCGGGGAGGATGGTGTTGACCGCGACTTCAGTAGGAACTAACGTTGTTAGACTTGATGCGCTGCACATCTCCGAGCAAAACGTACAGCACGCGTGTTCGTTTGGGCCATTCTCGCATTCACGAATATAAAAAAATTAGTTCAGATTCCATGTTGATATTTCTTATTGTTCGACATTTGAGAGGTAATTTTGCACTGTCATTTCTGTATTAATCAATCCTTAATTTGACCAAATTCATATTGTGATTTAAATCATGTTTGTCTAAATCGCAACACGGCGTCATTTTACAGATACGGCCAGAGATCGTCTGCCGGAGCCCGCTATTACCGCTCTGCCCGTCCAGGGTGGCAGATTTATCTGGAGGTATTTTCACTATTAAAATAGCCGTAGATGTAGCAGTCAGTAAGTGTTAGGTGGGTCGTCATTGATTTGCTCGCAGTGGTCTAATGGATGGGGTCGCAAGGTTCTCAGCACGTGAGGTCGTAGGTCGCACGATCGAGACTGGACCCACTGACACCTCCCGCTCGCTTCCTCCGCTCTCGTTTGTCGATCGGACACGCCGACCAGTCACCTACAATTAAAAGTCAGGAGAAAAATGATCAGGAAAATGTTGGTGTATATGCCACACTAGTGTATTCAATTCCAGTTTAATTTATTCGGTGCGTATTTTTGAGGTTTTCTGGTTAGTGATTTGACTATTCACACTAATCAAATATTATACACTCTTTAATTTCCTGATTCTAAAAGCAAAACCTTTATATTTTATTTGTCATTTTCTTGTGGAACTGACTATTATTTTTTTTTTTAATTTTGTGATGAGGAATATATCGTAATAAAACACATGCAATTATTTTCATTGTTTTTAAAGCTGTCTAGGTCTAGGTTGTATTTAAAAATAATATTTACCCATTTTATTATTTAGTTTTGAAAAGCATATTATGAAGTATGTTAACTTTGAAGTTAGGTACAGTGAGTCAATAAGTTAGGTACAGTGAGTCAATAAGTTAGGTACAGTGAGTCAATAAGTTAGGTACAGTGAGTCAATAAGTTAGGTACAGTGAGTCAATAAGTTAGGTACAGTGAGTCAATAAGTTAGGTACAGTGAGTCAATAAGTTAGGTACAGTGAGTCAATAAGTTAGGTACAGTGAGTCAATAAGTTAGGTACAGTGAGTCAATAAGTTAGGTACAGTGAGTCAATAAGTTAGGTACAGTGAGTCAATAAGTTAGGTACAGTGAGTCAATAAGTTAGGTACAGTGAGTCAATAAGTTAGGTACAGTGAGTCAATAAGTTAGGTACAGTGAGTCAATAAGTTAGGTACAGTGAGTCAATAAGTTTTGACACACTCGTCATACAACTCATTAGTCCAGTTAGTATAACATGTGGTAAAAACCACGTGTTATGAGCATTGAAAAGGATTGTTCCAATTGACTGAACAAAATTGCGCCAACTGTGAACTTGTTCGTGAGAGATTAGTTCTGGAACAAACCACTCTTGAAGGCTGGCAATAAACTTGTACCACAGGTAAAGCGGCTTAATACATGACAAGTGTTATCAGAACTACTGATAACGTGCCATTGTTGACCAAGCGTAAACAACTTGAATTGCTCTTTTATCACTTTGACCGTCATCCAAAATGGCGGCCAACCAGTTAACTGGCGAAGAAAAGTTTCGCCATAGGTTTTGTAAAATGTTGAAGAAATTGTGCATTTATTTGTGCGTGTGTGTTTTTTATTTAATTGCGGGGAGTAAACTACAATTTCTTTCAGCTGGCTGAGGAACCGCATTCACTTGCTAAGTGTAGCCTAAACACTATTTACTTATCACTCGATTTTCTGGCATCAATAATATAAATTGGAAGAAATCTAATTATATTTTATTAAATTTTTTGAGATTTATTTACTTAATTACTGGAAGTAAAGAATGAACAGTTAATTTTATCATTTATTGAAATAAAATAAGAGTTTTGTCGGAACATTTCTTAAAATTGTGGATATTTTCCATAACTTAACAACGATACGCGTTTCGTACATCAGGCATTTCGAATTGGCCTTATCTAAATGTGTCTGTCGGTTACTCTCGCTTAGTTGGTGTTTACTTATTTGGCAACGCCGTGGGTGGCGTTCCAGGGAAATGAGAGTAAATGTTTGATGCTTTATGCGTGAGAAGAAAGTAATTAGGATTTTATGGATTTATTTTCGGACTCCGTCCTTATGGCCCCAAAGCTGTCACTGTTTTCTGGGCAATGTTTGATACGTTAATTATTTTGTTTTAACTTTAATGTCAGTAGTTCAGTTGATGTTAATTCGGATATTCTTAAATATAACATTTAATTACATAGGCACAGGTACTTAATTAGATCAGGTACATAGGTTTATATTTAATGGGCCAGTAATAACCTGCTTATGATTAAAATAGATCTTTTTAAAACACTCGGAGTATTAAAATAATATTTATAGTCTAATAGATTAATGAGTTTGTATAGCACGACACAAAAACATTGTCCCAAACATAATGTTCTAAGAACAGAATAAAATAAAGGAGTAGGGCCTATACACTTCCATGCAAGTGAGGAAAAGTATCCGGGGTTCGGTTCCCAGCTAAAGTATCATGTCTTTAATGGCATTAATAAACTTTGTTGCGGGACACGTATAAAAACCTCAAAATAACAGTTCAAGTCCTGCGTCCAAAACGAAAGCAAACAGACTTTCATGGTTTCTTCGTGTTTGCTTTTATTTTGATATAAAACTAATACATTTAAAAAAAGTATGTAGACTGACAATTAAAATATTTCAGTTGATTCATATGACGCATTATCCATAAAATAATCTATTGATGAAGTGAACAACAATCAGTGTCAGTTGAATTTCTAGATTCTTATGAACTAATTTTAACAAAATAAATATAAATCATTTAAATTATTTATTCCGTAGATTAATAATAGGGTTAATGTTAAGTTTCCTACTCCTGGTATAGTTTTAACTATACTTTAATATTCATACGTCTCTCGAAAAATTAGTGTCGTAGTGAGTATTTAAAAGGTTCTTTCTAGACCTAAAAATTAGAAAAATTTGGTTTAGATTAAAATTGCAGATGTAGATTTCGCAAAGAGCAAAGTTCAACAATTTAATGGTTAGTTACTTTTTAAATGCATGCCTCTTGCCCTTAACACCTCTATTTTGTAGCTAAATTGAATGAAATGTTTTGATATCGTGGTCCCATAACAACGTTGAATACTAAATAAAAATTGCACTATCGATTGAAAAAAAGAGGGAAGTGAATCGAAATAGTAAGTTACTAAAATTACTATATAAATTTAAAGTTTTTTTTATTGTTTTGTGACTAACAATTGGATGAGCCGAATTCCAAATTCTATCACCTTTATTTTACCATATTCCTAATGTTAAACGTAAACTAATGGGGGTTGTTTGGATTTATTTACTTTGAAGAACTGAAAAACATTAATTGATAATGTAAGCATGCGCTTTTTTAAAGTAACCTAGTAGAGAAATTAATGTTGAAAAAATCCTCAAAAACTGTCAACCCTTTCTTTTTTCAAACTAAAACCGGGGCAGTTTTAGAAAAGAAAGAACCCAATTCATTTGATACAGCTCACTTACAAACAAATCAGCAGATTGTTGTAAAATAGTAAGAGATTTTATTACCATGACCAAGAAGTTGGCATCACTGATTAATCTCCCATTGTTGCCTTTACACGATATTGTGCACTCTCAGATGTGTGCACGTGTCTTGTTTATTACCATGACCAAAAAGTTGGCATCACTGATTAATCTCCCATTGTTGCCTTTACACAATATTGTGCACTCCCAGATGTGTGCACGTGTTTTGTTTGTAAATTACCATGACCAAGAAGTTGGCATCACTGATTAATCTCCCATTGTTGCCTTTACACAATATTGTGCACTCCCAGATGTGTGCACGTGTTTTGTTTGTAAATTACCATGACCAAGAAGTTGGCATCACTGATTAATCTCCCATTGTTGCCTTTACACGATATTGTGCACTCCCGGATGTGTGCACGTGTTTTGTTTATTACCATGACCAAGAAGTTGGAATCACTGATTAATCTCCCATTGTTGCCTTTACACGATATTGTGCACTCCCAGATGTGTGTACGTGTTTTGTTTATTACCATGACCAAGAAGTTGGCATCACTGATTAATCTCCCGTTGTTGCCTTTACACAATATTGTGTACTCCCAGATGTGTGCACGTGTTTTGTTTATTACCATGACCAAGAAGTTGGCATCACTGATTAATCTCCCATTGTTGCCTTTACACGATATTGTGCACTCCCAGATGTGTGCACGTGTTTTGTTTATTACCATGACCAAGAAGTTGGCATCACTGATTAATCTCCCATTGTTGCCTTTACACGATATTGTGCACTCCCAGATGTGTGCACGTGTTTTGTTTATTACCATGACCAAGAAGATGGAATCACTGATTAATCTCCCATTGTTGCCTTTACACGATATTGTGCACTCCCAGATGTGTGCACGTGTTTTGTTTATTACCATGACCAAGAAGTTGGCATCACTGATTAATCTCCCATTGTTGCCTTTACACAATATTGTGTACTCCCAGATGTGTGCACGTATTTTGTTTATTACCATGACCAAGAAGTTGGCATCACTGATTAATCTCCCATTGTTGCCTTTACACGATATTGTGCACTCCCAGATGTGTGCACGTATTTTGTTTATTACCATGACCAAGAAGTTGGCATCACTGATTAATCTCCCATTGTTGCCTTTACACGATATTGTGCACTCCCAGATGTGTGCACGTGTTTTGTTTGTAAATTTAATGTGTGTTAAAAACTTACATCTTTTATTTAACTATTCAATTTATTCAACTTATTCAACTTAATCTTATTACTTACTTTTTTGTGAAATAAAAATGGTACAACTATGTTTAAACAAAGATTGAATATTTACACCCTCCTAATAATTTATAATTAATTTATTGACCCGCCCACCCATACGTGTACGGTGATATTGACCCACCCGCCCACCCATACGTGTACGGTGATATTGACCCACCCGTCCATCCATACGTGTACGGTGATATTGACCCACCCACCCACCCATACGTGTACGGTGATATTGACCCACCCGCCCATCCATATGTGTACGGTGATATTGACCCACCCACCCACCCATACGTGTACGGTGATATTGACTCACCCGCCCACTCATACGTGTATGGTGGTATTGATGTGTACCACAGGACGTGAATGGGAGGGTGCGTGGGTCAATACCACAGGACGTGTATGGGAGGGCGGGTGGGTCAATACTACAGGACGTGAATGGGAGGGCGGGTGGGTCAATACCACTGTGCGTGTATGGGAGGGCGGGCGGGTCAATACCACAGTACGTGCATGGGAGGGTGGTTGGGTCAATACCACAGGACGTGTATGGGAGGGCGGGTGGGTATATAAATATTTAATATTTATATATATCGCTCGATATGAAATAATGATAACATCTGCAGCATGATACTAACGCTGAAAGAGGATTAGTATACCATGAGCTGTGCAGAAATTGTTTTGATTATTTGTTAGAAGATTAGCTACTCTTCATAGTTTTGACACAGAGTAAATAGATAGATAAGCAGGCATTGAAGAACTGAATACAGAATTTTTAGCCATCAGAACTTTACTTTGTGGCAAACGTCGAATCTTTATGGATTATAACTCCATTTTCCATACGTTGAAAATCTGAACTTTTAGCTAACAAATAAATTGTGATTGTTATCTTCTTAATGGAAAATGCCAATTATATTATAATTTAAAATACCATTTACACTCTAAACACTTTTCTCCATTATTGTTTAAAAACATAGAGATATCATAGTACAGTAACCCCAAGCTGACCGTGCCAAATTCCACACCCTTTGTTATGACATGAGTCGGTTAGGTTAGGTTAGGTTAGGTTAGGTTAGGTTAGGTTAGGTTAGGTTAGATGTTAGTGTTGCCACGGATAAACACAAAATTAAACATTAAATACATAGTTACCATATTTATTAGTTAGAACCTGCTATGGTCTACCATTAGTATGTGCCACGAAACATCGGCAAGTGTTTGATAGAATATTCCATTGCGAAATTGTTAAACACTTATAAACTATGTTTGAAGAAATGTAGTGGGGTGGGGAAGGAAGGGGCCTTCCAATTGCACCGGCTCCGGCGGTCGAAGGAATTTGCAGCAGGGATAAGTGAGGTGGGTAGATTTTGACCACCGGTGCATCTGGACACTTTTCGGACGGAGGAATGTTTTGACCCGTGGAAATTCCTTTGACCGCCGGTGCAACTGGATATCAGCCGAAATCGCTACCTTATTGTTCATTCTTATCTTCTGGAATAGATTACAAATATTGTAGTGTTTTATAAATTTATTTAACATTTTATATCGTAAATTTGTTTTGTCAATATTACCTCGAATTTTTTGAAATAAAATGTGTACTCAACCATATAAAGAACCCCTGTTGAAACGAATAATAAACACGTTATTTTAAATAAGAATGACAGAGATAATTAATATTTGACTTTTAGATTAACAACATTGTTGATTCAGATTGACTCCTAGAGAATCTGTCAACTGGTGGCCACCGTAGTCTCCAATACTCACGTTTTTGAACTTGTGCCTTGTCTCCGGTTAATAAGCCAATCATTGCAATGTCCTACACTTTCTTCAAGAACGTGGATATGTATCTATTGAGAGAAGGAAGACAACTATTAGTGATAGTGTTAACAATGCATTGAATGTTGTTGGCCATTTACCAATCGCTATCGAGGAATAATAAAATAACCTCTGTTTTTATCCAACTGTACCTTGAAGATTAATCAATTGAGTTTATATTAATTTGCTGTTAATATTGTGAATTTTGATTATTAATACTAATATCTTTCTCAGAATATTCCTTCTTCCATTTGTGATTTTTACGAAAAATTGTAAGCACTGAAACTGGAACTCATTTCTTGTTTCGCATCAATATGCCTACAATAAATGTCCTACAATTTGTATTAACAATTAATTATATGTGTTTTTTCGTGTAATACACGTAGTGTTGGGTATTGTCTTTTATCATAGTGTTGTGTTGATACTGGTTATCAGAAATATTTAAGAAGATATGGTGTACAACTTGTTTTTTCAACAAATACACAGAAGGTATTAAAATTTGTTTCTTGAACTTTCGTCCTGAAATTCCCGTTTGTATTCACGTTTCTCTTGAAGCTAAAATTGCAGCAAGCTGGAAACTATATAAGTAAGTGTTTTATACATAGTTATCTTTTTTCTTTCTCATTTTTAATATTAGAATGGCATAGTGAAATTTGTTTTTTCAACGTAGGTCACATTGGGTCTCCTTGATGTTTATAATTTGGTTTTAACCGTAGTGAATCAACATTTGCATATTTTTCTAAAATTCTCCGAGCACCAAATGTGTGAAGAGAATGTTAATGCGGTATGACCAATGGTGATTGTTGGAGGATAAAGTGATCCTGTAATCGAGGAGCTGTTGTCCGTGAAATAAGATTGCCTCCAGGACTCCCCACGCACTGCCACTAAGTAGACATCCATCAAACATCCTTATTTCACTATTTGCATATTCAAACTTGTGTTGACCCACTGACTCCGACCTCGGAGGAGTGGGTGGCAGGAAAACCGCAAGTGTTTTGCCCGGTATAGTACCCGTGGCTTAATTGTAATGGTCCATTGTGGAAGAGATCTGTATAAATTAGAAACCGCGAGGCCAACATATTGTACTATAAAACAACCAAACCGGTCCTTGTGATCCATCAGTAATCCTCCAGCAGGAACACCTGGAACTTTCCAGGATGTATTGGATCCTTCCAACTACTGTAAAGCAGATACATACAACTATATCTAGAACATGTACATTGTGTATTGTTTTTATGTACGATTATTTCTTATGCATTAATTATTATCCAAGAAAAGAGATAATTATGTTCAGTTAAACAATCAAGACGTCTTCGGTTCTAAACACAGAGAAAATAGGAACAGAGGTCGTATCCAATAGAGAGCGAGATTTGCGTCGACTAGTTATTTCTCGTGTTTGAATGCGAATGGCAGGGCTAGCACCTTGTCAGTCCCTCCCTTTACACCCCAAATCTTTCAAGGATAAACGTAGTCATTTTTACTTAAGATGTACATTAGTTGAAATCTTAGTTGAAACTGCCACTTAGGCGTTCGCCGTGGCTTCTGTTTATTCCTTCTCTGTGGATATATATTTAGTTTCCTTTTAGTTCTTTAAAACATGTCTTCAACTTGTTTTCTTATTGTTTGTGGCATAATTGATATTGGAGTATATAATTAATACATATAGTTAATAAATACATTAAATTAAAAAAAGTAGAAAAATTGTCTTATTTTTGTAAATTAATGTTCAATCAAACAAATAGTCACATGCCTTGGCTAGGAATTTCTCAACGAATTACTCATGAACCCTTCGGAAAATGCATGCAGCACTAGTTATCCCACGAGTTTTTCAGCGCCATTTTCCAGTACTCTTAATAGTCCTTCAAAATCAACTTGGATAAGTTTTAGGGGTATTAATTTGTGTTTTAAGACACCGATCGTACACAGTATCATTAACAATAAAAGCCTTCCCCAAACCTGTCATGGAATATTTCTAAGCATGCTCTCAACTGTAACAGTACAACAGTACCCTACAAATGTTTTATAGTAAATGAAATAACAGCAAAATCCATTATTTAACATTTCACATAGGTCTGGTTTCCCTCAACCTTCCACATGCCAGTTCCACCAAGGGTTATTTCACCTTTAATCCTGGCCGTTGCAAAATACAACCGCAAAATTCGCTCAGTGATCGGACTGGAGTCTATCGCTAATCTCGGACCAAGGGCTAGATGTTTATTAAATCTGGGGTCATCCGGGTCAGTTGATGACCTCATCACATTTCCCAGTAAGGTGGGCAGGGAGGCTTCATCAACCCACTAGGTAACTCGGCTGGTAATTGTCTAAACTGTGACGGATCCTGAGTATTTTTTGTATTTCAAGCGGTTAAAGTAGATAAGTTGTTATTTAACGTTTAGTTAATTTTTCCCACAATACTCTTATAACTTCCTCATTGGATACTCTTCATTTCATTAGGGATATTCTTTTTTCCTATTGTTGAATCGAACAGACGATTTTGCAGTTTACTCCAAATTTCTTCTTACAATTTATCTTTTCTTCTCCAAGTAAACTATTACAAGTTGAGTCACTTTTGACACATATTTTATACGGTTAAACTATATGACTAATATATAAAACTAATATTCAATACCTTTTAACTCTTTCAGTGTAGATTTACGTTTTTCGTAAAATTCGAATTTACGTTTTTAATCGACTTTAATCTCAAACATTTATTTTGTGTTCAATGAAAAGTCCATGAATTGGCTTTTATTCAGTATTTTCTCTTCGTAGAAAACTGGGTTCTGTTTACCGTCAGTAATCGATTAAAATTTAAAAAATACCATACTAATTGGTAAAAAGTGTTGTTACCATATAATTGAAGATAAACTTCAAACCAGATGAAAAATAGGTTTAGTTAACTAAAGTATCTTATTAAGATAAGACTGGCCAACAGTTAGTTCCTGGGGATGTCGTAAGATAGTGTTGTCCACTACATCCAATCCATTGGCACCTTCGGTTTCCAAGATGACGGTAAGTTTGAGTCTCTTTCTAGTTCCCCAAGGAGAAGTAACATTGTCTATCCATTGGCGATCCAATCTATCGCAGATTATAGTTTTATTTAGTACTATTCACGAATGTTATAATTTTTAAGTTCCAAAATATATCACGTGTGAGGACATTTAGATAAAAAACTACATTGTTATTAAAAAAAGTATGATTCCATACCTTTGAATTTTTTTTCTATTGAGCTAATCAATTGTCTTTTTTATTTTACTGATTTGAAAGGGTATTTTTTAATTCCATATATCACTCCTAAAGGGATTATCTTCGTAGGCTTTAGTAAACTTACTTGTGTGTGCAATACGAATTACGTGTGAAATGAGCCGTACTCTTAATTAGAAGACAGTACATTATTTATGCATGGTTAATGCATGTCCTTGTTTGCACTCGATCCTGAATAAGAAGTAGAAGTATGCTAGTTGGTAATTTTTGACAAATGAAATAAAAAGCTTGTTTATTAATAGATACGAAGTTAGGATTATGAATTACTCGCTGCTACTTAACCATTTCGTTTCGTTATCCGAAAAAACGTGAAAAACGTGTGTTTCTGTGTTAACGGTTCGGTCCGTAATAACAATCGTATCGTAACACTTGAAGTGTCATTTGACAGGCGAAGATCTGTTATAGTTCACAATAAGTTGGTTTATGAAAACAATTGAGCATTTTAATACTTTTTTGACAGTTAAAACTTCACATCATTCTAAACAATTTTAAATTTAAAAACTCATGATATGAACATATGGACGACTGTAATGGACCTTTAATAATCATGAAGTGATCACTATTACTTATAATAACAATAATAAAAAACACGAGCCGTTCATTTAAAATACAATAATGTTTTATGTTTTTGCCCGCTGGTGGTAAACTTGCGGGCTGTCTGGGATGTCGAATTCCCAACGTGGTATGGCGGAATGGGAAAAACCTCCGTACCAAATACAATGCGTGGTGTGAATACGAACACACACATTGTAAATAAATAATACTTAAGTCTCTATTTGAGATCATTAGCGACCAGCTCAACATAAGAATGCCAAACTGACGTATTGTTTCCAAAACATCAGTATCAAACAAAGCCGCGGCTTTATCTACGCCATTAAACCGTTCAGGCCGGTGGAATCAAGCCAGCACGACTAGGAACGAAACATTTTTTGCCTCCGTTAAAATACTCACCCTGTCTGTCCAGGCAAAGGACGCTATTTCGGAGACCGTCGATCATTCGGCCACATCTGGAAAAAGTCTTGTCAAAGCTTCATTAGGAGACGGGCCAGATTTGGACACTCCCTCCCCCCCTCGCTACGGCAGACAGACGAACGGGGGTTGTCTCGAGCGGCACGTCGAGGGTTTAAAAAATATATCGCGACACGGGAGTTGATTAGGGGAGAGAAACCGGATGTGAGCGTGTGGAACGAAAGGTGGACTGGTGGGCTTCAGATCTCGAGCACTTTGGCGTGGAATCCATCGATATATATGTATAGTAATAGTGGAAGACAAACATGATTGTTCGTCTGAAATCCTACAATTCGCGTGAATAATGTTGACGTGTTTTATTACGTTAGATCTGTTTGTTTAACAATATATGTACTGTATTACTGGATGAATTGTGTTTGGTAACATTGTTAATACAATTGTGCGTTTTGAATAATGAAACCTCTAAACTTCATCGCTGCCTTTCTATACTACTCGAATTACTTAGACTATTTTAGATCATTTAGAATTCATTGAGTTTCCAAAAATCATTCAGTAAAACTTTCAAAACAATCTCATTTCTTTATACATATATTCGTGTTTTAAATGTTTCAAATTCTTCACCATAACAGTTTTTTCTGTGTAGAATAGGTTAGACTCCACACAGTTAGGGGTACATTTTACGAATTAACGTCGACTACAGGCGATCGACGAGGTCATCGGAGACACTCGTCAACGGACATGTGGCGAAAACTCCGTGAACGGATGACTCTCCATAAAGACTTTCGTATATTTACGTAACAAACAACTTGAGACTAGGAAGTTTATTCATAGTGGGAAAAATTTCTTCTCAGTGTGAGTTATTTTAAAATGTAAAGAATGTCGTTGTCTACAATAGCACAATAAAGCAGGGCTTATTCTGTGATAATAGTGACAATGTTGCGACAAAAACTTGACTGGTGATTACCCTCTATTCTATGATCCAGACAAGTATTTTCAGTTTTCCTAAGTACAGTATTTCATAATGCAGAATGCTTAGTTTAAGAGGTTTCCTTTTAGAATGTGCTACATCTCACTAATATAACATCAGAGTCAAGTAGGCCTACAATGTTAGAATGCGTTAGAAGTATCATTCTACAATGTTACAAGTACAATGTACAACATTAAATTGTACTTGTACAATGTACATTGTACATGTACAATGTTAGAAGTAGTGTTAGAATGCGCTACATTTCACTAATATAACACCAGAGTCAAGTACATTAGAATGCGCTACATCTCACTAATATAACACCAGAGTCAAGTACAATAGAATCTTAATAATTTGAACACTAACGATTCTGCCTTACTATGTTGTTTTGTATACATTACTGCGTTATTATTTCTACTCCCTACTGTTTCTGTAATGTATACTGTACTACACTTACTGCATGCTAACAGACGCGCCATCGTTGTGTATCACAATTATCACCGTACTATAATCGATACTTGGAACTGATCGATAGCTCCCAATTAGCTTATTGTAACAACAGCTGAGCGGGTAGCCACTAACAGGTAGGAGCAAGAGTTACATAATTGCTGACCCATAACACTACTACCAGCCTCATTTGTCGCCACAACGCGATGCTAAATCACACCGACCAGTTGGCCGTCGGGTGTACCTCACCAGTGGGGTCGCCAGACTGGTTCTGTATATCATTCTCCAGTGATTTGCAGGAGTCAGGTTGATCATGTTGGACATGGACATTTGGTCCCGGAAGTATTCCCCGAGGTACAGTCTGCAAGGACACGTTTCTCATCCAGGAGCCAGAACTGTTTGGCGAAAGGTTTTGGCTTCATCAACACTGGCTTTCCAGTGTTTTATTAAATATTACAAGGGATACACTCTCGGCTTGTTATTTTGTAGATTAATATATTTACGCTTTTCCATGTTACTGAGGATATAACTGATTCTGGTTGAATAAAAATGTCCACTAAAGAAAGATAGGCCTAATATTGGTTTTATAGAAGTAATTACTGTGGACCCTCCGTAATTTTACTAATATTTTCGATATATTATGATTTATTTAAAATAATCTCTTATATAACATATAGGTTCTGTAATTTAATGCATTTTTAATGGTGAGTTGAAAAATTGTGTGTTCTAGAACATTAAGTCCTAATATTCGAAAATTTCTATTATGGTATAATTTCATTTAAATGATCATATTTTGTTAAAGTTTCACTCAGTCCGAAATGGGCCAATATATGCTTAAAATTCCGATCTTATTCTTGGCAACTAAACCATTAGATTAATAGTGTTGGGTTATATTCTATATGATCTCTTCGAAATATGTGGTTTTGTAGATAAGAACAAGCAGACACAAGTACGTGCTGCCAACATTACTGCTCACCTCGATGGCTGTGTGGACCAATGGCGCTGTGTTTGCTCAGATGCTGGCGTGTGACGTGCAGGCAGATATGACCGTTGTGAACAATAGGCTCTCCATTACACAACATACAGCTAGTTACTAGCGATTCGTTTTTATGGATTCTTTGATTCTCTTGTTAAAAGGTACTTTATAATATTATCTTGTAAATTGAAACATACTTACTGTTAAAACTACTCAGCCCTAAAAAGATAAAAACATCTTTACAATAACCTGTTGTATTAAACGTTTCTTGATAAAAGTCCTGTCTTCAAAGTATTATAAAGCAATTTTGTTCGTATATTAATGGAAGTAGTAATTTATATTTAATAAATTAGTTCTCGGTGCAATCAAGTCCATAGTTATTTAGTTTGGAAATACGGTAATCTCGATGAATAAGATTTACCAGTTGCACTTCTGAATAAGAGTTACAGAAGCTGAATTTGAAGACGTACTACTGATAAGTTATCGAATTATACGGTATGTTCTACGCAAAATAACCTCAAAATCACATCTAAAACCCGTAATAATAAACTGCTGCAATATTTGGGAAAAGTGGACAAGCAGTAGTAATAAACCGTAAAATGTGAAATTGTAGAATTGCGTCCTAAAACGCCCTCCAAGGGAAGCGGCGATCAGAAGTGTTTTGGGCCACACCTTTAATGACGCGAATCAATCAAAGTGTTGAGGTTTGTCGGACGACAGACATCTCGTGGCGTGACGCATGCGATAGATAGATGACCAGTAGCAACAAGGGCGTGTCCTTCCGTCCATCTGTCTGGCGGCTGATCAACAGGATTACTTGGAAATCAGATCGCGTGAACTGATAAACCTAGTGCTGATCAACTCTTCCGATTAGTCGATTCCCACTTCGATAAGTCTTTGAATGCGTGGTCATTTATTTTTATCGGGTTGTTCGTACCATATCTATTAGCATGAGGGTGTGTCTACCGCAAAGCTCAGTCCAAAACTATGCCTATTAACAAAAATGGTACTAGAGATGGTGTAAACAATCTATTTGTTCCTATCTTTGCCAAAATATTCTAGGCTAATGTGAAAACTCAAGTGAGTACGTATGAGTTAATACTCTATTAAATTAATCAAGCCATTAATGTCTACGATTTATGCCGTCTGGTCTTGTGCCTCATATAATGTCAAAATATTGAAACTTGAGATATTTTTAGTACAGTATTTTAAGATCTTTCCTAGGTTTGACGGTGTCAATCGTGAAAAAAACATCAATACTTTGGCATTTTAAATGTAAAAATTGTTTCGACTTCAGTAATTTGTATCAAACGATAATCTTTCCTACTGCAAAGAGGCAATTAAGAGTACCTCAGAGGTCAACGTTAGGTCCTATCTTATTTCTTATCATGATTAACGATTTAAATGTTATTGCAAGACGTTTAAATTTAAACGTATGTGTTAAATGTATTACATTTAAAAGACAAAATTTAAATGTATTTAAATGTCGTTATTGCAGTCGACGTTACTCTGTTGATGAACAAATAGAGTATTCTGGCAAATGTATAGTTTGTGTAATGTGCTCGCAATCAGCATCAGACGACTGAAATAGTGTAAGTGTGATGATGGAAACGTTGTGAAGAAGCACGCGGTGATGTAGGTACATAATAAAAAGTCACCACATTTTTTCTACAAGGACGATAAATTAACTACTCCTTCGGCGTCACAGGTTAAGCGTCAATACATTAAAGACGCACCTTAATGTGACCGTAGCTTATTTTTACCTCTGTCGCGGCCGCGTGGGGGATCCGGCCGACGAGAGACGTCTGTCTGTGTTGACGGCGTCGTGGCGTGTACGTGGACTAAATATAAGTATCGGGACGCCGACCGGTCCTGCCCCTAGACAAGGCGTCGTGGCGTGTCTGTGCCAAGTGGTAGTAGAGCCTGCATCACCGCTTTCGCCAAGAAAGTCAGTGTTGTGTACGGAGTTCACCTAATAAGTCATTAAGTTTGCCTTAATACAATTACAGTACAAGTAAATATATTACAATATACACAAATATATTACAATATAAGCACAAAATGCACAAAAATATTACAATACAGGCACAAAATGCACAAATTATGGTGAGCGTAGTTCACTGAAATCGATCACCATAATATTTGTGCATTTTGTGCTTGAATTGTAATTTATTTTTGTTGTGTGACGTTTACTTGTGCTGTATTTGTACCAACACGTATTACGATAATCAAAAAACAAGTTTTAAAACAATATTAAAGTACATTTATCTGTGTGCTTGTAAATTAACAGTTTTCTAATTGTTTCATGCTTGATCATTTTAAGTTTTTGGACAAGAAATAAGCTAAATGTTTAGTTAGTAACTAAATTGTGATTGTGTTCGATTTATAAACTACAACCGTACGTTTATACTCGATGGTGTCGACGGGCCATCCACGCAACTTAAGTACAAACTTTGCCACGCCCACTCTTTTTTTGTATCGGTAGGCAATCGTACGTTCGTAAGCTCTTTGATTATATATTATAAAGATGTTAAAGAGCTGTTTAAATTAGTAATCTTCTAGACAGTCAGTCTTAGACATTTATATCATTTATTATGTATGTAATTTAATTTATAGACCAACTATTATATAATTTTTAAAAGTCTTCAAACTAATAACTTGCTATCGCAGGCCTACATAATCCAAAGTAGGATCATTGAAAAAACCGTAAATGTGAAATACAATTTAAGATAAAATATAGGCTGTATAAAAATACATATAAAAATTAATAGTTGATTGAGTTAATTAAAATAATCGACAATGTTGAGGACCGATGAAACTTGAGGTAAACAAGCCAATTAAGGATTGGATAGACCAAGACTTTCATTCAACACCCGTCCGGTCACTCGTACGTGCAGCCACGTACCGGGCAGGTCAGCTGTTTTAAATTCAAACACCATGTTGTCAGCCAATTTTGTACGATTTATTGAATGTTGATTGAGACGTAGCACGAGCCGAGCTTGTGTTACCTACCATTGTCTCTGCACCCTAGTGACGCACCTCAGAGGGATGAGAGAGGCGATGGGAGAAAACGAGCATCTACTTAGTTTTTGAGTTCAGCGGTAATTGTGTTGAGATTCTTATACAACGAGGAGCTAGTTAACACTAATTTGTATCTTTCTTTTTACATTAAACTTTACACTTTGACTGCAACAGCTTCAATCCTTGATCATCAAATTCAACACAAAAGCCCATTCTGAATTGTACATTTACATTAGATTCATGTTTTCGCGTGCAAACCAGTTCCAATGCTAAACTCATGATCAGAATCTTTGATAAATAAACTTTGATCTATAATCAAAACATTGTATTTGTACATAACCTACACCTCAGACGAATTCGTTTAAATAGTTACTTTTACTAATGAAATAACTACATATACAATAATATTGTATTTCCTTTAAGTTCACAACTATCTAAGCACAACTTAAATCCGTATTATTTAATCAGAATAGAATTTATAAGAGTTTTTTTAAAGATACATATAGTGAAGAAATGTATTTGTACACATAATATTGTTACAGTAATATATACTAGGAAACTGATATCAGCATCACAACTAAAATTTGTTCAGAGATTAATATTAACTAGATAAGTAAATTAACTAATAAATCTGTCAACAAAATTTAGGTGCCTCAAAAGAAATATATGTAATATTTAATAAATATTAAATCCTACGAACATAACTGTTGTTAGTATTACTTGTGAATGTTTGTCACAAAGTTAATACATTAGTGATAAAAAATAACATTTAAATATCCTTATACTAAAGGATTTAGATCTGTACAATCTTTAATGTTCTTTGGAATAATTACATTAAACGATTTTGGTGACTATTTGCACGGAAAGTTAAATTAGGCTTAGGAACTAAAATATTCTCCGCTCTCCTAAATTTGTTCTTGTATACATTATTAAATCATGCATAATCAAAGTGAGCATTAATTTAATTGATAGTTGCGATTATAACAAAACAATTAACCAGAATACAAAATATGGAAAGTCCAATTTAGTCATACATTCTTGACTGATCAAAGGTAAGATTATACTATTTATGGAGAACTACTAAATCCTGACCTATTTCACAGCATGGCGTTATGCATACTTGGTTGTAGAAACACCTCCTAGTCACGTCAAACCTCTGATCATCTTCGAGCATCACCGATCGTCGGTAGTGGGAGGGTAGTAATTAAAGATAGATAACATTAACATAACTGGATAACCAGGCATCCCATGAAGGCAAGAGAAAAATACGACATGCCCGCTCTCTCTCGCCACTCAGCATGCTTCCGGAAGGGTTTTTGCCCACGGGGTCAACCATCGTAGCCGATCGTCATTGCCTTCAGCTCGCCGTGCGAACGGGCGAGGATCCTGGGAGTTTTTGCCCCAATCTCTCCGCCAATGGACGACTACCATTCTCTGCAATGCACCGGTAAGTATTGTTCCTACGGACGCTTGTTTTGGCTTTCTTTTGTCCGCGAGCTTTTTTATTCACGGCCAAACTCTTTGTCGCGTCCGATCATTCCGTCTCGCACCAGTGGACTTCCTCCCATTGGCTGACCAATTGGCAATGATTTAATACGAACATGGCGTCAGGCCTCCGCACTAGAATTCTTCATTTTAAATAATTACTAGCCTTTACCATTTATTTTTTTATACCTGGCATTTGAACCGTTTTAAAAGAAGTAATTAAACTTGTTAAAAGTGTATTTCATACAATTAGTGAGTGGCGTGACTGGTGCAAGTGACATTTGTTAACTGTATTCTGAGACTTTTATTCTGCACATTTCATACGGTTAGTTGTGCACTAAATGTTACAATCATCGTTTGGTAAATTGGCTTTAAAAGATTCATTTTCCTCAACTCAAATTACGTAGGATAAGTGCCTAAATTACAGTATTTAAAATTAGAGTGAATACACAAATATTAGATAGAAATAATAACACGGTTCCTTACAATCTCTAATGTTATGTCCAACACTAACAATTATTACACAAATAATTCCATAACTCCCCCCTCATTTAAACTAGAACACAAACAAATCTAGATGTCCAATAAAGATATTAATATCCATTTAAATAAAATAGTTGGGAAAGAAAAATAAAATACTTGTAATATTAATCATGTTAAAAACCAAGCATTTACTGATTAATTTAAAACGGCATTTTGTTTGTGTTGGGGTTCATATATTTGTTCTCATTCCGCCCATCCTCCAAACATGCCTCTTCAACCCGCGCTCTTAGGCAACGTTCATTGTAGCTACTGCAAAGGTGTCGACAGCGTCCTGCTCCTGGGAACACAGGTCCGCCCGTTTCTCAAGTGGTAGGGTGGGTGGGTGAGTGGGCACTGCGAGTGGGTGCTTTAGAAAACAGAAAATTTGGCCGAATTGTTTGTGTCTTTCTCAGGATCATAGGATCTACTTTATTTCTAATTTTGGTACTAATTCGGCAAAGGAACTTGTGGTTGAAGAATACAAATATGTAATAACTGGTGAAGTCGTATTCACAAATAAGTAGCCAACCCTCAGTATAACAGTTACCACTGTAACCAAAAACAAGCTAGTTAACGATTATTTTCATTTAGCACAGGACTATATTTTAGTATAATTTTACATTTGAGTAAAAGGAGTTATTACTTTGTCATTATATTGAATTATATCCATAAATAACTATAATTATTGATGATTTTCATACCTTACAGGGCTATAACTGCATACATATTCTGGCGTGCAGGCTGACAAAATGCAACAGGAATCTTATGAGATTCGAATAAATACTACATCACACATATAAAGTATTTTTTTAGAATTACCACGTTTTTATATTAAAAATATGTATTAATTTCATCTTAATTAATCGTCTGTTAGTTTTTCTATTTTATTTTCAGAAATATCTAATTTGAAAATTAACTAATCTTATAAATATTATGTCTGTGGTAGAGGCATTTAATAATTTAAGATCTATCAGCAACAGTGTTTTTATAATGATAAATTAAGGTGGGTTGTGATGGTTCATAATTTATTCAGTCGCTCACTGATTCCCAACCAAATCCCAACCGATAAACCTAGTAACCATCACTAAAGGTGTATACAGATGTACATTAGTTGTAACATATATCTGCCACTGAGACATTCGGTGCGGTCATATGAAAGCGACCTCTGTTCTTTTCTCTGTGTTATGGGTCGAGGCCGTCCCATCCTTACTGCTCCAACTACCTTCACTCGTTTGTTGGGCCTTGAACCGCCGTTCTGTATTTGATATATCTAGTGACTGAAGTATGTTCTTGCAGCAGTGTTGCCAAATTTAAAATGACCTTGATTATTTATTAAAGATTCTTATTTCTTTGCAATACTTTTATACGTTATTGTATACTCTATTATGTGGTTATAACATTGGTTAATATGGTAAGGAACTGTCTTGTCTTGGTTAAAATGATAACATTTACCTCACAAAGTGGTCCTGAAATTCAAAATAGTTTGCTGTTAATTATACTATTTTTATTTTGCCAACATGGACTCAGAAACCTAACCTATTTACTTCTACCAGTTCGCAATATTTTACATTAAGTCAAATTCTATAATCTTTATTTTTGACAGTTTACAACTGCACGTAATGTCGTAATTGCAACTTAACTAAATTTAAAAAATCAACCAAGTTTAAGAAAGAAAGAAACTCTTTATTTTGACAGTTCAACAACCGCATAATAGCGTCATACATTTGTTTTACAGTGTTTTTTTTCTTTTTTAATTAAAATAACTTAAATTAACTTATTATACATACAAAACGAAAAAACAAATTTTCTTTGCAGCAGGTGGCCAATGTAAGGTTGATCCTTACACGTCATAAACCCCCTGACGCTGTAGTGGCAGCTCTGAATCAACAAGTCTTTTAATGATCTTTTAAATTTGATTAAACTTTAACTCAAAACATTGCCTGGGACACTTCAACACCAAGGTTTTCTCACATGCTTTTTGAATATATTCAATGTACTCTCTGCTTTGACTGATTCTGGTAGACAGTCATACAGCAAGACTTATACACAAGTTATACAGTGTACATACAAAGGATGTTTTTTGAAAAAGGTTGTTTTGTGGGCTGAAATGGGAAGGCTGTTCCTCTTAAGTCATAATTATGATTTTGAAGCCCAGAATAAAATGGTTTGTAGTTATTACGTAGGTTTGTAATACAGAACTGAAGATGTAAAGAGTTGGGAATATTAGAATATTGTTATGTTAAAAAAGGGCCCGGCAAGAGAACTTGTTTGGCTTATTGGAAACAGCTAGAACAGCTCTTTTTTAAAAGTTTTAAAGACCAGATTTGACTTTCCTCCATCAATGAATCAATAAACCCAAATTCCTAACCCATATATTAGGAATGGGCAAGGCCATAAAATGCAGCCAACAACACGTAAAAAAACTTAAATGTCTAACATTCTGAAATTAATCCCAAAATCATTCATTACCTATATTTTTTTTACTTTGATTATGTGGTCTCTAAGTTAGGAACATTAGTTCCTCTCAATTGGGAGGAACATTTTATTCTATAAAGGACCAAATCAAATTCATTTGAGTTAAAACATTTTAATGTGGTTTAATATAATACAAACATGCTTGATTATATGAGGTTGACTCTTCCTTAATAAAACATAAAACTATAAAGTTGATTACTTGTTGCCCTTCAACCTTCAGCACCGGAGTATCGTGGTCAGCGGCGATTAAGCAAGAGGTCTTCGGTTCCCAGAGACTTATTGAATACCGCACGGTTTGAATACCAAACTACGGCGACTTCTAATTGGTGTATTAAAATATCGTGTGCGGTGACCGCTCAGTCAAGAAACCAGTCCCACAGCGCTCCTGGGCGGCAGTTCCAACCTTTGGCTTTCCATGCACGTCGCTATTCAATGGTAAAGACATTTAAATTTCATGTCGTCAACCAAATCAAACAACGACTCGGATAAATGGCTTCATTTTTAACCGTTTGTGTATTATGCGAATGCTATACCCCGCGTCTAGAGAGCTGTTATATTTTACTGGTTGTCTCCAGAAGTGACCTCCTGGGCGGATCATTTATCGTGTGGTTCTTACAAATCGTGTAGTCTGGCCAAAATAACTTTCTTGACGTCTTAATCAAGAGCCGTTATTTTGGAAGTGAGAGACCTAACCTGCTGTTTGCATGACAATCATTTTTCTAAACTCATTTTTCCTACCTTCCGCCCTTACGTTTCGGCCAAATATTGTTCTATTTAATTATCCTGCAATCTTGACTTTATCCCTGATACTTATTTTTTTAAATTTTGTGCCAGTAGAACAATTAAAAATTGCCCTATCAAAATATTGCCCCACAGCTTTGTTTTAAATGATCTGTTATTTTTAATTTCCCACTTGCATAATTTGGTCGAAGATCATAGCATTCTATATTCTCAATAATGAAAACAATTAAGTTTGCTTTATTGTACTGTAATATGAATTTAAAGGTCTATTCACCAAATCATCTTAAACAGCCATGAAAAGAACCTGTAAAAGTTTGGTTTGGTTCATCCTGCCTTATTGAGTTTTTTTTTTTAAGTATTTGTGAATATGCTAGAAAATTCAGCTTTTTAAAAACTGTGGTTATTATTTTAATTTCACGTCATTCAATTAGAATAGTTTTTAGTGGTGTCGTTTTGTTATGATTGAAAATAATTTTAAAATATGCCAATTTTTGTTGACAATGCAAATCAGCTGTTTACTTACACCGTCTTATTTGAACCGATCCTTATAGTTAATCTCCGATTTAAGCCTAAAATTCATTTTTAGTTCTGTCGAATTAAATCTTAAATAAAATCATACAAATCCTTTTTTCTATAGCAATATGCTGAACTACGTTGATAACAAAGTACCTACATTTTTTGTTTATTATAAGTTTGTTGATTGGATGAATGTGTGTTAAAATACTTTTGTATTAAAATATGGAAAAAAATAAATGCAAAGCAAATTGCTTCAACAATTAAATCTAAAATAACGAAGAGCCTCTTCTTTGCTTGCGCTAAAATGAAAATTAAGAAGCAACAAATGATATAAGTCACCAGGTAAAATACAGCTTGTATGATGGTGAAATGCAATCTCAGTGGTCAAAAGCGATCATCCATGCAGTGAGCAGTATATCACTCCAAGGAGCAATCAAGGCCGGTTGTTTGGGTGTTAATTTCTGCGCCACATAAGGGCAGGTCAACTTCGACTCAACAGAGATGGAGAGATAGAAAGGTGTTGAGAGAAAAGAAAGAAGAGAACAAGTCAGACATGTATCGTTCGGCCTCCTAATTGACTTACAACCGACTGTTCGCGTTTTGTAATTCGCATTCTTTTCTCAGATTTATCCTTGCCGCTGGCACCTTGCCGTGCCTGTCTGTCTCCTTGTGACAATGCACATTACAGGAATACGTCATACAACGTGTAATATGTGTTTATCTACGATTGTTCTTGTGTCGTAGGTTGAGTGTTCGGTCTTGCCAGATAAGCTCGCCTCCCCATATCGTAATTTGCACCCGTCATGGCCTACATAGTTGTTATATGCAATGGCTTTAGTTTACAGCATTCCAACACCCAATAGTCTGTTCACCAGCTATTGATTGGACTGTTTTCGAAAACAATGGGTAGTAGTGAAATGGGTTAATAAATAGTTTTAGTTAGATTTCTTCCAATAATGTGTATATAAAATGTTCTATCACAAGTAATTTCTGAAATTGTTATACTATTGTATGGTATATGAAGCTATTGTGACTATTAAATATCAATTGAAGTTTCATATCGTAATATTATCATATTTCATTATGGAAGCAGCTGACTTAGTATTTCTTCTTTAATATTTGTTTTGTTTGCAGGTACGTGTCGCTGAGGTCTGCCCACTCAAGGCCTGTGGGAGCGAGGTACAATAATTCATAAGGTTAATTTACCATGATTTATCACGGACCGTGTTATCAGAAGGCTTTATGACTGCTTTGATAAGACCTATTGTTGACCTCCAGGCTCACACCTCGTGCTTATCTGTAGTAGGCGAGCGAGATCCAAACAGCCTCTAGTTCTAAGACAAAACATTCAATGAAGTCTATTCACGGATCTTCCTGGAAATCTTGACGTACAAATTTCATAACAATGAATCATAGTTTTAGTTAACAGCCTCGTGTTTACACGCAACAAATTTGAAGTGTTAATTATTTGTAAAGTGTAACATTACCTTTGTTGGTTCTTAATAGATTTTGTTTTAGAAAATAACAGTATTAACAATGTGCTCAAGATTTAAATTCAAGAAGCTAAAACAATATTAAATAGGAAATCAAGAATATGATACAAATAATTAAGGCATGAATGTTAATTTCGTAAATTTTCTGTGAATTCCCGTTCAAAGGAGTAAATTAGACTTTACTTCATTGTACATCAGTATGCCAACAATGGAATGTGCTGAAGGTGGATATCCGAAGGTTACTTCGCAAACTAATAGAAAAAACCAGGCATATGGCAAATTGATGAAAATATAGGCGTGGGTGGTGAAATCCATGAGCGACCATACCTTCAACTCACTTGTTTTGAAATTAAGGGTGTTCGATCGAACAAATTTTTTGTAAATTTTTTAAATAAAATTGTTAGTATAAAACGTGTTACGGAAAAAAAATAAAAAAATTTTTTGGAGATATGGCTGTACAAAGTGAAATTTGGCCTTTTTGGTGCATAATTCATGAACAAACCGTGTGTGTGATACAACTTATTAACAATTTGAGAATGTAGTGGGAAAAAAGTACTAATCAACTCAAACTTTGAGTTGAAATTTTTACAGTCATCTTTGTCTAAAAAAGTAGATTAATAATATATTTATAATTCATTGCTAGAGTTTACTATAAATGAGGGAGTAAAATCTGTCGAATTTACGAGGTGGGGCAGGTGGGGGCTGTAAGGGGAGAGAGGGGAGGGGGTACAATGCTTTTAGTTAGTGAGTCAGGATCTTTACTTCTCTTAGCGGCAGTTGCGATAAAATCTAGAACAAAATTCCTTAGAGCGCTAACCTGGGCGCCTGGCCTGTAATTTTAATGCAATCGCTACAATGCTTTTCCAAATTATTTTTAGTAAATATTAATCGACATTAGAAAGCCGAGTGTCGTTTTGACTATTGTGTCACCTCTAGATGGAACAGTCACGAGCTCATAACAGGTGCTCTTATCATTAGTTCTGCCTCTCACCACTAGTAACGTCAGCGCGCTGTCTTCTCTCCCGTGTGGCTGTGGAAATGTTTGATTCTTTGTTAAAATTATCTTCTTCGTTCTCTCTCAACTCGCTGTTAATTTATTTTTGGAAAGTTATTCAACGACAGTTATATTATAGAATTGATTGGAAGAATGTTTATTTACCGGTTTATTCACTCTTCAAAAGACACACATTAAAACAAATTAAATTATATATCTTTATTTTAATTATATCTTGAATAACTGAGATATTAAAAATTTTTCTAAAATGTAGTGTTTGCAACAAAAAGAGCATTGACAATTTATTAAGATGCGTAGAATAAATGATGATTTAGCATTTTAAGGAAAAAATAATATAAGAATGGAATTGAACTATTTAGGAAGGAAATTTAAATGTGTTATTTAGATTGTAATTAAAGGACATTCTTTAGAGTTCAAGTTAATTCAGCTTTTAATATTGTCCTGGAGTTATAGTGTAGAATATTGTAGCTTGTTATAATTTTCTATAAATGTAAATCTCTTATATACTAATTATTAATATCCTAATTTAAACCAACTTGTAAATAAGTACACGTACAGTGGCAGTGACCCACCCGCCCACTCAAACACGTACAGTGGTACTGACCCACTTGCTCACCCATACACGTACAGGGGCATTGACCCACCCGCCCACTCAAACACGTACAGTAGCATTGACTGTACTGTACTGTACTGTACTGTACTGTAGCAAACTTGTAAACTGTAACTTTTAAGAACTTATTCGATACTTAAAACCAATCACTTGTGGACAAGAAACTTATCTCACCTTAAATATTAAACAATACTACAATTACTGGCATGACAGCTCCACAGAAAAGTCCATGTATGATTTTCACTTATAGCGCTCGTCGGTGAATACAATCATAACAGAGAAATGAAGTCCCAGATGTGACTGAAAACAATGTGGGGAGGCCCGGCCAGTAGGTGGGTGGGTGGGGCAATGGGAGGGGGTAGGTCCAGGAGGTTAATGCATGCACGCGCTTTAATGGTACCCCGCTGAACTTGATTTATGCGGAGTTGCAATCGATGGTTAAGTGTTTCCCGATCTGTGGAGTAGCCAGAGAGTAACTTGAGAGGGTCGAGAAATCCAGGAGGTAACTTGGAGTTCTATTAATGTTCAAGTTATATACTCCTTTGGAAAACAAGTGCATTTATGAAGATATGTATTCAGAACTACTGTACTGATGTTGTGTTCTTTAAAATTCCCGTGAAAATTTACGTATGATTTTGATGGTCTTGTTCACGTAACCTATCGGACCTGATATAATTGACCTAAACTAATTTAACCTTAACCAATCCTAACCTAATCAAGATCACAAAATAACCTAGTATGACATGTACATTTAGTTCAATATCATTAGGTCAATAATCTTTTTTTAATTATTGCTTTAGTTATGTAGTTGGACATGTATGTTTAACCGTTCACCAAAAATAAACAAAGCTTGTGGGGAATATTTACCTAAATAAAGTATACTTAAATCTTTTTTCGTAGTTTATTTACTTATGGCAGAAATGTCGATTGGCTGATTTGCACATTGATCTACGATACAATCATTTTACTAATACAAAATTTTCTTGTTATCAATACTTAACAATAAATTAAGTTTTAAACGTTTAAAAAGAGAAAACTGTTTTCCAAGTAATAAATTGTCATCACCAATTAATAGAAAGAAGTACTTGCTGTTTCGTACTTGATAAGCTGGCTTACGCCTAAAACTAACTGAAATTTGTAAAGAATTCATAAACTTGATAACTTACATTTTACTGTGGTATAATCAATTGACAGTAGGTAACGAATGTGTGTGTTTAATAAAACTACAAAATAATCAAAACTGTAAGCAAGTTCATTTAGCTGTGAGTGGAATAGCATACTTGAAGCGCCTGCTAGTGCTGGCGGCTACCCGCTTAACACCACTGTCTAGCGGACCCAACTGACCACAGTAATTATTGCAGGGGCATACCATACTTGAAGCGGCTGCTAGTGGTGGCGGCTTCCCGCTCAACACCACTGTCTAGCGGTCTCAACTGACCACAGTAATTATTGCAGGGGCATAAAACATTCATGCGATCAAAAGCTTTCTCTTGTAGTGTCCGAGAGCCCCCAACCCTTCCTATACACCCTTCCTCACTGCTTATTTATTTATCATCTATGCCCCTTATTGGTCATTGTTGAGACGCATTGAAATGTCGGAAAATTAGTTCGACTTTGATGTTGAAACTCAACATTACGCTAAAAGAGCCTATTGTTCTTTTTCGATGAAATAGAATAAATTCTATATATTAATTTCCCATTAAAATAGTTTAATAATGGTAATAAGAGGAAAGCTGTGTAAAATGTTGTTTATTACTTAATATTTTTTAACACAAATAAATAAATTTCGTTTATATTCATCTTATTCAAATTTTCTTCAAAGAAACTATTATATTATCAAAGAAAACATTTTAATGAACAAATATATTTGGAAAATTATATTCATACTAAGAAATTTTCTTACGATTGTTCACGATATACCATTATTAATTAAACTATTTTTTAAAGATGATAGGAGTATATTAACACCCTTTTAAAATAATTTTTAAAGTCACAGGTATAATTCTGGTACATGGAATCGAATTTAAAAAGTATGAAGCCTTGAAACTAGCTGTATTATTTGACAAAATGTCACTTTGTATTTTATATATTAGCGTTCTTATTTTAAAGAGATGGTTATGTCTATATCAACCGTATGCCACTGTGCATTCTCTCTTTTATTGAACCCTCATGCAACGTCCCATAGCTTTCATTATCCTGAGTATACTTCGGATGATTCTGCCTAGAACAAGATATTCCTACATTATGTTTAGTTAGTGATGAATTCTTGGAAAAATACCCACCTCTATTACAGAGGCCTTAATCAAATTCAAAACATCTTTACTCAATTTATGTAAAACAAGTTACAATGAAATAGTTTCAGTAAGTCTAGATTTTAAGTCTAATTCTTAGAAAATAATCAAATAATATTAAAATAAGCTGTGGTATAAGTCTGATTACAGAAGTTCATTTCTGAACCTAGAAACGAACAACTCCCCTAAGGAATATAATACTTTGTATATGAGATATTCTTTGAGTTTATTTCGAAATTTTAATGTATCTAGTTCTCCTTTAATATTTTCGGGAATGTAATTTAAGAATTTAGATCTTATAGTTGCTCTTTTTTAAGAATTCCAGCCGGTGCCACAATGGAGTTATTTCATTTCTTTTCCAGATGTTATATGAATGAGAAGGCTGGAAAGGTATATTATTTAATGTTCTGGCTATACAGTATATGTTGTTTCTAGAATATACATACCATAAACAGTAGTCATTTTTTAATGTTTAAAGTGCGGGAAAAAACTGCTCTTTTTTGACATTTTAAAATTTCACCAAGATTATTTTTAGATGTTGAGACATATAGGCATAGTCCATATGATATATAAGAATAAATATAGCAAAAGTAGATCATTTTCAATGTTTGTAAATTACATAAATGTGAAATTTTTTAAAGATCATAGATGCCGGAATTTAATTTTCCTAGAACAGAACGTACATGACTGTTTGATTGAAATTGATCAATCAACTAATCCTAAGAAGTTTTTATTACTTTCACTTGCAATAATATTGTTTTCTAGAATTATTAGGGGTTCTTCTGATGAGTATTTTTTAAATGTTTTAAATTGAACAAATTTTTGTTTTTATTGTATTTAAAGACAGGTTGTGGCATATTAAAAATGTAGTCAAATTTGAGAAACTCGACATAGGAAATTCTTTGTACTTCCTCTAGTGTGGCTGCAGAAATTCCAAATTGGAATAATCAGCGTAGAGACTTAGATGTGTGTTCTGAATATATGATAAAGAGCGTGGCTGTTTTTAATGTTGTACTGTATAAGAAAATAAGGGCCCTAAAATTGATCCACGAGGGACACCAGCTTTCACTTTTTGTAAGTTTGACTGTATTTTCAATTCTCTATTTGTTGACGTGCAATGTTTAATTTCTACGAATTGTGATCTGTTTGTTAAATCTGAAGTGAACCAATTTAGAGCGTTTTTTGACACTCCTAGAGTGTTCAATTTATGAAGCAAAATACTATGGTCTACTCTGTCGATGGCCTTAGATAAGTCCATAAAAAAACAAACAGTTTAACCCCCTCTATCGACTGATCCAATTACAGATTCTAGAAATTCGACAGCAGCACTGATCTTTCCGGACGGAAACCGTGCTGTGGGTCATCTAATAAATTGTTTTCTATTAAGTAAAGCATAAATTGTTCATGTGCAACATTTTTCAAAGATTTTTGAAATTACCGATAGTTGAGAAATCGGGTGATAGTTAGAAATATATTCTTTTTCTTGTTTCCTAAAAAGAGGGATAACTTTGATATTTTTAGATGTTCACGGAACATTTCAGATATGATTGATGAGTTTATTGGGTGCGTTACTATTGAAGCAAGGGGGCACTAAGCAGTTCTTTTAAGACAAAAACTGGGATTTCATCATTCTCCGTAGAGGAGCTGTTTTTAGAGAGAATCTATTATAACTATTACATAATTTACTTCAATCGGTTTAAAGTGAAATTGTTTGCAGAAATATCTAGATCCATGGCTCTTGGAGCTGATTCCTCCAAACTTGTCTTTTACACCAATATCTTTAACCACATTTACAAAATAATTATTGAATATGTAAGATATTACTAAAGAGACAGTGTGCATCTTTTCGTTCACTTTAATTGTTATAATGTTCTCAGATTCTATCTGATTTTTACCTACTTTGTTTATTATATTCCAGGTTGTTCTGGAGATACCATTCTGTGAATTTTTAATTTTGTCTTAAAAAATTTCTTTTTAGATAGATTAAATCTTAATTTATAATTGAGTAAACTTCCTTTAAACTTATTTTTCTCATCAACATTATCGAATATTTTAAAGGTGTTTTTTTTTCAAATTTACAAACCTTTGTTTTCCATCCCTCGTGCTACTTGTAATCTATTCACGTTTTCTGTATTTTTCAAATTTAAATCTCTTAGAAAAATATATTCAAAAGAGCGTAAAAATGTTTTAATACTGTAATCTATTCACGTTTTCTGTATTTTTCAAATTTAAACCTCTTAGGAAAAATATATTCAAAAGAGCGTAAAAATGTTTTAATACAATTATTGTATTTTTTCAGTTTACTAGGGCATGATAAACATCATTCCAGGGTTCCTTTTCTAATAATTTTGTAACAAAAGTGATATTATGTTTTGAAAAATCTCTCGATTCATAAGTTATACATTTCCTTACTTCAGGACAAATCTTTGAACAGTTTATTTCCAATATTTATATGCGTCCTCGATGCTCTGTTACTCTTTTCATTCTGGCACAAGATAACTTGTGCAGTATTGTTTTCTTGGATTTATAGACTGACAAAATGAAATTTGGCGAGCCTCCTTGTTCATTTACATGGTATTATTTAGATAACTGTGATAACATCGGTCTTCCTAGCTCCTTCATATGTTCTTCTGAGTCATTCCCTGGGATGGCACTCCCCGATGACCCTGTCCCAGTCCGCGATGACCCGTCTTACTGTCATCCCGGTCTCACAGTCCGTCATCGCTAGGTGTGGCAGCTTTCACTCGGCTACAATAGTTCTCGCTAGCTTTGCATGTACAACTGGAGAAATCTACACCCCTCCCCCACTTTCGTAAACATCGTTTATCGTTTACGATATTCATCGCAATCGAAAAGCTTAAGATATGGCACCTGACTAGGAGGACATATGATCTACAACCTGGGCATGAGGTGATTGTTAACTTCGGTCCAGCTGAATGTAACCTGAGCTTGAGGTGATGGTTAAGCTCGGTCCAGCTGAATGTAACCTGAGCTTGAGGTGATGGTTAAGCTCGGTCCAGCTGAATGTAACCTGGGCTTGAGGTGATGGTTAAGCTCGGTCCAGCTGAATGTAACCTGAGCTTGAGGTGATGGTTAAGCTCGGTCCAGCTGAATGTAACCTGAGCTTAAGGTGATGGTTAAGCTCGGTCCAGCTAAATGTAACCTTAGCTTGAGGTGATGGTTAAGCTCGGTCCAGCTGAATGTAACCTGGGCTTGAGGTGATGGTTAAGATCTGTCCAGCTGAAAGTAACCTGGGCTTGAGGTGATGGTTAAGCTCGGTCCAGCTGAATGTAATCTGGGCTTGAGGTGATGGTTAAGCTCGGTCCAGCTGAATGTAACCTGAGCTTGAGGTGATGGTTAAGCTCGGTCCAGCTGAATGTAACCTGGGCTTGAGGTGATGGTTAAGCTCGGTCCAGCTGAATGTAACCTGAGCTTGAGGTGATGGTTAAGCTCGGTCCAGCTAAATGTAACCTGAGCTTGAGGTGATGGTTAAGCTCGGTCCAGCTGAATGTAACCTGGGCTTGAGGTGATGGTTAAGCTCGGTCCAGCTGAATGTAACCTGGGCTTGAGGTGATGGTTATGCTCGGTCCAGCTGAATGTAACCTGGGCTTGAGGTGATGGTTAAGCTCGGTCCAGGTGAATGTAACCTGAGCTTGAGGTGATGGTTAAGCTCGGTCCAGCTGAATGTAACCTGATCTTGAGGTGATGGTTAAGCTCGGTCCAGCTGAATGAAACCTGGGCTTGAGGTGATTGTCAACTTCCGTCCAGCTGCATGTAACCTGGGCTTGAGGTGATTGTTAACCTCGGTCCAGCTGCATGTAACCTGGGACTTGAGGCTTTATTAACCTTTCTTCAGCTGCATAAATACACTACGGCTATAAAACCTTCTCTTACCATCGATGCTTGTCCCTGTTTTCTAATTCTGAAGAAACTTTGAAATTTATTAGATACGTGGCCTTTACAGAGAACAAGAATACTTTCTGTCTGGTTGTGTTCCTACATTATTAAGATCGCGGATGTTTTATGTTCGTGTCAAACTCATCATTTCCTGAAATTACTCCCTCGTCCACTACACAACACGTGTATGTGGTCAGGTTACCTGCTGTGGCCTTGGCGGGCCCTCAGACTACCGCAGAGGTCGTTCCTGGGTCACCTGTCCTGGAGCCACTTCCGGAACCTGCCGGCTGGATTGGATGCTTTTATGGACGGTTGTAAAGATGCTATGATTTTTCTGAAATTATAGGAATGATTTTTTATAGTTGGAAAAGAATTTTTATGGGTTGCAAAAGATAAGTTATTTGATGTGGAGGCAGTAAGCTATTAGGTCAACAAGGGGTCAAATATATATTGTAATAACGCCGAATTTGAACATTTTTGTCTAAATCAGATGATGTCTGGTAAACTGGATCTTCAGTAACTACTGTACAACCCTAACCTGTTTCGAGGGAAAATCACCATATTCTGTTTTACCTTGCTTCCAAATCGGGGCAGGCAGAGCGTCTTGGCGTGAGCGTTAATGGGGACTCTAATTGGAAGCAAGTTTAAAACAATCTATTTATCTTTTTGTTTTGTGGTCATTTGTTATTTGACACCACTCAGAAATTAAGAGGTGTGGAAGTGCACTGAACTCAAGCTAGTGGGTTCAGTTTGGTGCATGATTATGCTTAAGAGAAAAAAAAGTAAAACTAACAAAACAAAGAAAATACAACAATGTGTGTGTACCCAACCCCATTACAGTCTCTTCAGGTGTACTCCTACAGTTTAAAGGGATTGTAGACTACATTTAGATGCAGTTTCCAATTTTTGAATATATAGAACAATTCAAATGTAGTGGATTTAATTTGAATCTATATATATAAAAGCCATTTACCACTACTCATTACTCCACTACTTACATTTCTCCAAAACTAAACGTCCAATTTAATTTTGTACATAGTTTTATCTTCGACCTCAGGACTCTGTCCCACTAGCCTCCAACATTCCCATGGTATTCGTATGGAGCTATATTAATTGGTTTATTTATTTGATTAACAGCTGTTAAATGAAAACAAATTAAATAAAATTGTGGTAGGCTAAACTTTTATAATTATAAATTATTTTTTATTTTCACGTTTCACCACATGTTTTTATTACCGAGGAAAAAAGGTTAACACCAAATACAGATCACCTGATCAAGTAAAAGTAGTGTGTGCTACACTCTCAAGGTGAAATGTAGAACTACAATAAATCAAAATATATACAGTACTGTTGTTGTGAGAATTTCAATCTGCTTATGGCATGTAAAACTACATTAAACCACACAGTCATATGTTTTTTGTAAACAATAATTCAGATTCTCCATTTGAATAACATGGGATCTTTAGGAGACCGTGGGGCGGGACCCTGTGGACGGATCTGCATCAAACTTCACAGAAACCATCTCGGGAGTATACAGGACAACAACCTAAAGTTTCATGGCGATCGGTTGGATGGTTTGGCAGCGCATAAACTTCAAACATATATATATATATATATATATATATATATATATATATATATATATATATATACTAGCTGAACCCGGCGGACGTTGTCTCGCCTTTCATTTTTCATTGACATACCAAAATAAAGCAATAAAAAGAATTAATTATAGAAAAAACATTATTTATTAAATGAGTGCAAGAGGGTAAACAATATTTTTGGTCTTCTTATTTGGTGTATAAATGTAAAGGTTTTTTGTAGTGTGTGCTACACTCTCAAGGTGAAATGTAGAACTACAATAAATCAAAACATATACAGTACTGTTGTTGTGAGAACTTCAATCTGCTTATGGCATGTGAAACTACATTAAACCACACAGTCATATGTTTTTTGTAAACAATTCAGATTCTCCATTTGAATAACATGGGATCTTTAGGAGCCCGTGGGGCGGGACCCTGTGGACGGATCTGCATCAAACTTCACAGAAACCATCTCGGGAGTATACAGGACAACTTCCTAAAGTTTCATGGCGATCGGTTGGATGGTTTGGCAGCGCATAAACTTCAAACATATATATATATATATATATATATATATATATATATATATATATATATATACAAACATCCTCTTTTATTGAGTACAGTTGTAAATTATACATGACATCAGCTGTTGTAAATTGGATACAGTGTAAATTGAAAGCTTGCTTCACATTTCGATTATATAATCAAAATAAATATTATGACCGGCGAAACGGGTGGGCACAGCTAGTTTGATATAAAATAACAACAATTTAAAAGCATTGTTAATCTAAATTGTCTTAATTTTTAAGTATCATAATATTTTCAAACAATTATATTTAACGTCGTTAGAGTAAAAACAATCATAAACAACTGTATATATTTGCCATTTAAAACAGAGCTGGAACTAATCATCACTAGATCAATTATCGACAGCCACAAACAATAAGGCGCACTGACCTACGACTCACAGCCGAGAACTGATTAATTAGCCCGGGTGGACTAGTGGGCAGGACAATGGTCATCAGACCCACACAACTTGGGGTCAGTAATTGTCATTCCGGTCCACGAGTTTGCAAATATTTCAAGTGGGCCGATGGATCTGCGAGAAAATTAGATATTGTCCGTCCTTTTAACGTGTAGCTTTTGAATATTTTCAGTATGTTTAAATTTTTTAAATACATTGTAAATTATCAGTAAATCATTTATAACACCGAACGTGATTCAGTAGTTCCTTTATCTAAAGTTCAGAGAAGAAAAAAATGTAATATTTACATTCCCATGAAAATACAACTTCATAATGGTTATTTAGAACTCAGGAATACTCACTACCATTGAAAGGGGTTTTGGCACTTCTTTAATTTGATTACAGGACAATTCGTCCCACGGACATTTCGTCCCCCAAGAAAAATGCGGACATTCCGTCCCACTCTGTGAAGTGTCTACCTGGGTCGGGTTTGATAATTAGTCTCCAAATATTTCTAAACGGACACTTCGTCCCACCCTGAGAGAACCTAACCTAACCTAACCTAACCTTTTTACAACCCTTCTCTCAGGTGGGACGAAGTGTCCGTTTAGAAATATTTGGAGACTATTTATCAAACCCTACCCAGGTAGCCGTTCCACAAAGTGGGACGAAATGTCCGCATTTTTCTTGGGGACGAAATGTTCGTGGGACGAATTGTCCGGACACCTTTAATTTTCGTAAATACGCAAATGAATAAACTTGAAAGTTGACTTAAGCTATGACATTTGTTCCAGTGTTCAAAATACCACTTCTATAAAATTTTCTTACATTTTTATTCTTAAAAACTATTGATCTCATTATCTGGGTTACAATTCACAGTGACGGTGGTGATAATATTGTCAAACACCCCGATCTCTGAGGTCCTCAAATTGACGCAACATTGAGACCATTCTGTAGGCCAGCCTTTATGAAGTCGTAAACCCTTGCTTATGTTTATCGTCTGTTAAACGGCCCAAACTGATAATTGGATTCTCAAATCATCTCCAGACTATCTTGGAGTCTCATGGTTCCTTAGGGATCCTCATATTTAGTAAACATGAGAACCATTCTCGAGATCCGCCTTTATGTAGTCGTAAACCATTTATGCCATTGAAGACTAGCCAACTCGTGTTTATCGTCTCTAAAACGGCCCAAACTGATAATTGGATTCTCTAATCATCTCCAGACTATCTTGGAGTCTCATGATATCTTAGGGATCCTCACATTTAGTAAACATGAGAACCATTCTCGAGATCCGCCTTTATGTAGTCGTAAACCATTTATGCCATTGAAGGCTAGCCAACTCGTGTTTATCGACTATAAAACGGCCCAAACTGATAATTGGATTCTCAAATCATCTCCAGACTATCTTGGAGTCTCATGATTCCTTAGGGGTCCTAAAATTGAGTAAACGTTGGACCCATTCCCGAGGCCTTGTGTGCTAATTGAAGATTAGCTAACTCGTGTTTACCGCCTGTAGTTGATAAATTGATCCTTAGATCGTCTTAAGAACTTTCAGATGCTTTAAACGTTTCTTTAACTTTTTCGATACTGTTCGAGTAAGATAGACTTCGGGCAACAAATGTACATATAGTATATTAGAGTGTCAATTTAGAAACATTCATATATCGTTTTGTCCGTATATATTAAGTAAGAAATAAATACATACATTTTATTCAAGAAATGACGATTCAGAATGATTTAAATACCCGTATTCGCTACTACATAATAGCCTTTTTTACTTGTCACTTTGAAGTTATGTGATCTCGTATTCAGGTTAGTAATCTGAGTCTTTTTAGTGATATCCTTTATTTATTAGAAGGCTTTAGACCTGGTTGCCACATAGTAAAATTCCTAATAACATACAAGTGTACCTCATGTACCAAACAGTATTGTTTCTGATTACATTGACATTGTTCATATACTGACGTAGGTATTTACATCACCATCGATAATTTTATGAAGTTCATTATTAAAGACCACAAAAGCGAATTTAAGGTAAAGGAAGTCTTGAAATCTAAACCCTGAAGTAATGTTATTGCTTGGTCTTAGAAAAACTAGAACAACGTATGTTTATGATTAATATCGGAGTGCAGTGGAAGCAAGGCCACGGCCAGGCGGAGTCCCACGGTGTCTCTCTGAGTTACAACCAGGCCGAGCCACTGCAACCTCGGCGGCATCTGTCTCAATTGGAGGCGCATTTCACAGATGCCTCAGAAAGGATTTGGAACGGGCTCATAATTTTCGCCGAAGATGCCGAGCGGTCAGCGAACTAAAGGGCAACTGATCCGCCTGCGACCTCTTAGATCCAAGTTTTTTAATTGGACAGGATAATGCTCTAATTCATAATATTGGACGTTATCTTTTCAAAATCGCGTCATTTTTCTGCGCTTACCCTGTGTTATGCTGGGTCAAATATTTATGAACTTTCCAACACGTAAGCTAAGTTAGTTTTTCAAGTAGTAGATTGCTAGGAATGTTAGACGTGATTTTAGTCTGTTTATCATGCCACTATCTTGAAAAGTTTTAGCTTTCGTCGATGTTCAGAATTATTTCTCTGTTGAATGAGATTCATTCTGAATAGTTTATACTATTAATATAATAGCAAAATAGGTATTTTTCGATATAAAATCTTCTGGGAGAACACAATAAAGCAAAAGAGATTGAGTTGGTCAAGAGATTCTTAGAATGTGCATAAAATATCATATGATGTTGAAATGATCAATGATATTTAATTTAATGATGGAGGGCATTTCATCATCCGATAAAGGTTACTTTGTCTGGATAATCTAGACCTAAGTACTGTATTGCAAAGGGATTTATGAGCTATGAAAAGAGTACCAAATTTCAATAAAGTCTATCACCAAAGCTTTTGAGAAAAGGTTATGATATCTCATCCGTGACCACGTCGTAGTTTTCGGCTGGAAAGAGAAGAAATTAATTTAAGTAATATTTTAAGAAGATTATTATATTCAAGATTTGTGACAGACCGCAACACAAATATTCCGTCCTCTGGCGATAGGTAGTCCCGACTCCTTGGTCGTGAATTATTAGGAGCTGATAAATTGCAAAATAATTATGACGCGATGGCTGCGCCGAATTGAAAAAAGACTTAGGGGTCGGTAATTGTCAATTTGTAAATGTTAGCCAGTTGTATTTACGGCGTCCGGCACACAACAAAGGTGGCTGCGCGTGTGTAAATCACAATTATAGACGCCAGTGTTTGTCAGTTTGCCTATTAGCATTGCTGCCCATACACATGTCCACGTCTCTCCAGCCATAAACTGACCCTTCCCTGTATACGTATCCTTGACTGTACACTGTACGTCATCACTACTAGTAGTTCCATGTATGATTAGTTACATATTTTTCACAGCCTTTAAATTTAATTTGACCCATTTTCTAGTTTAATTTCTTGTTTGAAATATTTCAAGAATGAAGTGGTAGTTAAGTTTTCATAAAGTTAGTTATTTGAATATTCTGACTAAACAATTTCAGTGTCAATGTATTCTATACAAGGAGAACTATACCCGGAAAATATTGCACTTTTCAACGCAAAATTATCTAAAAAAACGTTGGAATGTTCTACAGCTCCCTACCTTCAATGAAAATTCTGTAGCCTTCAACGACACTTTACTTTTAAACTTAAATACATTCTGTCCTTAAGAAAAAAAAGAAGAAAAAAAAAAATAAGGACGGACGATTCCTTGGATAACTGCTGGCATATTAATCACGAGAGAGAATAAAATTCCTCTCAATAATTGCTAAGAAGTTCCAAAAATTATTTTAATAAATACAAAGAAATATATGTAAAACCTGTTAAACACTTAAAAGCTCTTCCAATTTGGCAAAAACTGCCTGGAAAATAATAAACTCAAATTCAAATTCGGCCAAGTCAAATCAAATAAAATTAAAAAATGTAAATGAGTTTGTTAGCAGCCCTGTCAGAGTAGCTAACGAATTCAACAAGTTTTTTCCGAGGTTGCTAGGTGTAACAACCAATTTTCAGCACCATACAGCGTTACCAATGACGGGAGCCCAGCGGACTATATGATGCACTCAGTGTATTTCTCGATCTCTCAAAAGCCTTCGATTGTGTGGATCATCAAATTCTGTTACAAAAACTCAAACACTATGGAATCCGAGGAGTGCCACTAGCGTGGCTTGACTCGTACCTCAACAACAGAACACAATACGTCAGCTTCTCAGTTCATTTATCTTCAAATTTAAAGCTGAAGTATGGGGTCCCACAGGGATCTATACTCAGTCCACTGTTGTTTCTTATTTACGTTAATTACGTTGGTTCGGCTTTACAATATGGACATTTAGTCCAGTACTCTGATGACACGATTCTCCTCTTCAAATCAGTCACAACTGAACTCTTCGAAATGCAATCTTTTTGGAACGGTTGCATCCAACATTTTAGAAAATTAAATTTAAATACCAATAGTTCAAAAACAAATTACAGTATTTGCAATTCTGCTTGAGACCCGAGGCTTTGGTAAATAGTCCAGTGGTAATGGCTGACAACACCGTCTTACGGTAAGTTGAGTCAGCAAAGTTCCTTGGGATATACTTTGATCGAAGTTTGAACTGGACTAGCCATGTGGACCATGTCTGTGCCAAAGTTTCATCAGGCGTTTACGCCCTGAGAAAACTGTCAACGTTGTGTCTAACCCAAGTTCTTCTCATGGCCTATTTTGGTCCAATTCATTCCCACCTTATCTATGGAATCCCAGTATGGGGTGGGTACTCAAGCACTCAATTTCTCCGAATTTTCAGACTGCAAAAAAACAGTACGTATTATATAAAAACCTAATTCTAGAGTCGTGTAAACCAGCCTTTATTGAGCTGAAATTACTTACACTGCCCTGTCTCTACATCCTTGAAACTACTCTCCTCTGTATGACCAAGTGTTAGCATAAGCGAGATAGTGACATACATACGTACGGAACCAGAGGCAGGGACAATTACAGAATTGGACAGCACAGAACGGCGATATACGAGCGCTTACCGTCGTAGGCGGGTGCTACGTATATCAACAGCCTACCTGAGTCAATGAAAAATGTTCCAGTGGCCTAGGCACTAAAAGTCAGACTGAAGAGTTTGTTGACCCAAAAGGCTTTCTTCTCAGTGGGGGAGTTCCTCCAATACAACTGGGAGAGCGAATCTCGGTTCGGAGTTAGAACGAAAATTGCCAGAGTGTGAATGAAGGTGTGAATGAATGAATATTGGAAATTTATGTGTGAATGAGAGAATGAGTGGTGTGTTTCACGTTTTATGTTTATATTTATCTAGTTTTATTCTTAGCATAATATGACGTTTTGTATACAACAATCTGTTGTCAAACACAAATAAAGATTTATTATTATAAAAAATATCTTATTTGTGGTAAAAGAGCGAGTTCTTCATGACTAAAGTGGCCAACTAGTAATCTATTAGGCCATGTAAGTAATTTATAATAGTTGCAATAGGAATTTCACAAATGTGTAAATTGACAATTATGACATGTTTAAAGAAAATCGAGCGAAGAAAGATATAGTAAAATCATTCAAGTGCTAATTATTAATTAAGTAATGGATATGAAAATGGTTTTTTTCACATAAATTGAATTTTCCTTATTCTTAAACTTTACTTCTACCCTTCGTGAAAATTTTCAGTTTAACAAAGTTGTAAACCGTATGCCCCTTCGTCAAGAGTTTGAGTTTATACAGATTTGTAAACTGTACACCCACCCTTTGTAAAAAGATTGAGTTTATACAGAATTTTACCCTTCGTGAAAAAATTGAGCTTATACAGATTTGTAAACTTTTCTGAATAGTTTCTTTGTAAACTTTTCAAAAACCCTTTCTTGAATAGTTTGAGCTTATAAAGATTTGTTAACTGTACGTCCATCCTTCGTGAAAATTTAAGCTCATACAGATTTATGATACTTTACGTCCGTTTATGTCAAAATCAACAAGAACTTCTGGACAATTATCTTATCACCCTTTTTTGTTCTGAGATGGCGTGTATAAAGAGTGTGTTTGTTGGCCACTTCACACATTTCAAGTGTTCTGACACAATTTGCAAGTGCAAGTCGGAACTGGGTCTGTCCGCGCAGATTTCCATAAAGCGGTGCGCAGCGCTATCTGCAGCCTCGTGTGTGAACTATCTAGGGTCAGATCTTACCATAACAAGCACTCTCCACACTCCCACGCTCCTTGTGGTCATCCCCCTTGCTTCTTTGTCCGCTACTTCCGCCACTTTATCTGATTCAGACACAGTTCTACTTAATTTCTTCGCATCTTCGGTGAATTTTAATTGAACGACATCGCGCTGCGCTGAGTTACTAGATGTGTTAATTAAGTAAGAGAGTACTGGAGAGCCTGTGATCGTCCGCTGCACTTTCTCATGGTTTCTTCAGGACCATTGTCTCCGTTGAGGTTGGAGGTAACTAGCATGGATCGGAAAGATACAGAAATAGAATAGAAACAAAAATGTTGAAAAAGTTAAATTATGGTACGGCCGTGAGACCTTTCAGTGGGCTAACTTTGTGCTAATGCCCTTTCGTACAAAGGACCACAACATCACAGTAATGGGTGCATACTTATAGATTAGCGGGGCTTGCACACTCATTATGTTTCTTGCGCATAAAGTGTACCTGTTGTATTAGCGGGGCTTGCACACTCATTATGTTTCTTGCGCATCAAGTGTACCTGTTGTATTAGCGGGGCTTGCACACTCATTATGTTTCTTGCGCATAAAGTGTACCTGTTGTATTAGCGGGGCTTGCACACTCATTATGTTTCTTGCGCATCAAGTGTACCTGTTGTATTAGCGGGGCTTGCACACTCATTATGTTTCTTGCGCATCAAGTGTACCTGTTGTATTAGCGGGGCTTGCACACTCATTATGTTTCTTGCGCATCAAGTGTACCTGTTGTATTAGCGGGGCTTGCACACTCATTATGTTTCTTGCGCAAGGTATTAGCGGGGCTTGCACACTCATTATGTTTCTTGCGCATCAAGTGTACCTGTTGTATTCTCATCGTAAAATATTGTTTGGTTTAATCATTCCCAAACAGATTTTTTAAAACTTATTATTTTTCTTTAATGCCAGGCTTTCATACTAAATAAGCTGTGAGGTTTGCGATATGGTTACTCTAGTTTAGTTACTATATAAAGCAGTATTTACTAAAGTAAATAAATAAATAAATAATAGTAAATACATCTAGTTACAATTGAACTTTTTAAATTTGTTTTATTTCGCTTCGAATGATTGTTTCTCCTCTGCATACATCGATTCTCCCGGTGAGTATAATTGCCTCACATGCTCTTCTGCACCGTAAGCCACCTTAATCGCTTCGCTCTCCTGTCGTTATTTACATCCAGGAATGCTCTTATTGCAACCTCCGACCTCTAAACTGACTCAATATTTGCGAACTCTCCTCCTTAACAACTGCACACCTAAACGAGTTTTATTTCTGCACTCCTAAACCCACAAGATTTGTCCTTCTTGCGGGTGTCCGGGGATTAGGGCGGCACTGCGCATCGTCTTTATCTGCCCACCATTAAAATTTACAGTTTTGTGTTGTAAATACGGCTTTTGGCTGTTTAGTGCGGGGCGGTCGACCGCGTCCATTTCGTATATTGTGCTGTAAAGCAATTTGACATTCCCGTTGCCGGCGAGGCGCACAGGTATTCCCTAATAATTACCGAATACTTTCTGTGACAGCGGGGCAGTTTCCCACATCACCGTTGTGTGATATTTGGCTGAAAATCACTTTTGCTCAAGGCATCCCGTGATCCTGATTTTTAATTGGAAATCCTTTATCGGTAGTATGTTCAGTAGGATTATAGATTTGTATTAAAAATAAGCATTAAAGAGAAATGTTCTATTGTGCAAATAAGTACTTTTTGGTGAATTAAAAACATTACTTTTTATTTAGGGTCTGTAAACTTAAGACTCTGCAGAGGCTGTCGTTCATGTTGGTTTTAATCCATGAGAATAATGTTATGTATTTGTGAATTAATATTTTTTCGTTATTTATTGACCAATATTTGCGAATGAGGTATAATTTTAAACGTCATCATATTGCTCATTGGGTTTGCTTTTGATATTTTGAATACATACGCTTTGTTTTGAAAAATAGGTGAAAATAAAACTTCGAACTAAATATTTTTTAATTTGTTTTCTATAAAACTAATTAGATATTCGCAAAGCAATTCCAACGTGCAATTTCATTCTTGATCAAATGCAATTTGTTTGGAAAAATCTGTTTAAAAGTAATTGTTTAATTTGGATACACGTGATTGTATGTGTCCGGTTTGAAATTATCATTGTTGTTATGGGATTAAAACCAACATGGCCATGAGCCTCCGACAGCCTCTGCAGACTCTTAAATTTTTTTTGTACGTTGTATAGACTACTGTAAATTTAGCTTATTTTCAGTTTCATGAGCCTTTTCTCAATTTAGATCCGTCGATAACGCTTTTTGATCTGCGAACGTATTTTTGTTCGCCTTTCAAGAGTAAACATTACTGTTTTTTTAGACTGTTCGTTAGTCTTTACGCTTTAGAGCACAAGGAACTAGGCCACACGCCATTTACACACCAACCACGAGGTCTTCAAAGTTACTAACTATGTTATTTTTAAAGCTAATGTATTGTTTTGGCTTTGCTCTGTTGTCATGTTGTGTTGACTCATAATGTACCATTTAATTACATAAATTGACACAACACGAGCTAAATAATAATAAGATTTAACTTTTTATTGAAACACTGGTAATAACTAGAATATAACGTAATAATAAAAAATATGCTCTTAAGCAATACATAACAACTAACTTAAAGAACATATGTGAGACCAGCCCGCCATGTAAGGAAATTCAATCACAACGTAACATCCATGTTATGAGCTGTCTGACAAGCACAGAAATAAAACATGTTGTGTATCGTATAATTTAGTTAAGTGCTTATAACATGGCCAATAATATTTTTGTACAGTGAGTACAGTAGGTGAGTTGTACAGTGAGTACAGTAGGTGAGTTGTACAGTAGGTGAGTTGTACAGTGAGTACAGTAGGTGAGTTGTACAGTGAGTACAGTAGGTGAGTTGTACAGTAGGTGAGTACAGTAGGTGAGTTGTACAGTAGGTGAGTTGTACAGTGAGTACAGTAGGTGAGTTGTACAGTGAGTACAGTAGGTGAGTTGTACAGTAGGTGAGTTGTACAGTAGGTGAGTTGTACAGTAGGTGAGTTGTACAGTAGGTGAGTTGTACAGTAGGTGAGTTGTACAGTAGGTGAGTTGTATTCATCAGTTTTACTTTACGCCTTATCCTTGCTATAAACGAACAAAATGACGCGTTCGTGAGCGTTACCAAGAATAATAATTTGTTAATTATAATTAATAAAAGTTGTATCGCAACAGTCAACTAACTTAAGCTAAACATTTGTCATTCATTCACCAAGAATAAGTTACAAACTTAAACGACCTACTTAACCTAAACAAATTTAACCTAACTTAACCTAAACAAAAGAATGAAATTTAAGTCAGCATTTAAACTTACAAAACATCCCTTGCACCCAAGTTCCCGTTTCCACCAGCAGACAGACTGAAACGTAGCTTATAGATCGTTTCGGTTGTTCTTGCGTATAAAATGGAAGATAAGCATAATATATACTATTCTACGAAATGTACGAATAAAACTCATTTTATTAATATACAAAAGGATGTTTATACTATGTTAAACTCAAAGTGTTTATTTGTGCAACAAATAATTTATTTTGTGAAAGCAATTATATGTGTTTAGAGTGAGTTGGTTGTGGAGTAATTAGTCATGAAACACAATTCCATTCATATACCCTTCACTATGTGTGTAACAGGTTGGGGCCTAAATCTAGATCATGATCACCAGGACTTGTCTAATATAATCTAACTTAGCTTTAACGAACCTAACTTAACTTAAATAAACAAACAAAACCAAAACTAACTTAATATAAAGAAATCTAACCAAACTTTACGTAAAAAACCCAAATAGAACCAAACAACTTAAACAAACCCAATTTTACTTAACCTAAACAACATAACCCATCTTAACCTAAAGAAATCTAACCTAACTTAACATAAACAAACCTTACCTAACTTAACCTAAATAAACCAAAAGAAACTTAACTTAACATAATGAAACCTTACTGAACCTAAACAAACTAAAAAACTCAACCTAAAGAAAACTAACTGAACTTAAACCTAAACAAACCTAACATAACTTTTTAGTCTTATTTGTTTAAGATCAGTGGGAAAGATTTGTCATCACGAATTCTTGTCTATTGTATGATAGAGTGGAACCGAATGCATAATCGTTGCTTCAAAATTCCAACGGTCATCATGATAAGCAATACATTTGTTTACGAAATAAAATTTAGAATTTGAAATTGTTTTTATAATAAAATTTCTTACCATAGACCCCAGTCCACATGTCGTCCAAGGACGCGACAGTGACTCAGCACTAGTAGATGGCATTGTTGCGAAATCCGCGTAAAACTGTGGCTCAGTGGTCTGGTCCGCAACCTATTGAGCAGAAAACAGCTGATGGCCTGCCTTTGTAATACCCTCTCGCATCATCGGTTCACACGACTGCCTCGATACAGGACGAGTGGGGTGTCCAGTGAAATAAAATCTCCATTCTTTTACTTTAGATGAATTACAGGGTAGATCATTTAACTAGTAACAATTTTTAAATATAAATACTACAGTCCCTGATTTAAACTAGTCTAGAAAATTCTTATTTATGTTAGTTTGTAGTGAAAGATAAAAGAAGTAAAATGTTAGTTCGTTCTTGAAATGTCATAGTTTGCAAAAAATAATTGTTTATAAAGATAAAAATACACGATTTCCTACAAGTATCACGCCAATCCTTGACTTTTAAGTGCAAAGAAATTGACAAAAAGACAAATATCTTTTAAAAATCAATTTCAATAATGAATAATGACTTTTATTTCCATTTAGAATAAACATGTTTAATTTATGACAATGGTAGCTTTCTACACAGATAGGTATGAAAGAGTATTACATTTGTAATGTAACAACAATTTGAACTTTGACAAGCACTAATGTTGGTTCGTACAACGTAGATAGACAGATTGTAAGAAGTCTAGATAGTAAGATGTCCTAGATGGGGACTAGAACTCAAACATTTTGAATTATCGCTGCAACCCCACTTCTTGGTGGGTCAGGGGGGGGATTAATGCTCGTACACCCCATAAACTTATCATATTCGCCTATTTAACAATAATTCTTTTTCTAAACTACTCGTCTTGAACTATGGTGTTTTATCCTGTTTTGCGTTTATACGGTTGTATTACATTTTTAGGTTGTTTTTTGTCATTATTGAACAATAATATCAATTAAACAAGCTAAATCATTAATTGGTCAAATAATTATGTGAACTATTTCTGGGAAACATAATATCAAAGCAGAAACAAATTACAAATAAGTACTGTACATGGTCTAAAAATTAGAGATGTCGTGCCACTTTGTAATTATTTTTATAACATGAACACTTTGTTTAGGCCTACATAATCTTATTGGAATGAACGGAAACATTTTGTTGTATTATCTCTTTGTTTAATATAATTAGTGCTATGATAGTACTTGTACATTCTATACTACGTTTGTAGTCTATAATTGGGAAGGTTGCTTAATACTAGTGAAATGACACGACATAACCGCCTCAGCAAAATATTAAGCTTGATTCGGAAACATAAATTGTATTTACACGCTATCAAGGTTCTTCTGTTTAAATGTCAGTATATTATTTCTTTGATCTCTGGCTTCTGCCCTTTTCGAAAATAAATTCGAAAAAAAAAAAAAAAAAATTCGAAAATAGTTTTGAATTAAGAACCATTGCAAAATGTATGACATTCGTCCTAATCACGACAACTTTGAAGGTCAAATAATATGGTCAGAAGAGGAATGTGTCAACCCCCGTTAGAAGAAATCTAATATATCACTGCTAACAAAACGTAACGGTTTTATCCAGCTGAAGATCGTCCTGACGGACAAACACTGCTTTGACGACTTTAGACGGGCTTTCTCAAGACACAAAAGGGTGGTAGGACTGACCTGATCTGGACCACAACAAGGCCCTGAAGGGTTGCGAATTCGTAGACCGCTGGACTACCCGTGTTTTCTCACGCAGGATTCCCACACCCCCGCAGACGCACCTGCTGGAAGACAACTACAGCTACTGGACAGGAAGCGGAGACTGAGATAAAAATCATTGCAAATTTAAAATTTGCATAACTATTTATATCTCACATAACAGAGCTGTTGCGTGTAACTTGTAAATGTTATTGTATGTCGACAATTTATGAATGAAGGGTAGGAGTGTATGGGTGTGTATCCTCTCACCACGTCACCATCCTTGGCCGGAGTGTTTAGGTATGTATCCCTTCACCACATCATCATCCTCGGCCCGTGTGTTTGGGTATATATATATATATATATATCCTTTCACCACATCACCACCATTGGCCCGAGTGTTTGGGTATGTATCCCTTCACCACATCACCACCCTTGGCCCGAGTGTTTGGGTAAATATATATCCCTTCTCCACATCACCACCCTTGGCCCGAGTGTTTGGGTGTGTATCCCTTCACCACATCATCACCCTTGGCCCGAGTGTTTGGGTATGTATCCCTTCACCACATCATCACCCTTGGTCCGAGTGTTTGCGTATGTATTTCCTCACCACCCTAGGCCCGAGTGTTTGGGTATATATATATCCCTTCTCCACATCACTACCCTTGGCCCGAGTGTTTGGGTATGTATCCCTTCACCACATCACCACCCCTAGGCCCGAGTGTTTGGGTATATATATATCCCTTCTCCACATCACCACCCTTGGCCCGAGTGTTTGGGTATGTATCCCTTCACCACATCACCACCCCTAGGCCCGAGTGTTTGGGTATATATATATCCCTTCTCCACATCACTACCCTTGGCCCGAGTGTTTGCGTATATATTCCCTCACCACCCTCGGCCCGAGTGTTTGGGTATGTATCCCCTCACCAAGTCACCACCCTTGGCTCGAGTGTTTGGGTATGTATCCCTTCACCACATCACCACCCTTGGCCCGAGTGTTTGCGTATATATTCCCTCACCACCCTTGGCCCGAGTGTTTGGGTATGTATCCCCTCACCAAGTCACCACCCTTGGCCCGAGTGTTTGGGTAGGTATCCCCTCACCACGTCACCATCCTTAGCCCGAGTGTTTAGGTATGTATCCTCTAACAACATCATCATCCTCGGCCCGTGTGTTTGGGTATGTATCTCCTCACCACGACACCACCCTTGGCCCGAGCGTTTGGTTATGTATCACTTCACCACATCACCACCCTTGGCCCGAGTGTTTGGTTATGTATCACTTCACCACATCACCACCCTTGGCCCGTGTGTTTGGGTATATATATATATATCCTTTCACAACATCACCACCCTTGGCCCGAGTGTTTGGGTATATATATATCCCTTCTCCACATCACCACCCTTGGCCCGAGTGTTTGGGTATGTATCACTTCACCACATCACCACCCCTAGGCCCGAGTGTTTGGGTATATATCCCTTCACCACATCACCACCCTTGGCCCGAGTGTTTGGGTATGTATCCCTTCACCACATCACCACCCCTAGGCCCGAGTGTTTGGGTATATATATATCCCTTCTCCACATCACCACCCTTGGCCCGAGTGTTTGGGTGTGTATCCCTTCACCACATCATCACCCTTGGCCCGAGTGTTTGGGTATGTATCCCTTCACCACATCATCACCCTTGGTCCGAGTGTTTGCGTATGTATTTCCTCACCACCCTAGGCCCGAGTGTTTGGGTATATATATATCCCTTCTCCACATCACTACCCTTGGCCCGAGTGTTTGGGTATGTATCTCCTCACCACGACACCACCCTTGGCCCGAGCGTTTGGTTATGTACAGTATCACTTCACCACATCACCACCCTTGGCCCGAGTGTTTGGGTAGGTATCCCCTCACCACGTCACCATCCTTAGCCCGAGTGTTTAGGTATGAAACCTCTAACAACAACATCATCCTCGGCCCGAGTGTTTGGGTATGTATCTCCTCACCACGACACCACCCTTGGCCCGAGCGTTTGGATATGTATCACTTCACCACATCACCACCCTTGGCCCGAGTGTTTGGGTATGTATCTCCTCACCACGACACCACCCTTGGCCCGAGCGTTTGGTTATGTACAGTATCACTTCACCACAACACCACCCTTGGCCCGAGTGTTTGGGTAGGTATCCCCTCACCACGTTACCATCCTTGGCCCGAGTGTTTAGGTATGTATCCTCTAACAACATCATCATCCTCGGCCCGAGTGTTTGGGTATGTATCTCCTCACCACGACACCACCCTTGGCCCGAGCGTTTGGATATGTATCACTTCACCACATCACCACCCTTGGCCCGAGTGTTTGGGTATGTATCTCCTCACCACGTTACCACCCTTGGCCCGAGTGTTTGGGTATATATATATATATATATCCCTTCTCCACATCACCACCCTTGGCCCGAGTGTTTGGGTATGTATCCCTTCTCCACATCACCACCCTTGGCTCGAGTGTTTGGGTATGTATCCCTTCACCACATCACCACCCTTGGCCCGAGTGTTTGGGTATGTATCCCCTCACCAAGTCACCACCCTTGGCCCGAGTGTTTGGGTATGTATCTCCTCACCACGTTACCATCCTTGGCCCGAGTGTTTAGGTATGTATCCTCTCACAATATCACCATCCTTGGCCCGAGTGTTTGGGTATGTATCCCCTCACCAAGTCACCACCCTTGGCCCGAGTGTTTGGGTATGTATCCCCTCACCAAGTCACCACCCTTGGCCGGAGTGTTTGGGTATGTATCCCCTCACCAAGTCACCATCCTCGGCCCGTGTGTTTGGGTATGTATCTCCTCACCACGACACCACCCTTGGCCCGAGCGTTTGGTTATGTATCACTTCACCACATCACCGTGATATATGCGGGTGCAAAATCACAAGATTGTAGTAATGGAATTGCATATACTTAAAGCAGCACGGCGATTCCTAAGGAGTGGTACAGTTTAAACAAAACTGTACATACATGTAGTTCCCATTAGTTGAAGTATTTACAAAATACAATTTAATAACGACCGTAATCGTAGAGCAGACGAACATAGTACTTCGTGCAAAACGAAAGAATATGAACAGACAAGGTCATAATTGTATTGATTCCAAAATACTAAAAATTATTGAAACATTTTTGTGGAGTATTATTTTTACGAAGGATGAGTGGAACTGTGGACTGTCATCGACAAACTTACGTAGAATTCTCTAGGAAAAAATAATTTGAATCAGTACAGGTTTTTATTATTTTTTTTACTCTAGTTCCAGTGGTTAGAGCTATGTGTTAGGCTATCTGCAGGTGATAGCTTTTATTTAAACAGTTTAGTGATTCCTTTACAAGTTCTTGGTTTTATGGAGTTGACCGTGTCAGTAGCCCATGCACATTTTATTCATCAGTTACTGACGTTTCGAACACCCTACTAATATCCTTTAGCGTAGATTTTCTCGCTAACATAACACCCGATAAGGCCAGAAGACCACTTACTAGTAGATAATATAAATGACCTTGGAAGCCTTACAGCAAAACAATTTTAAATTACAAACTTTCACTCAACTGTTGTCCTAAGTTCTACACTGACCACAAGTTATTATTATTTATTTATTTATTTATTTTTTTTTTGTTACTAACCAGTACTACTAAAGCTCACAGATACTAGCTGTTTGTTCAGAAGTGCAATTTACAATTAAGTGTATTTAACACTAAACTTACAAATGTCATTATTTCAATGAATATGCAACTCTTGAGCATTGTGGACTACCGCCCGAGACAAACATCAGAAGGCATGTTAGAGGTGTAGCAGTTAGAAGTGTCACCGGTAGAGGGCTCTGGAAGGGTTGTTTTGCTTCGTTCCCTTCGCAAGGCGCAGTTTATTTTGTGGGGTGGTGCTCTCAACATCAATGTGTTATGTGCTTTACAAGTTGATAGCTTTTGTCATGGATTACCCAGGTATCTGTTTTGTTAAATATGTTTTATGCACATTTAATATAGGCTACTTACAATTTGTTAGTTCAATTAGGAAAGTTAACTCATTGATTTTATTGTTACTATTTTTAGTTTTTTTGTGGTTCTGTATTGAATTAGTAATTGTGATATAAATAATTTTTACGTTACTAGTAGGGTATGTTGTTTAAACAGTTTTTGTTTATTTATTTTTGTTTTATTATTTATTTTGAAAAATAAAGCAATACAATATTAAGTTTTCAGAATTTAGATTTTACTCATTCAGTGAATAAAAACAAAATATTTGAATATTAGACATATAAAGTGATTGTATTACGTTTGCTCACTAACGAATGACCCAAGAGAAGAGACGATGTGTGTTTCAAGTGACATTTGGCGGGCTGCAGTGTCACTGGCGGCAAAATACTGAACATTAGTAGGTTCCACAAGTAGCAATATACTCCCGGCAGCTGACAGGCGGCAGTAAAGGCAATTAATAGCACAGAGGAACGACAATTGTGGCTGACACCTATCTCATCCTAAATGTTCGATCGTATATGACATTAAATTTTAAAAAGTTTTTGATAATATTTTCTAAAGGACGATTGGTCTCGAATTAGAATTTAATTAGTAATTAAATTAGGTAAATGAAATATTGAAGTGTAGTCTTGTTACTGACCAAGACTTTCAGAAAACAATAATACCATATAATAATTTATGTGATTTTATTTGCAAAGCATGGACAATTTACAGTTATTATTAATTAAATTGGATGTTTTGTAATCCTGAAAGCTAAATTGGTTCTCTGTTTGAACACGATTTTCACCTCCCCCCGACATGTGAAATTTTAAGTATTTGTTTGTTTTTTTTTTTTACTTAAATTAATATAGAGTAAATGATTCACTTAAACAAAATTTTTACTCATTATAACATTTTGAAAAAAACGTTGTTGTCTATTTTTTTTAACATTCCGTAATACAAATGTTAATAATTGATGACATATTTATATTTTATCAACTTTTATATTGATAACTTTATATTTAATAAATAACAGAAAAACGTTTTAAAAATAATAATGAATTAGAAGATATTTGAAGATGCAAACTTATATTATGATTATTTTGCAACAGAATAATATATTTAGTAAGTATTAGTATTTAGTAAACTAAATTGATAACGAGACTAAAAGTTAAACGATGTTTTTTAATAATTCTAGACTATTAGTTTACTCGACTAATAAAGATAAGTTTGATACAACAAAAATAACTTCCTGTAATGAAAACAACTTAAATAAAGAAGGAATAAGCTGTAATTATGCCCATTAGAAAACAAGGATTAAAGAAAAAAAATGTAACAGTAAAAATTTAAAAAAATATAAGAGCTACACATAAATTGTGTTACCTAAAGTTTTTCGAAGAAAAGTGTAAAATTCGCGTGTTCAATTATTGCACTTCAGACGCACAGGCTGCAGTCAACATCCTCCATTGTGAAAATGGCACATTACACCCCTTGAACAGTGCAGTTCTATAAATAGACCTATTTATAAACTTTAGTAATAAAACTACGCTGCTCGATATTAAAAAGACGACTCTATGCCCGCCAGCATGCTCTGAGCATGTTCTCGCGTGTAGGTCCATCCGTGACTCCGAAGAACACACCCTACACTGAACTACTGCTAGTATCACTAACTGTGGTAGTATACAAACAGCTGTTGAACTCATCAGTACTAGCTGACTCAGTTGATTTACACCCACACCGCCACCATGTTTGGGTTTACGATCCTATACCCAGTATATTGTGGCCGTCCCTAACTGTACTCTGATGGCAAGAAAATATACTTATTAACTTCGATTTTATGGTTGAACCATTAGGAATACTATTTTATGTGCCGTGCCTAAATTTATTTTCTCGCAGTAAACAGGCGTCGTTTCACAATTAGGTAGGTGAGACTTACACCTTGCCCGGGGTGAGCTAATAGCCCAAACACGAGTAATCGATTGATCGAATACTCATTTAGACTACTACTTGTTAAACCAGCTGTGCTCCTACAGACGTAAACACGTAGAAAGAACATTTCATAGTATCACAAACAAGAGATGGCTGAATCATATTGACCAGTGAATAAAACAAAACAAAACCATGTATCCGCAGTTATTTAACATCACTATTAACCACAACATCATATACATGCTGGAGATATTTAATATTTAGTCATACAATTTTCGCTCCTATGGATTTTAACTATTGCAGATTATATAGCTAAAAACTCCATTGGTTTGCAAATATTTTTTAAATAATAGAAAAGTAAATTATTTCTATTGGTTGGTAATTTGTTTTACAAAAGTTTCAAACACTTAATTGATGAACAATTATTAATTTTAATGTAGCCTCATGTTTTGAAAATAGAAGTATAGTAACCCAAATTACTAATTGTTGTAAGTTCTCAATTTGTGTAACTTGGGTTTTTGCGGCCCAACCTATGAAGACTAAATTGCTTGAGTATGCTTAGACTATAAGTCTAACTATTTTAAAAATGAGAAAAAATATTTTGGTAATAAAAACCCCTTTTACAGATGGATGATTTTTATATAGGCCTGTGCTAATAAAGTTTTAAATAAAATAACTTTAAATACACCTAGGGTGGAAAAAATATGGAAACGCTTTCACAACTTTTGTATGAGTTCACTTGTAAAAGTAAAATATTGCACATGACCATGGTTACAAAGAACCTACTTTTTGACACCATTAGCGACATTAATCTTTTCAGGGGGACGGCCTACGAGGAGTTAAACGAAAATCTTCAACGTAAGCTTAGGTCGAGTTTGGTATCAAATGAAAGGTATATGAAAAAAATTAATTGCGCAAGCCGGACTTTGAAAGGTCTATCCTTTCCAGAGTAGCGGTAATTTGAATTTCAAAATAATAATTTGAACAATATTGTTTCACCACTATTTAAAAGTTTAAAGTAAATTATTCTGATCAAAAATTATTCTTTATGGAACATAATTATTAAAAACAATAAATTATCAAATTATCTATAAAAAACGTTGTGAAAGTGTTTCCATTTTTTTTTTTGCCACCCTGTATACGAGAACTTTTCTCGTAATAATATGACAACATAGTAGTTTATCAGCTGTGTACTAGTTGTACAGTTTCAGTTAAGGAATTTTACAACATTTCAATTCAGTTCCAACAAAAGGCTTTTTGGTAAAGACCACCAACAACGAATGATATTAAGTATAAATTGGCAAGTCTCTGGAGACCATTATCCCACAATAACCTTCTCATCCCATTTTAATTCTCTACATTTCTGGAAGAGCGTCCTTTCCTCCAATCAGGTTTGTGACCGATCTCAAGTCACAACTAGAGTTCCAGGAGGTACAGTCGTCAAGGTCGCATACGACATATGGCAACGTAATTGTGGTGACCGTTCTCACACTTTGATTGGTCCAGTGGCGGCCAGTCAGCTGATAGAACAGGTCCACTTGACGTCATCTCAGAAAGACACTTGCCATCAATGTCGACGGTTCAACACCAGATACATTGTTGCTTTATATGTGCTGTATTTATTTCAACTATAATTTAGATATTGTGATAAATCCTAGTAGGCTTTCAACCAACTGTTATCGTACAAAAATTGAAGAACTCTACAAAAGAAAAATATAGACCATAATAAACTAATAATATTACTTTATTTACACGACTAATTAACATTATATAGTAAGTAAACAATCAAAATGCTTAAAATATCATAGAATAAAACCACATTAAAATGTTAATATTGACATTAGTAACGCCAATGAATATAACAAGAAAACAACTCTAAATGAAACGTACTAATGAAATTGACGTTAGTAATAATCCCAAACAAAATAAGATATGTAATGACAACAAATGACAATTAAATACTATTGATAATACATAAAATATTATAATTGAAAAGAATTATAAATATAATAAACAAAATACAATAATGATAATTTAACTAAAGATAATAATGTTTCTGCGTTATTCCTTTAAACTCTTAAGATAGTTTTTTTTTTTTTTTTTTTTTTTAATATAAATGATGTGTCCTTTAATGTATTTTCCCGCTGTTCTAGATGACTAATTTTTAATCAGGCACACTTACATTGCATTCAACGTAAAACTTCGAACATATTTCGAAATTTGTTTCAAAAGTCCGTAGTTTTTTAATTTAATATTTTGTTGTCAATCTCCTTCGCTTTGATTGATTATTCGTTAGATTAAAAAAAATTAAATTATTAAATTAAACCACTATTTTTAGACGATATTATTATTTTTTTTTTTCAATTTGAGATAGAGTTGATATTGGTATTCTTCATTTTTTAATACATTTTTACAAAATGCCAATAAGAAAAATACTTTTGTACTTATTGTTACAGTAAAAAAGTATTTTTGTCATTGGTAATTTGTATAAATGTATTTAAAAAATTCTATTTTTTGTTTTTTGAACGGTCAGAAATATTATCTTTAGATCTTTATATTTATTATGGAGTTTTTTTATTGTCAAAAACTACTTGAGAATAGTGGAATTACGACTTTTTTTGTAAACTTTAAGTTTAAATTGTTGTTTGTTTTATATTAATTAACTGGCTTTTCTTTATATTTTGAAATGAACATTTATTAACAATCAAAGTGTTGAGCTTCACCTTCATACTTCCCAACAGCCTCCACTTCTTGGTCCTCCAGCTGGTCAGACGGGGGCGTGATTGGCCATATCCCCCGCCTCCACCAGGACGTGTCGCCCGAGGGGGTGGGGTCCTCCCCCACAAGGCGACTTGTTTACTCACCGCATTAACCCCTCGGATCGCAAACAGCTTTTGTGGCAACAACGCCTACCATTTCTTTGTTTATGGCAATTTCCTAGTTTTGTAACTTTCTTTATTCTATGGCCGTGATGAAGAGATGAATAAATTGCAGTTAGGTGGATGTAGTAAATATCTTAACAGTCGCTCTGAGTAGTAAAACACACACTGGTTGTGTGGTAAGTAGAGCGCATTTGTAGGTACGCTATTATGTATCTTATTAATAAATTGTCACTTTTTGAAAACGAAAATTAATTTGTACCATTAGTTGTATTAAATTAATACAATATATTGCTATTTTAACTTATCTGAAATTGGTATTATTATTGTTTTGAAACTATCATCTGAAACGGATAAGATACTGAAAATAACATTGATTCAGTATATAACACTGAATTCCTCGTAATGGTAGTTTTTTTTAACCTTTTTTAAATATTCTTTTACTTTAATTTTTTTTAAATTTACTTTATCATTTAAGTTCCATCTTTTTTTATACGATGTTGGATATGTAAGAGCTCTCTTCATATCGCTGTATAGCTAAATAAGCCTTCTAATTAAATATTCAACAAAAATCAAATCTCAACAAATAGCAGAAAACAAATAAAATAATTCACTATTGTTAATTAATTTGTCGTTTAGTACAAATCAGCTCTATAGTTTTAACATGTTTTACAAATAAAATGAATACACGACACTTTTGCTTCCTTGATGAATAATGGACGAGAAATATACCATTTTAAAGTGATATGTAAGTTTACACAAACAACATATTATTTAGAAATAAATAATCAGAGTTGCGCAAAGAAAGCTTTTTTTGCAAGTTGAATTACAATAAGAATATATAGACATATGTAGCACATTCCCTTGGATGAAAGACGTATGCAAATAATCAACATAATTGTGCGTCTAAAAACTTTTGTCAACTGTGTATAGATAAAAAAAATGTTCAGAAAGAAATGTGCCCGATAATCTTTTCATTTAGTTTTCATATTGCCCCTATCATTCCATTGTTTATTCGCTAGAAACGATGTGATGTAGGCCTATTTAACTGTCCACTTTTTTCATACAATAATGTAAGGATAAATGTTTGAATTTGCAATATGTTGAATTTCTCCTACTGTTAGTCATTTTAATTAAAGAATTTAAATGAATGTTTTTGTTAAATAGTTTCTTGCCTTGCGTTTCTAACTAAATGTACGCATTGTTTACGTCAATATCTATCTCATTGTACATTTTTAATAGTACCGCCAACTTATGACCATGTTTGGTTGAGTAGTACAGGTCCAAACGTCTGTGCCGATCGTTGAACGAGAAGTGTTGTCGGTAAACAGTCTTCAGAACTCCGTCGAAGGAGTAGGTGGGGGCTGCAAGTTGGAAGGTTGGGTAGGTCACACGAGACTTGTCGCTCTCCAGGGTTTGTTTTCTCCAGGAATTAGATTAGAACTGCGCTGGAGGCTGGAGCTGGAGCGTGTGGCCGTCACAGTAATCACATCAGTGACGTCATTAACACGACAAGACGCGACGTTCTTCCAGCAATCCGGTTACATCCGGTCCAGGTGCCTCCGGTAATGTGATTGGCAGTCCCGGAGGACACGCCCCTCCACCAGTCAGGTGTTAACTCAATTGGGTCAAAGACGAACAAGATAAGGAGCTTTATTTTCTTTTTGGCCCGTACACTATAAATAATGAAACTCTCTTTTGTTTTCCGCTTAGGATGACTCTTGTATATCGGAGATACTTCAAGATGTAGGCCTACACAAATTAAAAATCATTCAAATTATTAAACCACAAAAGTACCGATTAATTTTAATTAACAGTATTCAAGGCAGACCACACAGTCGTAGTTTTTAAACCGCTCTTCAATGAGATTCTATTTTAACCAAATTAAAACATTAAATACAAAATAAAACAAATTAATATATTAAAAAATATACACTTCTCTCTATAAACGTTGTGTGGATTAAACAGCATCGAAACCCTTCCTCTTAGTATGGGTGGCCGAATTATTTTTGGACATCGTTCTAAGGGTGAAGGAAAAAGAACCTCTACCATCGGTGAAAAATTGGCAAAGCGATCAATCCAATTACACGGTAACAAAAAATCTATAACACAGATTAAGATAAATTTTACAATATCAATTACATAATTTGGAATAGATCGGTTTTTATATGAGCCAGAATTAACTGCTGGAAAAATTAAATCTTTTGGTGGATTGGATACATTTTTCCATTTGTAATTACAGTAGTTTATTTTACAGGACCTAGTCTGCTAAAGTCCTTAAGTACCCAAACAGATAAAACAAGTGTAAATAGCCCAATCTAAGTGCATACATAAAAAAATATAAAAATCACTGTATAAAAATAAGTTATAGGGATTACATATCGTCGAAAATACGTAGGATATTATCTCAATTAAGCCTGTTCGTAATTAACTCTTGACAGAACCCATTTGTCAGCACAATACTGGGCTTAGTCGATAGCACGGTGTGAGAATTGGCAGCAAATATTTCCCACTATAACTGAGTGACAGTCAGCAGTTTTACCTGCATAAAGTCTCATTTACGCGCCCGCCATTCAAATCATTGTCCTGATGGATGTGTAAAATTTACGAGCGAAAACCTAACTGACCAAGCCTAAGAGGCGTAAAAATAACGACTAAACAAATATGCGAGCTCATGGTGAGAGGACATCAATCGAGCCGCCTGGAGAGTTCCACTGGTCTAATGCAGGAGGAGAGCTAATAAGCCCGTGCAAAAAGTAGCATTACAGGGATGTTTACACCTAGAGGAGTTTCACAGTGTCGGGTCGGTTACTACGGCCTCCTTCAAGTCACCGTGTCCCAGAGAACGTGATTAACGTGGGATCTCACGATCGTAAACATGCGCAACGACGTGTTAAGCGGTAGTTGGTTAAACTAACAGCTGCTGGTAATTTGGTGTTTATGATTCGAAAACATGTACAGTTTGTTTTTTAAGCAGGCTAAGCTGCCCTCCAAACATAAGCTACCTAAGTACATTTTTTTTATTTGCTAACAATTCATTATTATATTTTGATTTGATTTTCATGGAGAAGTATGATTTGTAAAGCATATTGACGTTACAACAAGTTCATGGTTTTTATGCACAGTTACGGAAACTTAAATAATTGTTGTACTATTGGTAATAACACATAGGCCTACGAATTAATTACACTTGAATGATAGTTTTGTAATTACAGAAAAATTAGTTAATGATAATAACGATTTTTGGGCTAAGGTGTTGAACGCGTTGTTTAAAGGTAGTTTGAAATGCAAAGTTTTCTCTAAATCACTAAAATATGTACGTATTATGTATGTACAGATTCTAAATTAAAATAAGGTGACAGAAACAGTTTTAAGACTAATAATTGTAAACAATTGATAGTAATTGTTTCAGCAGTGATATTGGTTTTCATTTATAGACAAATGATTTGGCAGCCTTGTGAAAGTTGCCTATATACTAGTGAATGGTGTAATTTCGCCTACTTATTTTTAAGGAGATAACAATTATTGTATATGGTATTTTTAGTTAAATTATTTTATTGTTTATTGCGGTTATGAAACTAAGGTGTAACACATAATTCATCAGTCAGTCACTCCTTGTAATCAATAACATTTCTTTATGAAATTCGACTACCTATGTCGAGAAAATATTTTCATTAAGTAGCGGGATGGAAATGGGTCTACAAACTGCGATGTAGCAGCTATAACCTTGCCATAGACGCCGGAGTAAGGAAATGACTTAATAAACCCTCTAGTAGGTCTATACCGAGGCTATATACTCCGGAAACCATTGGCTATAGACACGGTATACTGTCTACGTGATGGGTGACCAATAAAATGTACCAATACAAACCTCTTGGCCCAATCGGTAATGTTTGTCTTTCATGGTGTACATGTTTTTTATTAGTAGGTTAGCAGCAAATGAAAAAAATAGAATAGCACGTCCATTTTTTTTGTTTACTGTTCTTTGCAATCTTTACTTTTATAATATGGTTTTATCTCTCATCATAAATAATGCTAACCTTGAATCCATTGATAGGATAGAAAAGTACTAGATGAGGTACTCAAGGTTAACTGTCGAGGTAGAGGTGGTTGCTGATGGAAGGACAAAGAAGTGGCCGAGGTGTAAAGAGCCGGCCAGTAGTCGGGTGTGGCGCCGCGGATTCCGTATTCAATATTTCTGATTGATGCCCGCGGCCGGGGGTGGCGGTAATTTCCCGTTTCCTGTCGCCCCCAACCACCCCCGGCGAGTTGCCCCGGTGGACAATGCTTTGGCTTCGCGCCTTCCTTAACTTTGTCAGTCCACGGGTAGTTGGCTTCTTATATTTATGGATGCCATTCTTCCTAATCTCGAAGGCGGCTCTGAATATTTCGTTGCCACTGAGGCGTTTCTTATTCTATTTTTTAAAGTGTTCCATATATGAATATATATGGTTCACCGAATACTATGTTGTAGGCCTATGATCTTTAATTATTGTTAATAGTTCATATTTATTAACACAGTTTTTTAATTAGATCATTTCTTTTGTTTCGTATTTACTAAATATTAACTTCTCACACTTAACAACAAAAAATATGAAATAAGAAATTTTTTATTTACCTGTTCTGTTTGGAAGTTTCAGCATCCAGGAAGTAAATTTACCACTAAAGTTATGGTTATATAAATGTTGTAATCTTTAAGTACGTGCTTGCATTTAGTAATAAAATATTTTATGTAATTGCAGTAAAAGTTTGATTGAAAAGTAAGTACATCTTTTACGACTGATGAGGATATTATATGGCTAAATTTACATTCGTCAGAATTAAAGTACAGAGTGTAAGGGATGTTTAGTAGGTGGCGCACATGTGTAATTCACAACTTCCATGACCCAGCTAATTGGGTGTCCAGTTAATTTGGCGCTAGGATGTGGGCGAGAAGGAGGGGAGGGTGGGGGAGGCAAGGATCCAAATTGGTCATATATCTGTCTGGAGTTGCTATTACCGGGGCGAGCCAAAATAAGGCAATTGGTAGACAATAAAAGGAATCGATGTGGTTCTATCTATTTCCGCAACTTTCTTTCTCCGCCCCAAACAGCTTGGCCAGACCTCATGAATAAATCAAAATACTTTGCCGCATTCCATCTGGTCTCGGCAGACCGCCATACTTTTGTACTTTAATAATTGAAATGGCTTTTTACGTGGTATTTTTCTTATTTAGGTATTGTTAAAACATATCTTTAAATAGGAAAAGATTATTCAAATGTACCAATAATATATTTTTCTTTCCACTACATACTAAAAATAAGTAAAAACGAGTAAACTTCTAATAATAATATATATGAAATATACAGATGGAAGTAAATAAATATAAATATTAAAAACATTTAGACTATTGTTTTGTTGGTGAACCAAGTTCATGTTTTTTAAATCATTTTAAAGAAAGCTATTTATGCATAATTTTCAATTTACTGTATATACAGGAAAAAATTATATTAGAACTTATAAAATTAAATGGGCCTATAATTTAACACCAGTCATTGATTACGTGATAAATGTTACGTACTTCATGATTTAAACACAACAAGTTCCAATAAACCGAATTACTTATGTACTCTTTACGTATAAATGTGTCGAAACTGCAAGGGAAGATCGATTTGTTTAATCACCCATCTATAATATATGACAACACTCAATAAATATTTTATCGTAAACTCTCTTTTATACAAATAACTTAGTAGCTCGAAGAAAAATTTAAATTTGAAACGCGAATCAAACTTCAACAACCCAGTAAGCGTAGTCAACCAAGCAGACAAAACAGACGAATTGAAAGTGTGCAGAGATCTAAACACTCGCGTCAGAAGATCAACGGAAAGGGTTTTCAAAGGGCACTATTCTTCTCGTCTATGTGTGCCAATGCCTTCTCGATCTTCAGATTGTGAACACTCCTTCGGCACACACGACCAGTACTATCAACGGAGACAATTCTTCAACCTAATAATCACCATTCTTCTCATCGACGTTAGCCAATGCCTTCACGATCTTCAAATTGTGGAATGTGGGCACTATTTCCACTATTTCGGTACACACGGCTATGGATGTCAGTGAAGACAATTCTTCCATCTGAGCATCATCATTCATCTAGTCTACGTGCGTTAGTGCCTTTACGATCTTTATATTTTGTACTGGACATTCCAGATTGAAGACAATTGTTCCACCTGAGCATTGCCATTCTTCCCGTCTACGAGTACCAATGCCTCACGATCTTGAGATTGTAGACACTCCCTCGGCCAACACGGTAAGACTGTCAACTAAGACAGTTCTACCACTAGAGCATCACCATTCGCTCGGCGTGGCGCTCAGTCTCTCTAAGATAATTAAAGGGCGATTTGCATGAATGATGACGATGTCCGGTCGGGGAGAGTCGGAGTCAGGTGACCGCATTCTTCGTGCACAATGACACCCACGGGTGGGGCTCCGCCTCGCATTAGCATGGCCATTATCCTGCGACACCTCCATGCAGTACGATCCTTCAATACTGATCATCCTAGAGATCTTGGGATATGCCTTAGTTTTTTAAACACTAAAACTCCAAATAAAATATTGCTGAACGTGCTGCTGAACCAAGTGCAATTAACTTCCGCGTAATGGAAGAATACTTACAAGCTTTTGTACATTTAGTGATCATTATGAAGGTAATCTAACAAAAAGGTTGATACCTGTACAAAATTGGACTCCTGGAATAAAAGCAGCCAGAGAGAGAGAGTGAGTTATCATAGTGATCTGGGCAACCCACAAACCAAGAATTTATTTTTGCAGATGTTCTGGCAGTACGAATTATAGCAAAGGTACGATATTCTTAGCAAAGATTTATAGTGTGATCATAAGTTCTCATAGGCCATAGCTTATGAGAACCATAGAACCATAGAGATTCATAAATCTCTCCAGGACTAAATTAATCTACATGAAAAGCCTAATCTCTCAAAAACACCTTTCCTCAAGGAAGAGTATTATTTTATACATAATTCCATTTGTTTATCCATTATTTATATATGTGGATATCACAATGTTCAATCATGTTTTATTAAGGAATTACGACTATAATGTTAACATTTTTTCCGTTCGACCAACTTCATACATAAAATATATGCACTTTGTCCGCTAACTGAACCCTATCTTACTGGATCGTTATTCCCGGACACGCCCCCCATGTTTACGCCACCAGAACAGAAGGTGGCCAGTGGCCGTTGTGCTTCCCAAGGGGTGGCTGTCCTAATGACAACCCCCGCAGAGTACTTTAATGAAACTACTTTTCACCAACACTTTTTAAAATTGAGTGATGACTCACACGTTGTCCGGTCGTGGACCGCAGGAGGTCCCCTTCCTGCTCCCGGTCTACGATCAAAGTCCACTAACGGCGATTGGGAACTTAGAAGGCCAGCCGATACAAACTATTAGTTCCATATAAACATTTAGATCATATTTTAATTCATACTTTCCAGTGGTGATAGTCATAAGTACATAGGTTTAAGGGAAATGTAAGATCGTTATCACTCAAAGTAACTAGTTAGTTATTTCGTTATACGTTAATTATTGTTCATACTAGTTACTTTTACATACATCCTGCATTTGTAGGATATAACATTAATCTTTAAGAGAACAACTTGTTCACAACTAAAAGTGAAAAAAAACCGATATTTTATTTACAGTCAAAAAACACTGTTTACTTGTAATTTTATTTTATTTTTTACTTTGAACTTATTTTGTTATAAAATTGTACGTGCAACGATTGGTGTTAGTACGCGAAACTTGGCGACTGAGTCAACTTCCTGACCTACTCAGTCATGTCTACAAAACGCTTTAATGATTCGCAGAGTGAAACAATATTTCAAAACAATACATGAAATTAAAATACATTATTTGAATTCCAATAGCTGTCTTACCGTCTTATAATAGGTATGACCATCAGACATGCCCATATTTGTGTGGGGTTGGTGGGAGGACCATCATTAGTATCCGAGTGTTGATTATTAATATAAAGTAACGAGTAAATTTAAATGTCATTAATCAAGCATTTACTACTCAGTCACATTGTTATTAAATATTTAAATATTTATTATTTATTTAAATAAATAATACAACCCCAAAACCTCCATTCCCAATGCCAATTATAACTCTCCGTGTGCGACGAGCCCTTCTCCATAAAAACCAGAGCCAATCAAAACATGTGTTCCTCCAACCAAAACCACCCTAGAGATAATCCACTGATAATCATCTCGGGTTGAAAAAAACTTACAAAAAACTGCCTAATGTACAAATAATTAGAAACAGTATATTGTTGGGGCCGAGCGTAAATGGGCTCTCGTTGCGGACCCGATTATTGATTTGGGGGAGTAAAAAGTGGGGGAGGGGTGTGCAGGGCACATGGCACATAGACCTACTTCGGTTGACAACTCTTCAAGGGTAAAAACCGTACTTAAACAGGGAGGGACGTGCGATACGCCTTTGTCCTGCTCCTATTGTCACTGGCTGTGCGAGGGAGCGGCTCCGGAACTACAGTCTCTACATAAGGTGGTACACTTATGTCCAGTTTCATGCAAATAATTCATAATTAGTAGAAATTTCATTAGTATATTAAATGTATTGATGAAAAAAACACGAACGTTCTAATGATTGTCATATAGTTGAACAAAACTGCAAATAGGTTATACGAAAGGTTCTGCACATTATGGATTATAATTCAGCCGTACAAGTTAACAGCACATTTGTATCTCGAAGTTATAGTATATTTCACAATATTTCTTCCATACACTTCCATTTACTTTGAAACAAAACAGTTAAAAAGGCCCCCTATGATCCGGTGAATGTTTGACTTAATGTGAGATGTGCAGTTTACAAGCATAATCTTGACTGCGCACGCTTTGATTTTACATTCATATTTCATAATAAGAGAATGTAAACCTATTAACCCCCCCCCATTTACTTCTTAGATTCTTTGTATTATTGTATGTAGATTTTTGTTTTATATTTGTTAGTTGTTGTCGCATTCCTTTCGTATTTCGACTCATGTTCCTTGACATTTTTAGTAGGTTATGAACATATTTTAACGGAAAAGAACTATTTTGAAAACCAAAAAGTTCCTAGAGTGTTCCACATGTTCCCAAATTACGGGTGGCCGAAGGAGGGGTAAACAGTCCTACTGTCACGCGGGTGTCACAACTGAAGGAATGGACTGTAAATATAGATTAGATGCTGAGTGACCGGCATGTAACCACCCGGTTGTTCACCCCCACATTCCCCATCTGCTGCCTTCCTTTCCTGTTCGGTATCTCACTTTTCCTTCGCGGATCAAAACGCCGCTTAAAGGAGCAAACAATTTGATTGACACTTTTATGACGGTCTCTGCCTGACCTCACGGATCAAAACTACTACACCCAATGAATTGTCAACGACTTCGAAAGTTTACCTCTCAAAAACGACATAAAACTTGTAGTATATTAAGAACCTAAATTCCCGTCTTGTGTTTGTAATATATTTATTTGTGCAAGATAATTCAGCTTCTTCGTTGGTTGTATTTATGAAATACTGCGTTATTAATTTTATAAATGTCTCCGATTACAAATTTACTATCGTCATTAACGAATAGTGATTTTTAAGGTTTCAAATTATGTTACCATGAAACATGCAATGAGTTAATAGTAGTATAGCCTTAAGCCTCCCGTAAATTCTTAGAATTATCTTGGTCCAATACAGCTTGCTTGTTACCAATGACTACAAATACACTAAGACGAAAAGTAGCCATGTTAAAATTTCAGACCAGTCGTCCAGGTAGAAACTCGACTTTACGCAAACGGCCACTAGGAGGCACGAGCGTTCGCCCGCCTGCTCCCTGTCTTTCGGAGCAGCGCTCGTAGCGGCTGTTTGCGTAAGCTTCCCTCCCGCTTGTCTGAAAAATTCCCATAAGAACTTTTCGTCTTAGTGTATTTGTAGTCATTATTGTTACTCTCTAACTTCAAATATATAATCAACGGGATGTCGTACAGTTGTGATTCAAGTTTTCTGTTATTGGTCTTAATCAGGTGAGAAAAGTGGACCATAACTTAATTATTTTTGATCAACCATTTTATTTGCAGCAATTGTATTGGACCAAGATATTTCTTAGTATTGAAGGGATGCTTGCTGATGACCTCGAGAGTGTGGGTGGACTGACGCCCGGGGTCATTGTTTTGACAACCTGCCTCAACTTATCTGGACCCTGTGTATGTATATATTTGACAAACGATTTAAAAAGGAAGATATCGAATTTTGAACAAATACAGTACTGTCCAGGTTTTTCAATTAAAATATATAAATAAATATTATGTACAAATTAATATTTTAAATAACAATTAAAAATAAATAAAATGAATCTGTTGGAAATACTACTTCTTACAGATTCTCTCAGGAGGTGCCGGGAAATACTCCACCGTATGTGATCATTGAGACAAACAGAGTTTATTACAAAATACCTAACAATAATTATCTACCTTTTTATAATGAAATATTTAATATTCTAGTTTAATAGTCTTTAACAGTCTAGTTAGTACACATTTGTTACTAGCCTATAGTTTAGAATAATTTTAAATTATAATTTTATAAATGAAATGATAGAATAACTACAAAATAAAAACTAAATAAAAACGATATTTTAAGAAGCGTAACGCAATTAAATCGAATGCCGTGATTGTAAGTGAAAATCTGATGTCGTTATAATCTAATTAGCTACGTTGAGGCCATTTAATTAAGGCCAGTGGACGACGGAATGCTATAAGTCTGGATTGGCGCAGACTATCAATGGGAGGAATCTAGACCATCCCTTTGCGGTGCACTTTGACTCCGGCCAATCGCCCCATCCCCTCAAGTTTATTGGTCTCGAATTGCAATCATAGCTCAGCGAAATATCAGTCCTTCTCGGATATGATTCGTTCCCAACATGTGAAACTGTCTGAAACCAATAATTGTCAAATCCAATATTTATAGTAGAGTAGGTTTTCGGTTTAGTTATTTGTTACTATTATTTTGGAAAATAATTAGAATTAGTATGCAATTTCTGCTGCATTTATTTATTTATAGTTCATTTAAATAAAAAAAAGATCGGCAATCGTGGGACTGACCGACTGAAGTGACTAATATAGAGCCGTGACTAATATAGGTACGTTTGCTAATTATTGTTTTTTTATTATTTTAAACTGATATGAGACATTAAATTCTTTAAAATAAAAGTTTTATTTTTGTAACTTTTTTAAATTTTATATATTACAATGATTAATGACTTCTAAATACTAAAGTAATAAATAATTATTTATTTATTATGTTTACATCAGTTTCTATAGTTTGGTCAGTAACATTTCAATAACAATCTTGTATTTCCGAAGTAATAAGTTCATATTCACAGTCATTATGTTCTAAAAATTAAATTATGGGTTTATGATAACTGAAATAAGAAGTACAGTAATATATGAATACACGGGTATACACAGTGTACAGTATTAAAGCGTTCCGTGACGCGAAACGCAAGTTTTCCCCGTTCAAAACATACTTCCAAAGAAGTAGTCACTCCAATGAATTTGATTTGTTATTTGGCCTTCACAATTGCTTAAAACAATTTTTAACTATAGGTAAATATATTTCATAATACTGCAGCAAAAATATGCTTTTGGTACTCATCAACATTTTAAAATATTTTCACATTTCTTAAATTACTCCCATATAAATGAATCCCCCAATTATTGTAATTGATCGCTTTTGGTTTTGCCGTGTATTGTATTCACTGTTATTATGTCGGAACAAACAATAATCGTAATATTTATATTCATAAAGCTATTAAAGTTTTGAGTATGAATGTATAATTCAATATTAAGTACTTAATTAGGTACTTATAGTAACTTGTAGTTTTAATAATAACACCAGTACAATACGTAGACCCCTCACTTGACTTAATGTCTTGGGAACGTTTAGTGACGAAAATAAAACACTCCCTCGTAGCCTACTTTCAGTATATACGCACGTATCAAAGTTAAGTTAATACACGATTTGGTTTTTTTTTTTTTTTTTTTTTTTTTTTTTTTTTTTTTTTGATAGGTTATATTTCAGTTCTTTATGTGGAAGAAGTAATATTATAAATGAATGTACTTTAGTTTTGCTAAAAGAATTACTAACGAACAATTCAAACATCTTTCTGTTAAAAAAGCCAAAGCATTTAAATATTACTTAATTTATAAGCAGGTGGTTTTAGTTTTGCGCCAAACCATCGCATTTATTTATTTATTTTTTTATTTTTACAATGCTTCATTACAGCTTTACAGCCAATTACAATAAAGTATTAATAACTAATAATATCTAATAATAATAATAACAATCTAATAATAACATCTAATAATAACATGCAGATATTTTATAATTTTCGCAACAACAAATTTAACCATTACCACTGCATAAATTTACTTGAATGTCCACATATTTAGAGTATTCAAATTAACATAATTTACATGCAATCAACCAGTGATCTGAGACCAGACCCAGACCAAGAAGACATAACTATGTAGTAGTGCACATGCATATAAATAAAAATAACAGTACAAAGTTTCGGATTAATAAATATACAGATAAAAATAATATACACACAAATAAATAATGATAAGAGAAACAAATAATGACAAGAGAAACAGAGGCGATACAATCAAATAAAAATTTAGATTTAAATAACATGCAATACTATTAACAGTCTGTGATGGAGGGTTATTAATCTATTGACAAATATAATTGTTTATTAAATAATTTATTGGATGTGCTAAATATATCTAAATCAGAAGCATATTCATTGTGAAGCCTAGACATTTAATGTACGAATCGAACCATATTTATTGTCTTGTACATGCTACTTCCGTGTCTTGTTACTGAGGTCTTCTCGTTTGTTGAGTGATGTGAACTGCTGGACCCAACTGTCTAGTCGTGTTACTTCCGTGTCTTGTTACTGAGGTCTTCTCGTTTGTTGAGTGATGTGAACTGCTGGACCAAATTGTCTAGTTCCTTTAGCTTCCCCCCAAACTCACACTACTGTATTTTCTTTAGAAATATATCTATAGAAAGTGATCAAATATGTTGTAGCACATTTTAAACACTCATTTTAGTTCGATGAAATATTTATTTATTTTTTTTTTTTCAAAGGCCTACGTTCTTTCAATGTTATAAAACCATTGAAAGAACAGATTGAACTGGAGGCCTATTACTAACCAATATACGCAATCAAAATGTTATTTTAATGTTGACACGACTACACACTGTCACTGGTAGTACACCCTTTAACGCCACAGTTCTGTGACGTTGTGTGGTGGGGTGTGGGAGTGGCCGCTGACCAGAACTGACCCCTACACTGACCAATAACAGCTGACCACAGCCCACGCATGTCAGGCATCGACCAATCTCTGGGCCCCTCGCCACTTACAGCTCCTTCCGTTTCCGGGAATTGATCAGATACATTAACGCTACCTCGAGCCGACAGCACAATAATGTATTCTGTCCGTCTGGCCTGTGTGGCCAACTTGTATAGTTGGCAATGCTGTGGTTAATACTGTACGTTCATTTATTAAGTGAACAAGCAATTTAAATATTAAACATTGCATTTGAAACATTTAAAATAGTAATTTAAAAGGTATTTAAAATTACAATATGTTAATATGTATTAAAAGTTACAATTTCTATATTTGTATTATTTATTACAGTTTGAATAATCATAATATTACTAACAAAAAGTAAATTGTATTTGGGTCAATAGTTATAATTTTGAGTGCATTTTGTCTTTTTCGGAATGTCTGATTGTCTTCCAGGTCTAGAAGTGAACTTAACTTCCAAATAATGTATCTTTGATATTGGTCACGTGATTTTGACCAACACGAAAATAATAATAGTTTCGCTTTAATTATCAAATGATTTAATGACGCCTTCTGGTATTTAGTTTAAGTTAGGCTGTAAGCACTTCCAACACGGTTGTTGGGTTAGGTTGGTATAGGATTAAATAAATGAATATAAGTTTACTTGTTACTTGCTTATATACTGTATATGTTTTATATGTACACATGTGAACTTTCTACTTCGTTTGCCGATTATTCATTCCTAAACAAATGCGTGAACATTCCGAAAAGACCCAATTTATCAACGTTAAGATAATTAAACTTTTGGTAGTAAATATATAAAAAAACTTTGCCGTCAATCGTAATTTTTAAACAGCGTTAGTTTGGCCCAATTGTGTTTGTCTAACCTAGTCGACAACTGTCCGAGCTTAAAGCGCTCAGCAAAGGGAGGTGTGATATGGTTATTGTCTGGACCTCGACTGGCTCGATCGATAACAAACAATCGATACTCACAGTCGATTCCGTTCAGTGTGTCCACACCACACAGCTGTCACTAACACAGCAGCTGATAACCGTTATCAGTGTGATAGCAACCATTGTCTCCCCACCACCGCTCCCTGTCACCGCCATCATCCCACAACTCCAACTGACACGTATCGATAACTTTAGTTACACATTTAGAAAAATTTCGTGGCTGATAATAACAATTCAATAATGCATTTGTATGTTTACTTGGTTTTTCTGAGATTCTTGATTTTTTAAGTAAGCGCCACTTAGCCGGTCACATCAAAACAGCTCAACCTTCTCAAACTTCCAGAAAAACAAATTTGACCCGAAAAACCAAACACAACACAACATTTATTTACTATATGTAAGATTTGTTTGCAACTCAAAGCTGAACTTTTAAGTTACTGTACTCTGGTTAAATTCCATGACATCCTAGTGATGTAGAGGAAGTGTAGTTCCCTGACAGATAATGTTGTATTTCAGCGGACGCGGAGGCCGGCCATCAGGACATACTGACCTGCGGCGTGTGTCAGAAGTCCTTCGCCCTTGGGGACATCGTCAAATTTATCCAGCACAAGGTCCTGGCTTGCAACAAGGAGAACTACAGCTGCCTGGAGCCTGCGGCTGGAGAGTCGGCCGACAGTGATGATGGAAATGGTATAAAGGCCTACATCATATATCCTAGTTTGTGTGTTAAAAAAAGAGAAAAAAATTAATATATATAATTTTAATTTATATTCGTAATAGTTTTCATATGATTTCTCAGTGTGTTGCCTAGTATTAAAATAAATCTGTTATACATTATATGTATAATAAATGAAAATTAGATAAATAAACTTAACAAATGTGAGGCCTATGAGGCATTTCTTCTAACCTATTAAGTCTCGAAATTCTAAACCCTAAAAGTATCATTTAATGTTTAGTTGTAATTCAATACAGAATTTTACTTCAGTGCTCTGAATTTAAAAAGAATTCTGGTCATTACACATTTTCTTAGTACAGTGATTTAATCAATCAAAGTTTATAAGTTTTTAAAATTAATCTTTGCAGTTCAATTTTCTAATTCAATACTGTGACTGGTTAAAATTGTATTACATAATGTAATCAGTATTTAAACATAGTGAAATACAATTAATGAAATATATAGGCCCAAGTTAGTTGAAACTTACTTTTTTCTTACTGATTCAATTTTCTTTTTACTAATAAAATAGTATTTGAAGTAGTTCCACTGTAGTACTGTATAAGTATTCAATATTTTAATCGTCCTTCAATAATACATTTGGACAAACTATTTGGGCTTTATCAGGCATTTCAAGTCGAAATCCGGCTTAATGAGCCAATGAGAATGCGGATCCAATTTAACGTTCAAATACAGCAGGTTACATTCCTCCAACTCACGTCGATGCTTTAATAAGTCCAGAATTCTCAGTTTTAGAGCCGGCAAATAACGTCTGAATCCAGTCCTGGAGTCTGATTTACAATGAATTCCTGTCAAACATCTATTCCTACATATTGATTTTTGAAGCGTATCACAAAACATTTACATTCCCGTTGGATAAGTTTTACATTGAATGCAGATGTAACAGAGTGGGTTTGTGGTGCATGAACGAGTTGTGTTAAACCGTAGCTTAGTTGTAAAAATACAACAAATCTCTCAAATGGCTAAAGAACTTGAGTTAGGCCTTCTAGGAACATCCCAAATTACATGTTTTACAAGTAGTTAGTTTACATAGCTGAAATAATTAGTTCTATCTATTCATGTCGTATAATTTCAGGATAGGATTGAGGTACCAAGATGGGAAGTGAAGTGCAGTTAGTATATTTAAAACATTTTGAACCAAAATCAGTAGAATAAAATCTGATATTTTAACGCCAATATAAATAAGTAATAAAGTCACCAGAATCAATTGCAGTGCAATTAAAGGTATAATAAGTTAGTTTATAGAATCAAATGTAGTAACACTAAAACTAGTGAAATCGATTGTCACAGTAGAAGCAGATAGTGTAGTAGAATATGGGAGGTTGGATATAAAAAACACAATAGTAGAATCAACGGTGATAGTGCAAAGACCTGTTAAGTTGTTTCAAAGGTATTAGAATCAGGGTTAATAGAATTGCGTCTAGAAAAACCAAAATTAACGGAATGATATTACTCCAATCAGACTCCGCATGACCAATTATAGAAGAGTCAAGTTCAGCAGAAACAATATTAATGAAATTGAAACCCTTAAAACAGTAAACACTGAAACACAAGTTAATAGGGAACGGCTAAAATTATCTAATTTTTTTTGTTTTTTGCTCATACTTGAATAACCTTGAAATTATATGACAGTTGCAAACCGCTGTTGTCTAAATTATATGACAGTTGCAGACCACTGTTGTCTAAATTATATGACAGTTGCAGACCACTGTTGTCTAAATTATATGACAGTTGCAGACCACTGTTGTCTAAATTATATGACAGTTGCAGACCACTGTTGTCTAAATTATATGACAGTTGCAGACCACTGTTGTCTAAATTATGACAGTTGCAGATCACTGTTGTCTAAATTCAGATAAGTGTACAGTAACACTTTTTAGCCTCTTATTGTTTATTCTGTGGATTCCTTTGCAACAGACTTGCATTTTGAAACCACAAAGATGGCTAATTTAAGTATATAAATCATATCAATGTTTCTTCGTACTTTATTTCTTTTACCAAGAAGCATTCCAAAAGCTGTTATAGCCCGCTTGTAGAAAAATAAAAACTATGAACAATTATTCGTATGAAATTTTGTGACTTAGATAAAAGACCAATTGTTGCTGCCACAAGGCCACTAGCCATCTTATAAGCCAAGAGAATTGTTACATACTTTAGTAGATAATACTGAAAGTAGTTACAATCTGCGATGTTGTTTGTCTTGCAGGAGGTACCAGTGGAATCCTAGGCGTCGTGAATGCTCGACGGCCTAGCATCTCAGCCCCCATCAGGAAGACGACGCCGGGCCCAAGGCACCTGAGCCCGTCTCACCCCTCGGAAGATGACCCTCGGTGTTCCACCCCTATAAAACCCGACCCGGACAGTCCTCCCAGTATCAAGGAAGAACTGGACATCACCTCGTCACCAGACGAAGGCCCTTGCAAGAAACTGCGTACCACCGAAGTTGCAGATGCGGAATCCAATACGACGCATTCAGGTAGATAGCTACAACATTCAATTTGTAGTTCTGCATGTTCCCATCAACCCTGGTTCCGCATGCACATGCGATGGACAAGAGTACGAGATACACAGCATTTTAAAATATTTTACTATGTATGGTTCTTTTCGTAAATGTTATATTTTGTGTTTGATTTCGTGCAAAGTTCTCCATAAAAACAACTGAAAATTAAAAAATAAAAAGACTGATATAAAACTAAAAGTAAACATTACAACCTCTTAAATCGTTGATGAGAATTTAACAATGTTTACAGTTTATTTAACATTTAATGTTTGATATCATAGGGCCTACAATTTTAGTGTATCTTGTATTATACATATATAAATGTACGTAAGTGATGTATATAAAACATAAAAAAATTGCTGTAGTAAGTTGTAATTGCTATTTACTTGTAAAGAGTAGAGGGTGGACAGCAGGACAGGAGGGTGGTCAACCCCCAGATCTCCCTCCACCCTTCCATCTCTCCTCCCTTCCGAATTAGCATTGTCAACGACTACCCGAGCGTCTCACCTTTTTATAAATAAAATTAAAAGTATTGTAAAGCCGAAAGCCTGCCTTTTTAGCTCAGCTCGTGTCCATTGAGATTTTTAGGGGATGAGAAGCCAGTCGACATCGGCCGTTAATCAGTTAAGACACATGATTGGCTCTGACTGCGATCTGAATGTAGATAACCCATTCGATATCGGACATTACAATAGCGGTTTTATAAATAATCTTAATTAAATGTTGCAGTTTGTACAAGGTGAGTAGTAGGTATTTTTAAAATTATGCGTAAACATAATTTGCCGTCAAAATATAGTAAAACGTTAAACAAATGTGCAACGTTTCTTTAAAATAGTGTTGCAAGACGTTAGGATGTATAATGTGTGTATGAGACATTAGTTTTTGTTAATGTTTACAAGTAAACAGGTGATATTTTAATTGTATTGTATATAACTAATCAGGGAGATTTCGCATGGTAATATTTTCCTTATCCAATTTACCATCAGTGTTATGCGTATTGATGGTAAAACGTATTTGAAATGTTCTAACATATCATTTGATATAGTGCTCGCGATTTTTCATATTTCTTTTTCCAAGGTTGGCTCCTTGACAGCGGGCTAGTAAGACGTGACATTGGACGGTAAACGGCAATCATCACGGGCCGTGGTACTTTCACTATGAAGGTCGTTCGATTGTCATCAGCCTCCGTTTTGCACCCAATTCTCAGTATTAAGTGGAGGTATAAATTATCTCGCGTTGTTAAGTGGTCGGTCGGTACCTTTTGTGGCCGCCGCGGATTCCCACCGGCTACTCTCGAGCATTCCCCAGCGGCCAATCTATATTGGCCGGCCGTTTCGTTTCGCCCTCAAATTCCCGGCGAACTTCCGAAGCGATCTTTTACGAGTATCAGTCTGGCGACGAGAGTAATCTGGAACTGGTTTGGTCCAGCGTGTTTGTTACCGCTTATGATTCATCGGTAGGAATGAAAATACCTTCGGGAAACTCTAGTTTGACGATGGATTGATTTTTCGTTATATCATCGTATCAAGTTATTATTTCATCTTTAACAAAGGTGATAAGGTACTTTTGTTGTCATATGAAATACACAGGAACGAATAATATGTAATTTATTCAAACTATTACATAACTTGCAGATTAATATGTAATAGGTTTATCTCGGAACGTTGTCGTTTACTGATAGGAAACAAGGAACAGGTGGTTTCAGTTGAATTTAACATTGTTTATACATTTCACTGAATGCCAATTTCATGTATGTTTTAGTTAATATAGTTAAAACTTCAGGAAGTAAATCAGTATATGGTAAAACTTAAGTTTGCCATGATTAACTTGTATGATTAAATTTCTCCTGTTACAGGCATATCTGTTTATGGCTCTTTAAAAATGTAAAAAATACTGAATATTTTCAGCATATAAAAAATGACAGTATTAATAGATTACTGCAAATCATTTAATTATATTTTGTATTTTGCTACCGAAAATGTAAGCACAAACTTGGTTGGGAGCTTAGGTAATTGTTGTTCCCATTGTGACGAGAATAAAGAAGCATTATTGAAGAAATCAAATTAGTATCAGCTTAGAACGCCTGGTGCGCAATCTGTTATCAATAATAACAGTTGCGGCCCTGGAGGGAAGAAGGGTTGAGGGTGTTCAGTATTCAAGCCGAGAACAGCTGATGGATAGCTCGACGTGACGTCATTTGGTACAGGCTGCTCACAGCTGACCACAACCCTTCCCGCTGACGATTTCCCAACACAAGTGTAAAAATGAACTAATGTATTCCATAGACCTACTTCGATTGTTAAGATAGTTGAATCTAAAACAAGGGTACAATGAAATGAAATGAAATGAAATGAAATGGTTTATAACGGATATTTACGTTTTGTTTTTAATTCTAGTTCTTTTACATATGTTGTATCCAAGTTACAAACACTACACGTACAGCTTACAGGTAATTAAAAAAATCGAACGACTAAAACTAGTTGGAAGACTTTAATAACAAATAAATCCATATATTATATATAACTAATATTAACCATATTTATATAATTATTTTTATTATACTAAAATATAAACATTATCTTAGTAATATTAGAAATAATACTCATAGTTTACTGAAATGCCATGATACGACTTTAATTATAGATTGAATTTTCATTTATCCCAAAACTTATATGTATCGTGGACTATTTTTTAATTTATTCGTCTGCGCTACATAATGGTTTTTACTATTTTCTATCAAACAAATGTTTAGGAACGTAGTTTAGTTATCTTCTTATAAATGGTTTTCACATGTATATTCTGTTTTAAATATATTAGTTTTGTGTAATACATTTTAAATTAAATACATTCCTACAAATACACTCCAGGATTATGTAAGATACACGTTTTTAGATTTCCTCAAGATTTCTAGGCCGTTAAATCTTTAAATCAATTCGTGTTTTTCTGTCGTTTAAAAGTATGTTTGTCCAGTGATCGTCGACGTCCACCTCAAGTATTCCATAGGCAGTAAATTTACGGATAAACGTACGCAAAAGTCTCAATCTAGAAACTTTTGTTTAATTATGGACTTTTATTGTTGTCAAGAACAATTGTACATGTATATAATCATTCCCTTGATAAGTCGTGAGTTTATTTATACTAGTGCGTTTCTGCATTTTGATTGAGTTCAAACTTAGACAACCAAGTTATCGTTCGCGATAAGCCTGGTGTTTAGTTTGCATATTGTATTATTTATTTTTGGAATTTAAAACAGTTAATTATGCATTGGTTGTATTCCTATATATATAAATTGTTCGGCCATTAGCTGCAAACCACTCATCTAACATCTCTATCAGATCACTCATCGCTTGCTCCACTTCACTTATTGTCTGTCTGGTTACATGTGCTGTAGTGTCATCAGCGTACATCACTATCTTTTCTTTGCACAGGAAAGGGAGGTCATTAATGTATATCAAGAAGAGCAAAGGACCGAGAACAGAGCCCTGTGGAACACCATGAGGGACTGCTTTCCATTCTGAGTTTATTTTTACATTATTCAGTGTTACTGTTGTCCGTTGTTTTCTGTTCTGGAGGTATGAACCAAACCATCTCAAACAGTGTCCTTTGATTCCGTAACATTCGAGTTTTGCTAGCAAAATATCATGCCTCACACAATCAAAGGCTTTAGACAAGTCACACATCATCCCAAGGCTAACATTTGAATCGTCCAATGATTTAAGGATATCATTTGTCAAGTCGATCAAAGCACTATTTGTCGATCTTTTGCTTCTGAATCCATGCTGACTTACTGAAAACATGTCATTTATCTCAATGTATTTTATTAACTGTTCTTTTACCACAGATTCGAAGATTTTTGAAAAAGTTGGCAGCAAGCATATTGGTCTGAAGTTAGAGATCACCTCTTCACCTCCCTTAAATAGAGGGCTTATATTACCATATTTTAGTTTTTCTGGGAATTTTCCCGTTATCAGAGATTGATTAATTATTCTCGTTAATGGGTCTAATATAGTATCTTTACAGCGTTTTACTAACCACATTGATATCTCATCCCAGCCACAGGACTTTTTGGGCTTTGCTTTGTCAATAATTTTGCCAACTTGTGCAGGAGTCACTCTTTGAAAATCAAACTCAGTCGCAATATTTACTGTTTCAAGTGAACTTATAACTTTATCAATGGCAATACTTATGGAGGGGCTGACTGCAAGTTTCTCAGTAACGTTAATAAAGTGAGAATTAAACACTTCACTTACATTTGCACCTAAGTTCTCAAATATTTTACTCAACACATGCTCTGATTTGTTCGATTTTTTTGCCAATCCTAATTCGTGTTTTATGACCTCCCAACTTGCTTTTGATTTGTTTTCAGCCCTCTCTATGTAGCTGTCATTTGCCCACCTTTTTGCTTGATTCACAACTTTTTTGAAAATATTTCTGTACTTTTTGTAATGGTTCTCTTTTTGTTTATCTTTAGATCTCTTAACTTCATTGTAGAGTAATCGTTTCTTATTACTCGACACTATTATCCCTTTAGTTATCCATTTAATATATTTTGTTTTATTCTTACTTGCTTTCAAAGGGAATGCCTCCCAAAAAGCTCCAAGGAAACATGAAAGAAAGGCGTTGTAGTTCTCATCCACCGAAGTAAACTCATTAAAATTCCACTTTATACTCTTCAGTAAAACATCAAAAGTCTGAAAAGAGTGATCATTGATAATTCTTTTTTTAACTCCTTGGTGATTCTCCACTCGCTCGTCTTTTTTTGAAGGTAACGAAATGAAAAGGGCCTTATGGTCAGATAGTCCGAGCTCTTGAGTAAAATAAAATGACTGATCAAAAAAAGCGTTTGTAATTATATTATCTATGCAGGACGAAGTCGTTGAAGATACCCTAGTTGGCTCGTTAAAATTAAAATTATATCCATTATATTCAACTATATTAACAAAATCTCTATGTAAATTATGTTTAAAACTAGGTACGCCTGCATGATTGCCTTCCTCGTGAACATAATCTATACTATTTATATTTTTGTAATGTAATAAATCTATATTAAAATCAGATGCCAAAAATATATTTTTTCGTTTATTTTCATTTTGTAGAATATTTATAAGGTTTTCGAACTTTAATATAAAATCTTTTAACGTGTTGGTGTAAGGGACCCTGTATAGTGAAATTACTATTGTGTTTAAATTAGGTATTTCGACAGCTGATATTTCAAAAATATGATCCTCACCCAACTGCTTTATATCATGTCTTACTTTAATATTTTCAATGTCACATTTCAACAAAATACAACTACCACCTCTAGCCCCCTCTCTTGCTCTACAATATGAGTCCACCATTCTGAAATCTGGAATTTTATTTAAAATATCAATGTTATTATGGTTTAACCAATGCTCATTAAGGCATATTACTTTGACATTATTACCAACTACTGATTCTGTGAGATATACTTGTAACTCATCAATTTTATGTTTTACTCCTTGAATGTTAAAGTGCATGATCCAATCGTGGGGGGCTCCTTCCGGAAACGGAGAAGGAAGAGGGTTTATAATATTTGTTAAAGGTTTACTGTGAACATCCTCCTGAAATGCTAATAGTTTCCCTCTTTATGGCAAATTTGTGATACTACTAATAGGTTTTTTTGAAAAACGTTCACCCCTTTTCTGTTCAAATGAAGACCATCTCTGGCCAGACAGCTATCGTCTAAATACTTATTCAATTCACTATAAACAGCCCCATACCTAGAACAAGCCCACCTTATATTACGGTTAGTTCTAATTACATAGCTCCTACTCTTATCTCTCCTATGTACAATACTATTTACAACTATATTAACTCTAGAAAAGCTGTCCCTTGTGTCCCTTATCAAGTTACAAATTTCTCCCATTATGTCATCGGGTGAAGATGTTCGATGTAGGTCATTAGTCCCTACATGCAAGATAACTGTTTCAATGCCACTCTTTTCCTTATCACCCATTCCTTTAATTCTGGATCTAAGCTGGTTGATGTGAATGCCTGGGAAAGCCAGTACTCTACAGCCGGTCGGTCGGACGTGTCTCACCATGGAATCACCTATTACCAGAGTATGGACCGCCGTTTTCAGAGCTGATGTTTTGAAGTGTGGGTTGAGCCATTTGAATTTCGAGTCAGTGGTTTTTTCACGTGCTTGCAGTGAAGGTCGCTGAATAGTTTTCTGTAATGTGTGCTGGGATTGAAGTGGTGTTAGGTGATGTGTTTGAGCTTTTTTAAACGCTGATATTTGTTCGAAGATTCCGCTTACTGAGAAATGCTTTGTATAGAAGCTATTGTCATGTATGTGTGTGTTGTTGTGTATCAAGGAACATGCAAGCTCCATGTTGTGTAGCATGTGTACACCACACTCCACACCAGACACCTGATGCCGACACTTGACACTAGTCAGGTTGATGTTTTCACCTTCATCTCCACTGCCACAAACACCGCTGTCATCCGAGCTTCTTCTTCGATGAGATTTAAGGAACCCTGTGACACTGGCTGCCATCCGTCTTGCATGTTGAAGATTGAGATCGCCCATGGAGTCCCAGTGGTAAAACCGCTCCTCCTTACTACTATAGATTAGTAAAGACCAATGAGTATCTGCTGCTTTGTCTTCATTAGTTCGGCCATTAACAGGCATAATTATGTATTTATAATCACTAAGATTTAGACTGCTACACATTTCATTTATCAATTCATTGTCTCCACACATTTTGATAAAGTGGCTTATTGATGGTCTTATAATAATAGCAATATCTGGAACTTTTATTTTATTTTTCAGCCAAATATCAACATCTTCATCTGGCAACATATACCAGTTGGGGATATTTTCGTTGGATTGACGTTGTTTGTATTTTTTGTGATTTGTATTTATACAGGTTTGGTTATTATATGGCTGCTTATATTTTTTGACAGTAACTTGCGAAAGCGGTCTCAGGCTTGTTTTCTCATTTTCATGGCATTTAATTGAAGTCGGCATTTTATTTGATTCATCCGAGACACTTTTACATCTATCACATGTTTTATTTTTTGACTTTTCAAACAGTTCTAACTCTTTTATTTTTTCCTCAGCAATGTTTAACTTTACTTTCAGTTCTTCATTGGTGGATTTTAACTCAAGTATAAGTCTACTATAATCTGTTGTTTTAGAGTCAGTTTCAGTTATGTCTGGGTTAAATGAGGCTCGGTTGGCTTGATCCTTCCCATTCACAAGAGACTGAGGTGGCAGAAACACTTCTTCAGTGTATTGCAGGAGCCTTTGATCAGATTCAATGGAGTGGTCTAACACTAGTTGCCTCTCTTTTCTCAGTCTTGCTAGCTCCTCTTTCAGGGCGAGGTTCTCAGCCTGAACGTCGAACTCTTGTGTTGTGCCTGTGATTGTCCGAGGTAGTGAAGACTGTTGCCGGGAACTGGCAATTGTAGGCGTGCTCGTGGGCTCAGAAGAAGACAACGTAGTCTTGGGAGTGGCTGAAGGTGTACCTTGGTGCCTTGTTTGAGCTGGGGTAGGAGTCAGTGCCCTCATGGTGACAGGGTGTTGACCACTGTGTGAATCACTTGAAGAATATATTATTGTCTTTTCTTTATTTGTTTTGACTGAAGCCTTGCAACTCCTCCCCAAACATTTCCACACAATATCACCGCTTTTGACTGAATAGGCTTCTCGGTATTTAAAATTATTATATAATATGATGTCCTTGCCATTTCTCACTACTTCTAGAATGAAAGACATCATTTGATTTTCAGGAGTACTTTCATAAATATTTCTAAGCGTAGTAGGCCTAATTATGCAGCTACGTTGATACTATTGACAACAGTTATATTTTAAATGATGAATGTTTTATAAATAAAAATTCAAAATAGACGCATGCATTATTGGCAAGATGAACAGGGAAATAAAAATGTGGCAAAAAGTTCAATTAAAAAGTATTTGTCCCGTCTGATATATTATTTATTTATTTTGTATATTATTTTCCCTTCTGAGTTGGAGGCAAAAAGAATGGGAGTCAAGGTAGTCTCGAAACCGGGTGTTACTGGTTGATAAGAAGTAATGCTATTGACTGTGCTAAGTTGACTGATAAGAATCAACGCTGCTCACAGTGCAAGTGTTGTGGCGCTTCGGAGTTACATCAACGAGGGGCTTGTGCCGACTGCCAATTCTAACCTGCAAATAAAGTCGGTGTCTAATTAAGTCTATTACTCACGTATATAACACTGTTTAGTCTAGATTATCAAACCGAACTTAAGTTATATGTAAAATACAACCACAACAATACTGATAATAAGCGAGTCTTCTATAAAACTAGTTAATTGGATAAAAAAACTTCAGAGCAAAACATCTAGTGTGCTAACGGACCAGTCGGCCATCCCCTCCAAAAAAGTTTATTCAAATTATTATGTTCTTATAAAAATGCCTCTTATAAACGGAGTTTTTAGTGTTTTCGTTTTTAATTTCTTACTTTCTTTTTTACATTCGTTTAGTTTAAAAACGTTATACTAGGGTAAAAACTGAATACCAGGCGTATCAGCTGTATCAGGTAATCTGAAAATCAAATTCGTTTTCCACGATTCGCTGTTAAACCTTAGTTGTTCTGGCTATTAGTAACTTAAGTAACAAACATAACTCTCATATATTCACTCACTCATAACTAATATTCGGCCATACCCTTGATTATATATATACTACTCATATATTATATATAATACTCATATACTCATGATACTTATAAATAAAATCAATGTCCATATCTTAACGATCGTGTTAATGGCGATAGTAATTGATATTTTTATATAGGCTCATAAAATATATGTATCGTATGACAACTATTCTTTTAACTTTATTCCGTTCTGAGAACGCAACACGTGACGTAATGGTTTTACTGGATTTCAATTAGCTATACAAACGAAATGTCCTTTGGTAAAACGTGACTGTTAGGTTAGCCCTCATATCCTTAAAAGTGTTTCAATGTAGACCTCGTTTTAATTATATCAGTGTATGTAGTAAATACCCATTTTCAAATTAAAATGGAAACACACTGTCCTTACCTTGAATCCACTTCCAGGATTACCTTGTACAGATCACGATTTTTTGGATTTCCAAAGATGTTCTGAAGGCCGTTAAATTCTTGAATACAAAGTTCGTGTTGTTTACTGTCGTTTAGTGTAGGTTGGGTTTACGTCCATCTACCCGGATCCGGTCGCGTCACCGGTCAATTTTCAGGCAGTAAAACTCTTAACCGAATACGTACTAGTGACAGCTCTCAATCTAGAAACGGTTTTGTTTAATTATGGACATTTTTTTGTTTGTTCAAAAGTTAACATGATTTGGTGTCTTGTAATGTAATCAATTTCTCCCTACTTGAAAGGTGTGAGTTTTTAGTACATCCGTTCGGTGCAATAGTTTCATGAATTGAGTTCATTCTTAGAGACAGCATCCAAGTATCGTTGGATAAGCGCTGGTGTTTAAGTTCATATATTTGTATTTATTTATTTTTTTAAAGGAAATTATAACCAACTACACAAGTTAACTCTGATGCATTTCGGAGTATCACTACAATAGTATATGAAAATTGTTCGGAAATTTAGAGCCTAAGAACGATAAAATGTTGTCTGGGCACTTATGGCCAACAAACAGATTGAAGTCCTGTATCTTCAGGTGTCCCGTGCCATATATGAAACTTGTTCGGAAAGTTAGAGCCGAAAACGATAAAATGTTGTTTGGGCACTTATGGCCAACAAACAGATTGAAGTCTTGTATCTTTACGTGACCCGTGCCATATATGAAAATTGTTCGGAAAGTTAGAGACGAAGAACGATAAAATGTTGTTTGGGCACTTATGGCCAACAAACAGATTGAAGTCTTGTATCTTCAGGTGTCCCGTGCGTCTTGCTATTTGCCAGTGGTTGTTTGTTACTCTTCTTCCAAATAACCTAATACTCATGTTTATGGCAACGTCTCTTTTTTAGGATAGAGTACAGTTCAATTGTTAAAATCGCCACAGCTGACCGAGGGTACTATCCAAGATATGATTTCTGATGGCCAGGCAAGGGATGCCCAGTTGTTGTCACCCTTTGCGCCCTCTTGCCCAACGCAGCTGTCCAGCCCAGTCGTACAAAGGCGAGCGCGTGTCATGCAAATAAGGTCAGTGGAGCTAAAGCAGACACCCTCGCACCTTTTGTCTCTCACCCCTGTCCCTAGGGTGTTTAGTGATTAGCAGTGGACAGCATGGGTCATCAGCTGTAATTCATTGTTGACCAGTCGCTGGCTGGAGCTACTCTTTTAGGGGCACCTTTGTTTTTGTCCTGGGCTGATGTTTTTTTTAGAATTGAAGCTTGTAATTATTGTACAGAGAATAGTCAACGTGTCTGTTATTAATTATGGTGGAAGCAGATGTTGAGTTGTCCAGGTGATATTGAAATATGTTTAACAGATTCATACTGTTCATAAAGTACATACCTACTGGAAAACAAAAAGTATAATATTTTGTGATTTCTTCTTAGTAAAAAGTGTATCTAGGAATTACCTAAATAAATCAGAATTAGTCATATTATTAGTCATAAAATCTTCGGTTACACCAGAAATTTAACTATAAATTCATCATATATTACAAAAACCTGTGCCTTTAACTTTTGCAACAAAATTTTTCTAGGCTAGTTACTTTTATTTGATGAAACCATACAGGCAAGACCAAAAATATTATCTATCTCTTTGAAGTGAAGACTTATTGCTCAAAAACGTCATTTAAGACGTATATGCTAACTCTCGAGGAATCCTTAGGATAAAGTAACTCTGAATAGATGTACACAGCAATTGAAGAGGTGATAGAGAAAGAAAATTAACAGTGCAAATTTTGAATGCTACTCGTCAATTTTAAGTCCAACCACTTAACTGACTATTATCTTTGGAATGCAATAGTCTTAAAAAAAACACAACTTTCAAAATCTATAATATTGAATAACTATGGATCTTGGCCCTTCTAACAAGATAGAAACTTTCCCATGTCATCTTCCACACTATCTGAAATTAAGAAAATTATAGAAAAACAAATTAATCTTAAAAAAGCCTCCGGGCAAAACTTAAAAACTGGCAGGATTCTTAAGGAAATTCCAAGACCATAATCTCATTGACTACAATATTCAATGCTGTCCTACGTTTGGAGTACTTCCCTGCTCAAGGGAGAGTGTCTCAGATTATTCTTTTAATTTTTTTAATCAGGTAAACCAGTGATCAAAGTTGCTTTTCACAGGCTCATTAATATTTTACCGATTGTTTTTTAACTCTTACTTAATAAACTGCCCCTGTAGAAACTCTTCCCTTATATTTGTGACAGGGAATTGATTATTCGGCATTAATTTGTATTTAGTTACAAGAATTCAACAATTGAATAAGAACACAAACATAGGTCTCTGGAAAATATAAGGTTTTATTCTGCTGCGTTTTTAGATGTTAGTCAGGCTTTTGATAACGTATTGTATGGTGACCCGTTATTCAAAATTAAACCATGCTTGCATAATTAATATTTCAGCATTCTACAATCATATCTTACCAACAGGTTCTTTCCAATGTTATATCATGATAATCATTACTTCCACCTATTGAGTTTGGTGTTCTCTAAGGGAGTATGCTTGGCCCCATTCATTACATTCCTCTTGCGACTTCTACAAGGTCCAGTCGCGGTGTTGATAGCCGCGTTTACCAATGACACATCCCTTATAGCTTTAATTATGGATCCTATGTAAGCTTCTAAAATGCTACAGATAGCTCTAAATAATCTATCAATTTGGTTTAAAAAAATGTGAAAGTTATTACAAATGAAACAAAATCATCTCATGTCACCTTTACTTGTTCACCATGACGTCTTCCATTTTCTGATAACAGTATTGCCCACCTCAAATATACGAGGATGAATATATTGGCATACATCTTGATAGGAGGTGAACATGGCAGTTCCATGTTTGGAACAAAACCTCCATTTAAATCTAGAATTTCAGAAAATCGTTTTGATAATCCAAACAACATGAAGATGTAAAACTGTTAGAACATTCATTTGGTTTCTACTAACCAAAGCCAATATATCCTATTTATGATTTACTCATTGTTCAACTGTGAATATATTGAACATAATAATGTGTTTAAAAAATACTAAATTTATCTTTTTACGTGTTTTCGACATTCCTTTGAAAGAAATACAGTTGTCCAAGAAACTTAATAGCCTAAATCATTCCAAAACAACTACCCAGTTACCTGTATTTTAATTCAGCTCCATTCAGTCATCCGCTCTAGATTGGTGTATACTAGATCTATACAAGACACTGCACCAATACCAATTAATTATATAGTTCAGAAAACAACTCTTGACAGTAAAACTAATATATTACCTCACTAACGAAAAAAATATGTTCTCAGTTTTCCAAAATCTTCCCTCTTGACACTTAATATCTGCAACTTGTCGAACTCTACTCTGAGATTGCATAACAGTTCTGTCTTGTACATTTTTCAATCATCTCTGACACTGAAATGTGACTCCAAATAAGAAGGAAACAAGACGCTGTGACAGTCGACTTTCCCCCACCCCTTCATTCACAATATTAACACTTACGTTACTCCCCCCCCCCCATGTCCCCTTCGGCGCTCAAACTTTTATTTATCGGGCCAAATTACTTGCGCAAACAAAATATTAAATTTCGCATTGGCATTTGTTTCGGCAATAGAGGACATAAATCGTATCTTGTAAACAGCCCGATCTATTGTGAAATTTATCGCTTTCTTTATTGTAATAGTTTTCCATTCCAAGTGTCTTGTTTACTTCGCTTTAGGCTTTAATAAGTGTTGCTTTACACTTAGTAATAAGTTTTCTTGGATTTATTGAATTTTAAACTTCTGCTATCGGAAACGTGGAGTCCTATTTAAACAGACTTTTCGCTAGCAAAAGCAATCATGAAGCGTTTCGTCTGCACATTTCTTAGAATAGCGCGAACTTTGCCTATTTACACAAGAAATATTAAACTATCCATATCACAATTTCTGATTGCTGTCGGCCTGTGGGTAAAGCTTTATTTTTTTCGCTTTGTACGTGAAACAAAAGTATAGTTTTTTTACGAAACTTTACATAATTAACTCCGCACAGACGTAAAAATTTGTAAGTTATTTGAAACTTCAACTCAGAACTCCGCACTCATGGTATCGAAGGTAATGTTTTTGTGGAATATTGGAATATATTTTGTTTTGTTAGCCTCATTTATTATTATTTTACTCATCATATAAGCTGTTAAGGCAATTTTTTTGTAGACTTTGTACAAATGCGGGTATACTGAAATTTGAAATTATACATACAGGCACAGCACAATTTAAACATTGCGAAGTTTTTATTTAAAGTTTATAGCAAATGACGGGTAAATAACACGGTTTTAGATAACAATTATACATACAGGCACAGCACAACGTAAACATTGGGAAGTTTGTATTTCAAGTTTATAGCAAATGACGGGTAAATAACACGGTTTTAGATAACAATTATACATACAGACACAGCACAACCTAAACATTGTGAAGTTTGTATTTCAAGTTTATAGCAAATGACGGGTAAATAACACGGTTTTAGATAAAATTATACATACAGGCACAGCACAACGTAAACATTGGGAAGTTTGTATTTCAAGTTTATAGCAAATGACGGGTAAATAACACGGTTTTAGATAACAATTATACATACAGGCACAGCACAACGTAAACATTGCGAAGTTTGTATTTCAAGTTTATAGTAAATGACGGGTAAATAACACGGTTTTAGATAACAATTATACATACAGGCACAGCACAATGTAAACATTGGGAAGTTTGTATTTCAAGTTTATAGCAAATGACGGGTAAATAACACGGTTTTAGATAACAATTATACATACAGGCACAGCACAACGTAAACATTGCGAAGTTTGTATTTCAAGTTTATAGTAAATGACGGGTAAATAACACGGTTTTAGATAAAAATTATACATACAGGCACAGCACAATGTAAACATTGCGAAGTTTGTATTTCAAGTTTATAGCAAATGACGGGTAAATAACACGGTTTTAGATAAAAATTATACATACAGGCACAGCACAATGTAAACATTGGGAAGTTTGTATTTCAAGTTTGTAGCAAATGACGGGTAAATAACACGGTTTTAGATAAAAATTCAAATTTATTTGTAATTAAATCTGGGGTAATGGTAGGTTTAAATATACAGTACATCTAGAGCAGGCATTGCAGAATTTCTTGTGAATCTGGTAATGGGAAAACCGATTAATTTGTGTGTGTGTCTAACATATGTTATAAAAGGATATCAGTTCTTAAGGATGGTTTTATTTATTTAAAATATAATCTTTAGCAATTTAGACCCATAATTAAAAAAAATACTGTATTCTCAAAACATCAATTACTAAGCTTAAATTATTAATATTTCGCTTGTAAAATCGAAATACAAAGACAACATTATGAAGCAATAGAAGTTGGTTCTGTTTGGCAACACCAGGCCACCGGAGAATTATTGGGAACCGCTGCAGTTTGTAACCGAATTATATATCGGCATTTACAAACAACGTTTAGCTTTGAATGCAGCCAGAGCCAAAAGGTCTGGTGACGAAAGAAACGCACTCCACAGAGCGCCCAAAATGTCATCACAGAAGAATGCAATATTGGCTGCATCAAAGTCTAATAATGAGTTAGTTGCACGGCGATCGATTCTTCCGGCATTTTCCCTTTGAGGCTACGCTACATTCATTTAGCCTAATAATAAATAATTGCCGATGGGTAGGATTATAGTGTATAGTTGGTAGTGGCGTAGACCTGCACTCTGATGTTACACATGCATAACCCTTTGTAGCGATGAATTAATAGCATTTACATTTAAGGTATTAGAGAAATACTTTAATGCCTCAAAATACTTATTTTTGGTTTAGGATGTAGATATGACTTTGAGCTATACCTAGCTATTATTATGATCGTGTGAAGAATCACATAACAAGAAAGCCGTAAAGAAGGGAAGTTATCAAAAGGCATCAGACAGGAGTCGTCAAAATACATGGAGCAAATTTCATCAAGAATCGAGTCGTTTCCGTAATGAGTCGTCAAGAGGACTACTTGAGCCGTTAAATCGATGAAAAACAAAACACGTAGCTGTTTCAACAATCCGAAGTGCCTGACACAATAGAAAGTTTAGTATTAAGATATAGTGTAACACATAATAAAATGACAACTTTGTTTGTCAAATTTTAAACAGAAGTTATTAACAAAAATCTTCAACAAGAAACAGATTTTTCCCTAAAGTCGTTGTTTGGAGGCAGGAAAGGCTCTTGTCGGCGTGTAAGTGGGTATTCAGATTCAAGGCGTAGTGTCCCGGGCACTCAGGACCCAGTGTAGCGTCTCTAGACGGACGATCGGTTCCTCAGCAGTTCCTCAGCTCGATCCTCCTTCACACACGGCTGCTGACCAAGTCGTTCTGCTCAATAAATCCATCTATCGACTTTTTTCCATCCGATTTGTTCTGTTCTAGTTTTCCCCGTGCATATTCCCTTGTACAACGCGAGGTCAGCTTGTCAGTACTCCTGATCACGAATTACAATCTGTAGGATAGTTTTAAAATAAATTAAAAATGAAATGTGTATATTTGTTGTGTGTCATGAAAACCGTTAATTGTTTGTAGTTTTCGGATAATTACACAACTTTATAAACCTAATAAGATTTCATGGGATGTAGTTTGTTTCCGGAATAATATGAAAAATTACAACACCAGAGAGCACAAATGAAGAGGAATGAGTACCATTGTGAATGATTTGAAATATTCTATGAATTATTTCTGATTAAAAGTTTTATTTACAATATTACTCTTGAAGTTAATTGTAAATGCCTTTATAATGAGGTCCAGACGTAGCAGGTTGCTTATAGAGAGCAATCTTCCATTAAAAATATTAAAACAGTTATAGAAAGTACCTAACTAACTTCCCTCGCGATAAACTTGTTTTCACATCCCCCCCAAATGAAGGCATCATCCCAAGCCACGTGGCTGTACTCCATCTGGCATCCTGGGCACACTCCTATTTACCTTGAGAAGATCTCCCTTACTTGCTCAATGTTCAACCCTTTTTTCGGGGCGCGTGCTTGATGCGAGTCGACCAGCTGCGCACGTAAGCCGGGTTGGACGGGGTGGTTTTTTATCACACGATATCAGATTAAGACAGATGCTGCTGCACTGCTGTCAGATGTCTGTCTTAGCCTGGTGGCTATACCGTATATTGGGGATGGAGGGGTGGTCCCGACAGAAGGTCGGGTGGCTCAGGTTTGGTAGCAACAGCCCGGCAATTTGATTATTAATAGGGTAGACGTAACTTATCTAATGATGGGGTTGAGTGAAGTTCTATGTAATCATCGTTGGATTTTTTGTACAGCTCACAATCGTTTGTTATAACAGTGAATCAGCATTCATTGTTTCGAAACTACTGAATATTACTGGCTATAAGGATATTGCAAAAAAACAAGATTTCACCATTAATTTTATTTTGTTTTTATAAAATTTACTGGTGTTCTAATCCTTCTGATTTATTATAGAATCTCATAGACTACAACTTTAACTAAAATTTTCCTACAAGAACCTCTTACTTTTTTCTTAGTTCCATTATTCATAATTCCCTAATGTATTTAATTCCATGGTCCCAATACACGCGGGGAGGGGGGTTGGGGGGGGGGACTAGAGCTAGGCATATCCTACAGTTCACTCCATCTCCTACCTTGCTCTGTACAATGCAGACTATGACATGACGTTAGTGGACGTCTACTAAAAACCAATCACCAAGGTGCATTCCATCTCCAACCTTGCTCTGTACAATGTAGATTATGACCTGACGATAGTTGACGTCTACTAAAAGCCAAGCACCAAGGTGCATTCCAGCTCCAACCTTGCTGTGTACAGTGCAGACTATGACCTGACGATAGTTGACGTCTACTACAAGCCAAGCACCAAGGTGCATTCCAGCTCCAACCTTGCTCTGTACAATGCAGACGATGTCCTGACGATGGTCGATGTTTAGCGCCGCTCGTGCGTCACCACAGGCCGACCCAGACCAGATTTGCATGACAAATGATAGGGACAAAGGTGAACCAATAATCATAGCTTTGGCCTGTGCCCAACCCAGAAGACGGCAGAGGCAGAACGCAAGACACCAGGTCGTAGACTCGGTACATGTGTCTAATAACTACGGTTTATGGAGATAAATGAGTGCAAAATTATAGAAATCATTGTTATAGTATCAACAAATATCAGTCATGAGTTCCCGTTAATTAGTTGGGATGACTTGATTTTTTCCTTGAATTGTTGATGTTGTAGTGATGATAAATATTGCCCCAAGTTATTTTTAACTGTAAAGAAATTGGAACAAGTTTTTTCACCTGTTTAAAGTAATAATTTAAAAAGCCTAGCTAATCCTCCAATGTAAATAAAATCGTTGAATTAAGATTCAAATTACAATATATTTGCTAGATATATATATAATGCTTATAGAAATCGTCAGAACGGCGCACTTTGCTTATATATATATATATATATATATTACTGTATATTAAAATACAAGTCACTCTTTTGAAAACATAGAACTTTTTTACGAACTTTAAGGAAACTCTATAAGTTAATGTAGTCGTTATTGTAATCAACCATTGATTTCTAAAGACGTGCATAATTTAGGCAATTCATCCACTTTTCATAAAAATTCTAATTTTGAAATTAGAACTTCTCTATTATATATCATATAAAGTTTTGTAGAACCAGGCAGACTCATTTAAAAAGCTCAGATAAAGATATTTATTGTGAAGGTGTTCTGACAGTGTTACTAGTAACAAGGCTCCAATCCATTAAACTAAGTCGATTGATTGACGAGAAGTATTTAGCTACGATATTCCGAGCAAGTTTTGTGAAAAACTACTACTGCACTGTGATGAAGTGCATTGTAAGATTCAGATCATACCACACGTGTAGCCTACCGCTCATCGAAATCGATTATCGACCTTTCACGCGGAAACCAATATCAGCGTGACTTCCACATTCGAACAGCGTTCGAAACCAGCGTCAATACGAACAAATGAAATCCAAGCGAGTGTGGGTTTTGAGGTTATCCCTCTTAGGCGTACGACAAACGAACTGCTCCTTGTAGCCACAATAGGATTATAAGTTGGGCGGTGCGGTTGACCGCAAGACCTGGTCAGTCTTAGGTCTTTCGGGCTGGGCCTCCCCTATCCTAATCCTCGACGTCGGCTCTACATAACGACGTACAAAAGACGACTTCATAAGTTAAGGTATAACCAATGAATTATTATTTACGACTTCATTGGTAAATAATAGTAAGTCCATATTGGTTTGTTTAGTTTAACTATCACATAAAGAAATAAGATCTTAAGCAACTTCCTTATTCAAATCAACTATTTGAAAACAATAAATCTTATTCAATACAATTCCTTATAAGTTTAACGAATTGTGCTTATTATAATGAAAAAAAGAAACATTAAATAAATAAGATTTCCAATATAGTGAAAAAAGAACCATGACTGTTAAAAGCGTGCTTTAAAGGTATAAAATAAATAATTTACTGCGAAATTCTCTTTTTCAAATTCAATTCTATGAAAGTAAAAAATACCCTCAGTTAACAGGCTTGATAAGCCAAGGTCGCCGGTTGGAACTTTGTGGTGTGTCACAGCTGCCGGTACATACAGTAGCTGAGAAACTGCAACAACAAGTAACTGCTCCAAACTGTGATCTTCACTGTATCTAGGTCACAATACACAAGTTTTAATTTCCAAGTAACAGACTTGATAAGCCGAGGTCGCCGGTTGGATCTTTGTGGTGTGTCACAGCTGCCGGTACATACAGTAGCTGAGAAACTGCAACAACAAGTAACTGCTCCAAACTGTGATCTTCACTGTATCTAGGTCACAATACACAAGTTTGAATTCCCAAGTAACAGACTTGATAAGCCGAGGTCGCCGGTTGGATCTTTGTGGTGTGTCACAGCTGCCGGTACATACAGTAGCTGAGAAACTGCAACAACAAGTAACTGCTCCAAACTGTGATCTTCACTGTATCTAGGTCACAATACACAAGTTTTAATTCCCAAGTAACAGACTTGATAAGCCGAGGTCGCCGGTTGGAACTTTGTGGTGTGTCACAGCTGCCGGTACATACAGTAGTTGAGAAACTGCAACAACAAGTAACTGCTCCAAACTGTGATCTTCACTGTATCTAGGTCACAATACACAAGTTTTAATTCCCAAGTAACAGACTTGATAAGCCGAGGTCGCCGGTTGGAACTTTGTGGTGTGTCACAGCTGCCGGTACATACAGTAGCGAGAAACTGCAACAACAAGTAACTGCTCGAAACTGTGATCTCCACTGTATCTAGGTCACAATACACAAGTTTTAATTTCCAAGTAACAGACTTGATAAGCCGAGGTCGCCGGTTGGATCTTTGTGGTGTGTCACAGCTGCCGGTACATACAGTAGCGAGAAACTGCAACAACAAGTAACTGCTCCAAACTGTGATCTTCACTGTATCTAGGTCACAATACACAAGTTTTAATTCCCAAGTAACAGACTTGATAAGCCGAGGTCGCCGGTTAGATCTTTGTGGTGTGTCACAGCAGCCGGTACATACAGTAGCGAGAAACTGCAACAACAAGTAACTGCTCCAAACTGCGATCTTCATTATACAGTACATAATAAATTGTTTTTTAACTACGCAGAAATACAAATGAATTAAACAGTCTTAATGAAGAACAATCATAATAATTATTTTAACGGTATCGTTGCTAATGATGTTTAGACCAATAAGTTAAAACCAAAATAAAAATAAACCTTATTAGCAAAATATAAAATGTGCTTTAGAAAACTGGTATTGATGATGAAATATTTTGAGGTTGATAAATAAATGTTAAAGCTAGATTCGTGGAGTTTTTCCGGATGAATTAATCAGCACCGATTACTCGACCTCTGACCATTGCTTGATCAATGAGACCGTTAACTTTACTGATATTATCATTTCACTAGTATTTCATTCTTCATCCCACGTTTTCAATCCGGCCTCAGCGACCGCTTTCTATCCGTTATGTCCTTTGGAGAAAAAAATCTATTCACCAAACCAGAGGTAAAAAGCTTTGATTTCCGGGCCACAAGTCTTTGATAACCTCGTCATTTCACGTGCCCGGTTTTTATAGGCTAATTATCGCCCGATGGTTCTTTGCTCGCCTTTGCATCTGTCCCCGTGATATTAATAATTCATAGAGAGAGGTGAAGAGTGCGCGGCTCTCCCACTCGCGGTCTGGGAAACAATGACCAGGACCGGGACGTACACACCTCATCCTCCTACTCCTAGGCATTCTTCCTTGGCGTTCTGGACAAAGCACTTTTCGCATCCAGTGAATGAACTCGATTTACATAGGTCAAAGTCATCCAGGAGGATAGATAGGTGGATTTCTCTCGTTAGGGGAGTAACGTATGTTATTAGATATGTATGTGGGGGTCTAAGTGCCACATAAGGTCTAGGATTCTTTGGCCAGACGTAACAGGGAAAAGCAGAATTAGACTAGAAACATTGCTCTTTGACTTTCTTGGTATTTGGACTTTAGATATAACTATGTCACATTACCAATAATTTTAACTAGAGCCATTTATGGCAATTATGAATCTGTAGAACTGTGTTGAGACTGAGTCATGTGATAGTTTCTTTATTTGACATTTATAGCCGTTAGATTACTTATATATAAAGATTGCTAAGTGTTATCTTTATATATTTTCTTTGTATTAAATATTAATAAAGTCTGTAAATTAATGCTTATAATCCTACTAAGGTTGATACGATATGTGTTTATTTTTTATAGCAATAACTTGTTTTAAAGACGTTGCGTGGTTATGAATGAAACAAGGTTTTTCGTATATTTTCGTAGATTATATTTTCGTAGATTATAAAAAAGTATTTACGCACTACCACAACATTTCAAAAGTATAATTTCAGTCGTGAATAGTGACTAAATTTCACAAATTAAATAAAAGGGAAGAAAATAAAGTCGTTTTCAAGAGAAAAAAATTATTAGGCATACACATTTAATCGTATAACTTACACGATTTCATTCTTTTAGTTTATTGAGAAACTAGTATTTATTTAGCCTATACAACATATTTGTTGGGTCTTCGCGCTTGTCCTGCTTACATTTGCCCCAAGAACATTTATACGTGTGCGCATCATCAAGTTGAACATTGTTTTATTACACTTTATACACCATAACCAAGTGGAACCAAGACACTTAATCATCTAATTTAATAATTACATTAAATTGATAGTAATAAATAATCAGGAGGGAACTAAACACCATGAACATCGGCCCATAGTTCACAGCTGGACTATAATACTGTCGTACGTCCGTAAATTATCGGGTGAACAACATTTATTTTCTCATAATAGGTTCAACTCCCCGCCCTTCCCTCGCAGTTAATAAAATCGAAAAAAACGAGCGTTTGATACAAATTTACATAACACATCCACTTAATGTCATTGAGTACGTTATAAAACTCAAGAGAAGTGAGTTTAAAATTGAGCTCTCATTTTACCTCGACATATCAAGAGTAGCCAATCCTTTTAGCTGTCATTTAGAGTGGCCTGGACGGAGTGTAGGCACTTCAAGAACACAAACATTAATCCAGAAACAAAGTACAGTGTAGCCAGGAGAGGGCACTCAGACTTACCGTATCAGTCCGTATCGGTACAACACAACAATCGAACATACGGGTGGTGAGTGACGTAGAGGGCCTAGTCTGGCCACTTGAGGGGATAGATGGGCGATATTGGAAGGGGTGAAGTTCATGCTGCGGTTACAGATGAGATTTGTTTGATAACGGGCCACTTGAGGTTTAAAACTCCCATTGTCAGTGTTTATTAGTTTATTTAAGCGGCCCTCTCTCTACAAAATTCAAAATCCTCCAATCCCCCCTAATGGATTGGTGGATTTTTTTATTCTTCCAGTATGCCTAGTAAAACAGCTGATCTATTTTGATCGAATCAATATAGCAAAGTAAAATTTTTTCTGTGAAACTGTGTTCTGTTTATTTTAATGTTTTTCCTCTTGAAGCATAAATAATTTTATTTATTAGTTCATTTAAATTTATTGAATGGCATTCTGTTCCCTAAGATATTAAAATTTAATTATTCCAAGCAACCGTTAAACAAAAAGTAATATCTTTAATTGAATATGTAAATTTAAAACAACGTTTTAATTTACAAAAGCTAATAAACATAAATCTGCGTAAGAAATTGGTAATATGTATTTGCTTTTTATTTTAAATGCGGGTTATCTACCGAATGCAACAACTTCTAGCGCGACTCATAACCAAACAAATACACCTACAATCTAACTACGATATTCATCAAACCTATACAACTCACATCACACACACGTGCGCCGTTGACCTGGTCAAGTTAGGGAACTGGCTGAAGTGACCACCTGCAATAATGCACTAAATGTGTGTCGAGTAGTTAGTTCTTCATTGCGCCGAGGATATAAAAGAGCACCACCTTGTCAGACCCTCCTTTTATTCCTCTTAAATCCTCTAGGATAAATGTAGTAATTATTACTACACATTTATAAAGATATAATTACAAATATATAGTTGTAATATATTTATAACTGCCACTGAGGCGTTCTCTGCTGCCAAGAAAAATCGACCTCTATTTATTTTTTCTCTGTGTTGTGACTTACAGAACTTGGCGAAAATCAACGAGAATTTTCTTTCTCTCAGCCACATTCTACCGTAGTCTAGTGTCTAGGTTGTTGTACTTATAAGTCAAACTTAGACTACCCAGCATAGTTTTATTATATTTTAGTGTTTGTCTACTTTGGACAGTTTTTCTTGTGACCGGGCAGTTTTCGCGACTAGGCGGCTGCGGGCGGGTCCGCCGCACCCTGTGGCTTCCGGTCCTGCGCTCGTCTTAGTAAATCACCGAACCATCTTGTTGTGGTCCATTGTCTACGGATCAGCCCATATTAGTATGCGCGTGTCGGGAGGTCCCTGCTCGCCAGTCGGGTTCACAGTATTTCCGTAAGCATCAAAATAATTTTGTTTGTTTTTCTTTCTTTTTACGTTTTATTATTTTTGAGGCTATCCGTGAGGTAAAAGTCAGATAATTCAGACACTCAAATGGGCCGTGAAAATTAGAGATTTGAGATTGGGTCCGAAGGCCATGAAAGTCACAATATGAGGTAGGGTCGGTAGGCCATGAAAGTCACTGTTTGAGGTTGTGTCGGTAGGATGTGAAAGACGCTGTTTGAGGTTGGGTCCGAAGGCCATGAAAGTCGCAATATGAGGTAGAATCGGTAGGCCATGAAAGTCGCTGTTTGAGGTTGTCGGTAGGATGTGAATGTCGCTGTTTGAGGAAGGCAATGAAAGTCGCAGTTTGAGGTTGGGTCCGAAGGCCATGAAAGTCAAAATATGAGGTAGGGTCGGTAGGCCATGAAAGTCGCAGTTTTAGGTTGTGTTGGTAGGATGTGAAACACGCTGTTTGAGGTTGTGTCGGTAGACTGTGAAAGCCACTACAGTATTTGAGATTGGGCCGGTAGGCCGTGAATGTCGCTATTTGAGGTAGGCAATGAAAGTCGCAGTTTGAGGTTGGGTCGAAAGGCCGTGAAAGTAATGTTAATAAGTTAGATAATGGGCAATGAGGTTACATATTTGAGGTTGTGTCTGCAAGGCTGTAGCTTTTAAACGGTGGACAGTGAAAATTGGTGACTGACATTATTTTGTTTCCATATTTAGTAACATTGAAAGACAAAAAATATATTAACTATTCATTACGCTTTTAAACATTAAATTTAATAAAGGGAAGATTTAATAATATACAAAATGTTAATCTTTAGCTATAAAAATAAATTTGGTTAATTTGTTCAACCAATCTAGATTACGTCAAAAATATTTTATATTAATATTAAATTCACGTGGTGAGTGCTCGTAAATCACAAAATCCTTTTCTCAATGCAATGCAGAAGGTTTAGACGTAAGGCTGGCCACTCTTTTATCATAAGTCCGTAGATAAGCCCCGTAAATAACCGCCTACATCGAATCTCTTTCCCGGCGGGGTTTCTCATGCAAATTTTCCTTCTTGGAGGGCGCACTAGCCGTGGCTTATCTTAATTTTGGAGTTGACATCGTAAAAGTGCGTCCACGGCTCACAAAAGCCCAGTAGCCACTGTAATTGATTCATTTTAATAACAATGCTCACGCAGGCTCCCTTTTGGCGTACAATAAATAATTTAAAAAAAGTTATCTTGGGGTATTTAAGTATATTCATTTAATTTAATTATATTTATGAAGAATATTGTGCAATAATGAATGGTAATGTTTACTACTCAAATAAAATAAAAATGTTGTAGTTAGGGTTAGGACGTTCTTTTTAAATTAGTCCAGGGATGTTTTACAGGGCTTTCATACCACTGGGAAACTACCTGTACCGACTAAACGAATTGAAATGGAATATTTCTTCCAACTGAAATGCTTCATTTCTCACCTCCCAAAAATTCAAGGGATATTTATTTTCAAAACTGGAAATTGTAAATTCTAAAAACAACAATTCATTAGATTTTGGGATACCCTTGTCCCTAGGGGTTAGAAAAAATTGAAAATGTTTATATCAAAATGAGAAGTTTTTAAAGACATTTAAAATTAGGTGTTACACCGACCTATGTTTTCATTTGAAAATGTTCCATAACCGACCACTTTACCCCCAAAAGAAGGGCACGTAACAGGGTTGAAAATAATATCCTTAATTTCTTTGGGATCAAAAACGTATGATTACATTTGAAAAAAAATATTCCATTTCAATTCGTTCGGTCCGTACAAGTGGTCTCCAAAACCCTGTAGATCCCGGTCTCAATCATTTTATCTTATTATACACAATTGGAACAATTAATTCAGATGATCTTTTGTCTTATAGACAAGGATATTTTATCTTATAGACATGTAGGACGATTGAAGGAATATTTTATCTTATAGACATGTAGGACGATTGAAGGAATATTTTATCTTATATACATGTGAGACGATTGAAGGAATATGTTATCTTATAGACAAGTGAGGCGATTGAAGGAATATTTTATCTTATAGACATGTGAACCGACAAGGAATATTTTATCTTATAGACCAGTGAGACGATTGAAGGAATATTTTATCTTATATACATGTGGGACGATTGAAGGAATATTTTATTTTATAGACATGTGGGACGATTGAAGGAATATTTTATCTTATAGACAAGTGAGGCGATTGAAAGAGCAATATATCTTATATACTAGAGAGACGACAAGGAATATTTTATCTTATAGGCAAGTGAGACGATTCAAGGAATAGTTTACCTTATAGACATATGGAACAATTTAGTGTATCTTTTATCTTACAGACAAGCAGCTTAATTCGAGACATTTATATTAATTAACATTCTTTCATCTATATTAATTAAAATTCTTTATCATATCAGGTCAAATCTGAAGTAATCCTTGGTAGAAAAATAACCTTCAGCCAAGTAAAATTCTCATTCGAAAAAGAGAATTAAAAAAAGTTTTGGTGTATTGTTTTTTTTATTTCTTTCTTTTATTTTTTTGGACTCCGTAAATTGTTCTTCCTTCAAGATGCTTTTAAGGTTATCCTAGATTTTGAGAAAACTCGGATAACCTTAATGTATGAATGGTCTAACCATTACTGAATTTCAACTCTCCCCCGTAGGCACTTTAGGAGACTAAAGTCTCTATGATCTGAACTGTCCAGGAAACTAGAAACACGATAGGCTCTATCACATATATATTTAAATAAATTATATCGTCAACCCACAGTTGTAGCTAGATCGCAATGAGATAAATATGAATCACTTCTATAGTATTATTACCAAAAACTTATTCACTTTTGGTGTTCAAGTGGAAATTTTGACAACTGTTCAAGGCTTGCCATTGTCAAGTTTAGCAAGCGTAGTACTGTCACTATATGACCCAGTGCTTATTCTTTTCAGGCAAATATACACACCCAGAATAGCACCCAAAATACAGAGATCAGATGGCAATGAGAAATATGTACCCGGCTTCATTGTTGGCGCATAACCTCATTGCATTGTGCACAAACAGAATGACAATGTTCGCTGCACTCCCGGTAGCACGGACCCGTTCGGTTCGGTCAGACAGGAAACTCCGAATCCGGGTTTTACATATTTAAAGTCCGTATTGTCACTCGACAATGGAGGACAAAACAAAGGTCATCTCATAACACTAAGTGGTGGACAACAGGCGCAAAAATAGCCGACACATCCCCGCTTCACAGCGCTCTGTGCTTCATTGGTTATACGGATTTCAATTGTTTCCTGTCGTTTTGTTTGTTCCGCTTTTTGTTTGCTGTGTTTTGCGCTGCGCCTCCGGATCTCAGAGGCCACTGGTTTCTCCGAGTTTACCTAGATCATCAATGTAGCTAACTTGAGTATTCAGTTATCAAAAGTGTATTAGTAATTAAGACACTCACTCATATTTAAGATCTAACAAGATATTTAAGAATCTATTAGACTTACTTATTCATATAACATTTGTGGACTGTTCTCAGAGGAGAGACTTTTTTTTTAATTATTTTCGTACGTACAGTAGGCGCTGGTTTGATGATTTTGATTCTGCATTAACTCGTCATTATTTTGTTATGAGCTCTCCTTTTTTCACCAGACTAAGTTGGTTCTTTTACCTGTACCCTTCTGACTAACTTTCCTGAACGTGTTAGTGTTTGAAACTTGTGTGTGTCCTTTACCCGCTGCGATTAGCTTTTTTATTGCACCACTCAATTAATCATTTTTATTTACTTTTTAAAATTTTTATGGAAATGGCAAAAATCAATAAAACTTCTGAGACAACGCTCGTAATGAATTTATTTTTACTTGTGATTTCACATTAGCTTGATACCTGCCTATTTCACTCCCGATCACGTTTATTGAACAGTTCATCTAATCCGCCAAGCCTATCGCTTGACCTCAGCCTATAACATGTTTAGCCAGATATCTGTCGGGCTTGTTATCCAACTTTCGTAATGTAAATAGTCGGTTACATAGTTGGTATTCTTGAGTGGCCGACCTCAAGGTGGTGTGGTCAGCCCTAACTAGGTTGGCTATTTCTTCACAGGTGGCCTTCTCCTTTTAGATGTTATCTGTTTTGTAAACTTTGGTTAACGCTCAGACTACAAATACATCAGATTTGACGTATGATTGTGGAAAGAAACGTAAGTTATAACTATAAACCATAAGCCTATTGCACTCTACATAAGAAACGATCTTTTAAAGGGGTTTCAGCTGAAGATGATTACGGTATCCTAAAATGTGACATTCCTACAATGTTGTAATGATAATGTCATTATTGCCAATAAGTTTATTTGTATATTAGTTAACGCTATCCTGTATATTAATGTATGCTGGAACCATGTTTAAATTTCTAGATCGTAATTGTTGACAATAGAGAATTTGCCAAAATTGTAAAACTAATCCTATTGCATTTGCGAAAGTTGATACTTTTGATAAGTCCATATTAGACTGAATAGGAAGTCTGAAACATACAGTTGGTGACTAGCTTTAATAACAATCTAAAACGCGGCAGGAATAAAATAATTAAATAAATAAATAAATCAAGAAATAAATATATTTTTAGATTCTCTTAAACGAGCAGCCGTATCAAACCGAGTGTTTTGAACTGAAATGCTGTAAGCAATATCTTTATAAGTAAACAAAAAAGTCTACAATAGGCCTATATGGTTGATAGAAAAAGTAGATATTTTTGATTAACAACAAATAATTCCAATGTTGTGTTCAAAATGATCATTTATTTACATTACCGGCGTGGTTTCTAAGGCTTCGGCTGCGGAGGGCAAGTTCCAAGGTTCGAGTCCCCACTGAGCCAACGGTCGGTACAGGCTTGTATCCCATGTGAACTGGCGAGAGAAGTTTTCAAAAAAGAAAAAAAAGTTACTATGGCACTGTACTGTAATGTCATGCCGGTCTTAACTCTGATATTACTAGACCAGCTGATCTAGATAGTCTATCGTTAAAATTAACCGAACAAAGATTTAGTATTATTATTGTTCATCAGTTGCATTTTCCTTTAAATTTAATATTGAAACAATCCAATGTTATTTATTATGCGGAAGAGAGTCCTTTAAAAAACAGTTTCTATCCTTTGGTAATAGAATTTCGAAAAATCCTCTCTTTGTGCACGTTGCATAATCTGCATTCCCCAACATTTTAAATTAATCGGGCATGTAGTTTTGGATATAGTGATATTAGCGATGTCAGCAACAGACGTCCGAAGCTGTAGTAGAATGCTTTGGAGCTGTAGTACAATATATTGCTAGTCAAATTGTCCAAGACCTATTGTTCGCGACTGTAGCCAGCGACTTGGTATTAGCGCTGTCAGTTATAGACGTCCGATGTTGTAGTACAATATATTACTCAAGTCCTATTGTTCGTGACTGTAGCCAACGACTTGATACTAGCGATGTCAGTTATAGACGTCCGAGGTTGTAGTACAATATATTGCCCAAGTCAAATAATCCGTGACTGTAACCAGCAACGGTACTAGCGATGTCAGTTACAGACGTCCGAGGTTGTCGAGCAATATTATGCCCAAGTCAAACAGTCCGTAACTGTAATCAGCAACTTGGTACTAGCGATGTCAGTTACAGACGTCCGAGGTTGTCGAACAATATATTGCCCAAGTCAAACAGTCCGTGACTGTAATCAGCAACTTGGTACTAGCGATGTCAGTTACAGACGTCCGAGGTTGTAGAACAATATATTGCCCAAGTCAAACAGTCCGTGACTGTAATCAGCAACTTGGTACTAGCGATGTCAGTTACAGACGTCCGAGGTTGTAGAACAATATATTGCCCAAGACAAACAGTCTACGACTGTAGCCAGCGACTTGGTACTAGCGATGTCAGTTACAGACGTCCGAGGTTGTAGAACAATATATTGCCCAAGTCAAACAGTCCGTGACTGTAATCAGCAACTTGGTACTAGCGATGTCAGTTACAGACGTCCGAGGTTGTAGAACAATATATTGCCCGAGTCAAACAGTCTACGACTGTAGCCAGCGACTTGGTACTAGCGATGTCAGTTACAGACGTCCGAGGTTGTAGAACAATGTATTGCCTAAGTCAAACAGTCCACGACTGTAGCCAGCGACTATTACCGCCATTTGTAGAAAGTGGGCAACAGTTGTCACCAGCCAGCGTGGCTCATCACGGCGGGCACGATTCTCATTGCGGCGAGCTGTTACGTCAGAGATTGTGTGGTAGCGAGTGTACAATTACCCACTTACCGCCTTCAAATTGTGTCCAAACGGCGCCAAGTAAAGTGTCAACATCGCAGCCGAGTTACACGGATCTTCTGGCGCTGACCCTCTACCACATTTATTACATACCTTTTTTTTAATTCTCATTTTTGTCAAAAACACTGCTTTCATTTCATTATCAACTAAAATTACAAATGACTGAATATGTAATGTAGGCTATGTATTACATTTATTATGTATGTATTTAGGAGATCATAAGACTGTTTTGTGGAGTAAAAGTCTTCGAAATGGCTTTTTCGTAATGCACGGATTATTTTGGAATCCAATCTGTATGAGAGAAAATAATTTGACACCTGAATATATTTTTTAAACCAGTGTGAATCCTTTAGACTTAAACCATCGGCAACCATTTCCATATCGTTAACAATTTTCTGTAACTATCCCTCAGAGTTTTCCTTCCATGAATAGATAGGTGCTCTAATCTTTGCTCTTTCACAATCAAGTTTTCCTGTTATATACATTCATATATAAATTTGTTGCGTGCTCGAATCCCCTTGCTTATTCGTATATCTAACATTAGCTTATACTTTTCTGTTTCCTAACTGTACAGATAAATTCGTTTATGTTTATTTTTTATTACTTTTACTAGATACCGTATCCTGAAATTATTATTATTATTAGATTTAATCATCTTATTTCATTCTTATAATCAAACTTATAATAACAGTGTCTTAAATTGTATTACTATCGCAAGTTATTATTAGTCTATTATTACTGTTTTATTGTTAAAAGCAAAATAAAACCTATTTATTTTACGAAATTTTATTTGCTAAAATTGTAGTAACTTGCAACGTATCTCCGGTGACATAGTTTAAACATGAAAGCCCAGTAAACACGACCTTAATACATCTCTCACTCCGTTTGGTTACAGTGTAAATCCTTATTTTTTTCAAATGAACCTTCTACTATTTTAAAGATGAACTCGTCTCCTTCAAAGTTTGATTTTCCTCGGTGGAAAAAAACGGAAATATGAATCTGGATCCAGAAAAATTGTGAAACATGGGTTGAGGGATTGCCGGGATGATGGAGCGTTCTGGACGTACGTGGGTGGTGGGCGGATATGGTCTCGAGTACCTACCCCTTCTTTCTCCCCGGAACGGAAGGGTGTGAGGAAGCGGAAGTCGTGAGTTTTGGCGATGCGGCTCTCTTCTCTAATCCAGGCCAATCCATTACCCTCTTCTCTGCATATCTCCTTATTTAGGACGTCTACGCATAAAGACAACCCCCCTTCCCCCCGACACCATTGAAGCAATAACTTACCGTTACGCGTTATTTACCAAAACGCTTTTCTTCTTGGGCCAAACATAATAAAACCCTTATCTCGTTGTTTCTGACTTATGTGCGTAATAAAGTCTAATGCAGGAAAGAAAAATTTCTTGCAATTTGAGCGAGGCAAGAACGGTTAGTTAGTCCTGCAGATCACACGTGATTTGAAATTAAGAGACGATTTTTCAACGTATAGAATGTTTGTTATTTATTAATCAATGAGTAAAACATTCTCATTTGAAATTGAATCATTAAGTTTTTTTTTATGTCCGGAAAAGAAAAGGACTCTTCCTTTCATTTTCAATCGGCCTATCTATAAAATACAAACGAGTTAATTTGCTGAGAGCTGATATTGATTTCCTATACAGGACAATATCTCCATTATAAATTTATAATGTAAACACTAGCAGTATTGCTACTGCTCTTCTCTTCACCCCCCCCCCCCGCCGATAAACGAGCCGTCGTCCCAATTTATTAAACACAGAATGTATAATACACATGTTGCCACAGTGGGCGGAAGGGCGCGGGATTTCAATGTCCACCTATTTACTATTCCACACACGCACCGTCCACCATGTGTACGAGGTTTACACTTTTACCAATAAGCAACCACGCCTAACTCGGGGAGTTTTAAATTCGCGTTCTTCTGTTTTCAGTCTTATCAATTTTCTATGTCATTGATATTAAATATCAAGCGAATTACCTTGTGTAAAATAATCTCACAGTTTGGAATGGTTTTTAGTTTGGGGGGAGGGGATTTAATTGGTGCCCCCTTTTGGAGTCTATTTTTTTTATAAGACTGATAACAATATGAGTCTTATAAAACCTGCTTTTGTGTATTTAAAACTATTTGACGGCTAAAACGGTGTTTTATGTATTTTTCCAATAAAATTATATTGACTGTTTCATTTTGAAGGTATTGCACTGGAGAATTCAAATTTTAATGGTTTTGATACTCGTTCTTAAAACTGCTCTAAATTCCAAAATTAGGTAAAAAAATAAAAAAATAAATAAAAAACAGTAACAAAAGACAATCAATATTTAACATTTATTCAAGAATTTGTCAACATTTGAGTCTTAAAAAAGAACGATTACAAATATTTAGAGGTTTATTAGTGGAGTTATATTTCCATTTTTTGAGAAATTCGAAATCGCCCTTGTGGACTAAGATAAGTCGAAAGTTACCAGAATTTCTTATCACTCAAGACCTGCTTTAAAGATACTGTTAACTTACGAGTAGTTGGTCCAATACATCACCATCTGTTTGATCTTATAACGGTGATCATTAAGAGGTCGCAAAAAATCTAACAAACGGCCCTCCTGTTGCTTGTTTACATTTGCTTAACTATGTAAAACAAATCTGAGAACACATTTATTTTCAAGGCGCTGAACTTTCGCCACGAAATATATTTGCAAAGGCGACGGAAGAAAGGTCCATTGTAATTACTGATGCGATGAATGTGGCCGCGGGAATTGTTTAATACTGCCGGCTAATGGGTGCGCAGTGCCCTTAGCTCTAATGCGGTTAATACGAGAGCCCTTACCGCTCTCTGCTGTTACATTCATTGACCTGTGCACATTTATAAGTAAATATTATACTGTATTCATTTTTATTTATTTATCTTTTTTCAAATTCACGTGTGAAGTAATAAAAACACAAAAATAACAAAATGATGTTTCAATAGTATAGGATTATTATTGAATACCCACCCGCCCACCCATACACGTACTGTGGTATTGACCCACCCGCCCACCCATACACGTACTGTGGTATTGAATTACAAGTAACACCGTGCTTGTATGGGTGGTCGGGTGGGTTAGTATCACCGTGCTTGTATGGGTGGGTGGGTGGGTTAGGTTAGGTTAGGTAAGTTTATTAATTCTCTATTATACACAGTCTCAATTATTTTCTACATTCCGTTAAGCTGACAAGTGTTATTATAAAGTTAGCAATGTATTTGCTCCCTTTTCTTAAATTGTTTCAGATTATAAAAAAAAACAACAAACTAAATTACATCTTCAACTTAAATTGTTTTTCAACTATTGGGATTATTTGATAATTTATAATTAAATAAATTTATATGATTTTCACTTTTGGACATAAATGGAAGATAAGTTAACATTAAATTCAAGTTAAAACGTTCAAATCATTCAAATACCATTAATATAAAATCAAGGGTTAGTGCTTTTTTTATAATTGTGTTTAACAGTTTTTTCATGGTGTATCACTTTTATGTTTAGTAGTCTCAGTTGTACTATTATTATAGTATTGAACATAAGTTATTACGTTCAATAGGCGTATTATTGTTGAATAAAATAAAAACATTTATATTGATTTTAAAATTAAGTTCTAGATCTAAATTATATATTACATTTAATCTCTGTCTTTATAATCTTTTAAAAGTATGAGTATCGTTAACAATTAATTTTAAACATGGTTTGTAATATGTTATATAATAGTTATATCTATAAAAGCACATGCTAAATGAACACCGTAATATCGTTTAATGCAAAATGAAGGTCTACAAATTTCGCGAACTTAAAACTCGCCAAATAGTATATAGGTGCAAATAAAATATCATCTTCGTGTTCCTCGTTCGGGGTGAACATGGATATTGAAATCGTAAAAATATGGAAATTAGGTGTTGGGGTGCAGCTGGAAAGTTAATTTTTGACCACATATCTGCTGACAACGAACCCCCTCGTTACTCGCTAGTACTGGTCTTAAGATGGTACAATTACCCGTTACTCGCTTGTACTGGTCTTTAGGTGATACAATTACCCGTTACTCGCTAGTACTGGTCTTTAGGTGATACAATTACCCGTTACTCGCTAGTACTGGTCTTTGGGTGATACAATTACTCGTTACTCGCTAGTACTGGTCTTTGGGTGATACAATTACCCGTTACTCGCTAGTACTGGTCTTTAGGTGATACAATTACCCGTTACTCGCTAGTACTGGTCTTAAGGTGGTACAATTACCCGTTACTCGCTAGTACTGGTCTTTAGGTGATACAATTACCCGTTACTCGCTAGTACTGGTCTTTAGGTGATACAATTACCCGTTACTCGCTAGTACTGGTCTTTAGGTGCTACAATTACCCGTTACTCGCTAGTACTCGTCTTTAGGTGATACAATTACCCGTTACTCGCTAGTACTGGTCTTTGGGTGATAACAATTACCCGTTACTCGCTAGTACTGGTCTTTAGGTGGTACAATTACCCGTTACTCGCTAGTACTGGTCTTTAGGTGATACAATTACCCGTTACTCGCTAGTACTGGTCTTTAGGTGATACAATTACCCGTTACTCGCTAGTACTGATCTTTAGGTGATACAGTTACCCGTTACTCGCTAGTACTGGTCTTTGGGTGATACAATTACCCGTTACTCGCTAGTACTGGTCTTTAGGTGATACAATTACCCGTTACTCGCTAGTACTGGTCTTTAGGTGATACAATTACCCGTTACTCGCTAGTACTGGTCTTTAGGTGATACAATTACCCGTTACTCGCTAGTACTGGTCTTTAGGTGATACAATTACCCGTTACTCGCTAGTACTGGTCTTTAGGTGGTACAATTACCCCTTACTCGCTAGTACTGGTCTTTAGGTGATACAATTACCCGTTACTCGCTAGTACTGGTCTTTAGGTGATACAATTACCCGTTACTCGCTAGTACTGGTCTTTAGGTGATACAATTACCCGTTACTCGCTAGTACTGGTCTTTAGGTGATACAATTACCCGTTACTCGCTAGTACTGGTCTTTAGGTGATACAATTACCCGTTACTCGCTAGTACTGGTCTTTAGGTGATACAATTACCCGTTACTCGCTAGTACTGGTCTTTGGGTGATACAATTACCCGTTACTCGCTAGTACTGGTCTTTAGGTGATACAATTACCCGTTACTCGCTAGTACTGGTCTTTAGGTGATACAATTACCCGTTACTCGCTAGTACTGGTCTTTGGGTGATACAATTACCCGTTACTCGCTAGTACTGGTCTTTAGGTGATACAATTACCCGTTACTCGCTAGTACTGGTCTTTAGGTGATACAATTACCCGTTACTCGCTAGTACTGGTCTTTGGGTGATACAATTACCCGTTACTCGCTAGTACTGGTCTTTAGGTGATACAATTACTCGTTACTTGCTAGTAGTAGTACCGTGTACACTGAAAGGATGATTTAATTAATTAATTAAAAATATTAAAATTTGTTTATGTACATATTGTTTATAATTGTACAAATCGATTGTCTGCCACTTCAAACATAATTTATTTTTTGACATTTTTAGCCATTGATTGCTCTGAATATTTTGTATTTTAAGAGATAGGCTACTCTTAGCAATTTTGAAACATTTATTAACAAAATAGATTTCGATCTTCTAAGATATTCATCAGTTGTACAATGAATCAGGTTCATAAATGTTTTAGCAATAAAACATTTGTAGAATAATTATTAATGAATTAGTCATGCATATTTAAAATTTTAAAGTTTAACAAAATCCGAAACTTATAGATAGTACACAAATTTCTGTATTTCAATTGTTATATTATCAGCTGTTAAAATAATTATTCTAAAAATAATTTTTTATTTAAAAAATATTGTTATAACCTTGATTCACCGTACAACATATCTTACGAGATTGACACCGTTTTTGTTGACATGCCAGGTGTAATCTCTTCATATATAAAATAATTTATTTCACAAAAATATAAACTCACTGAATGATATGCAAAAGCAGTTTATGCTACAATACTTGAAATAAATATTCACGTAGACCATGATTAGAATTAATATTTTTTTGATTATTCAATAAGAAAAATATTAAGGCCCAAACACTTTATGTAGTACTATATCATAGTCGTGCAAGTAGGTGATCCATCAAACACATAATTATAGCTCGATATGCAACTAAACATACGATAGATTTGCAATTAGGTCACTATGCAATTCTGTCAACAGTCCGTTTCAATTGGATGACTGTTTAGTAGTCAGTGAAAGTGGTCGCGAGGTTTTTATTCCAGAAATTATTTCACCAAATCGTTTGGAAACGACATGATTAGATGAAATGATAATTCCTCGCAGAAAAGGAAAGTTTTTACGTACAGAGGTTTTTTCTGAGCCCATTTTTAAAGAAGCTATTAAAGAAGTGATTTGCAAGTGGGAGTTGAAGATATCAAATTTTGTACTATAGCAGTTTTAATAATTTAATGTTTCCAAGGGTAAAATACACAATATTGACAAAGTAAAATTAATGAATACATTGACAATAATATGTTCTCAAATTGTTCGTATTAAGCATTTTTATTTATCAATGAACATGTTTGTAGTCGGTGGAGGGGTGGCGCATGCGCATTGTATACGGTAATCGCACTTCTCACTTCAGAGTTTTGTATTCCCTTTGTGTGATTCTGCTAACCACTTTAATGCAGTATTTACAAATACTGAATGCTCTACCCTTGCCCGAACCGATACAGCTGTTTATATTTCACGTAATTAGCATTTAATGTTTTCTTGGTTTTGGTAAAACTGGTCTAAATCGATAGTTTAGTTAAACGCAGTTCATATCCATGGTATAGGGTTCGATCCCAGCCGGGGTCACACAAACTTTAAATCGTCAGTTAGTTAGTTCTCCTCGCCTGTTCACTTATATAAATCAATGAAAAGTTCTAAATAAATGTGGGCTTAGTTAGTAACAGTTTAACATTGAACAGAACTACTTTATTCACAATCGCCCATGCCAATTATGTACTATGCGCACCGGACATAGTACATTGAACAGAACTACTTTATTCACAATCGCCCATGCCAATTATGTACTATGCGCACCGGACATAGTCATATTACATTGAACAGAACTACTTTATTCACAATCGCCCATGCCAATTATGTACTATGCGCACCGGACATAGTCATATTACATTGAACAGAACTACTTTATTCACAATCGCCCATGCCAATTATGTACTATGCGCACCGGACATAGTCATATTACATTGAACAGAACTACTTTATTCACAATCGCCCATGCCAATTATGTACTATGCGCACCGGACATAGTCATATTACTGTTCATTCTGAATAAGTGTTTCATGAAGACGGTAGCAGAAAAAAAATCTATAATAATATAATGTTGAGTCGAAAAGATGTGGTTTATGCATAGTGCACAGACTGTAGATATGGCAAACAATTTCACATGTGACTTTCCACCTGGGCCAAATTGGAGCAGTTTCCCAGTTGCTGGCAGTTTTAACGACGACCTAACTCTCGTGGCAGAAACATCTAATGACTTAGAGATCCATTAAAAAATTTCCAAAATCGATAACTACCCGACACTAGTTTTCAAACAGCGGTGCTTGTTACGCCAGGGGCACTCTAGCGGAAACTACTGAGCAAAGTTGGTCAACGGGCTCCAATTATTTTCTAAACGTCATTATACGCGGCAACTTTTCCCTCCATTATTTCAGCCGGACGTGTTATGTCTGTTTGGAGTCAGATGGCGAACATCCTCGCCTTGCCACCCTTTGTGCGTCTTCTATTGACTCCATGTTGACGTTCTGTTCCCTCTGATTCTCTACTTTTCTTGACGGTTTTATAAAGATTTGTCCATGCAAAATATTTAAGCCTATTCTTGTATTGTAAGGTACTGTTAAGATTGTTTATAAATATAACTTTGGATGAATTATACATTTCAATTATGAACTAACATAGTTGTTTTGGTTTCAGAACCCAGTAACTACGTGTGCTCTACGTGCAAACAGCGCGTCCACTCGGCTTGGCGGCTTGTCCAACATGTCCAAACCAGTCATGGCATACGCCTTTACGTCGAGTCACCGTCCACCACTTCTTCGCCTAAGACACCAGTGGCGAACCACTCCAGCGGGTCCTACTCCAGCTGTTCTGCGTCTTCCAGCTGCTCTAGCAGTTCGGGAAACGGGAATGGCGGGCCTACCACCCCTGGGGGGAGTACGTTGCCGCTGCCTCCGCCACGTCTCGGAGGCCTGCATCCTCCCACCTCCCCCCTGGTAGACCCGCATCACCCTATGCACAACCCATTCGGCGTGGGAGGCCTGCTAAGAATGCCCCTGGGAGACCCGACCCGGCACCATCAGTTCCCACCGACCTCAGTGTCCACCGCGCTCAGTAACCACCTTACCCACCATTCGGGCTCAGCGCCACTGTTTGCCAGACCATCTAGTCACCACGATCATCATTTCCGTATGGAGCGGTTAGTTTCTGAACAGATCCGTCTCAACCAACATCATGCCCTGGGCCTTGCCACGGCAGCAGCTGCGGTTGCTGCAGCTGGAGGGGTGCCTCCACCTCATTCGCCCTTTCCACCTCCTGCAGATCGTCCTCCAATAGTTCCCCCACCCAGTACAGTGAGGCCTGTTATTCCACCACCGCCTGCAGCTCTCCCTTTAGCTCTAGAACCTCAACTTGATTTTTATTCCCAAAGGCTTCGCCAACTCGCGGGAACTACCAGTCCTGGATCCGCTGCCAATGGAAGCCCTTCTCCGTCTCCGAGGAAGCTCACTCCGCCCTTTACTAGTCCCAGCAGTAACCCACCCTCTGCTACAAACGTTAGCACTCCCTCTCTTGTATCCAGTAACAATAATAATAATAACAACATCAATACAAGTAATAATAACAATATCAATACAAGTGATAACAACAACGTGAATCCTACGAGGGCTGATTCCGCTACACCTCCCGAAAAGCAATCCCAAAGGGCAGAAACTCCTGCGAACAATTCATCAGAAGTAACATCCACACCAAGATCAGCTTCAAGCCCACCTGCCAGTAAACCAACAGACTTTACATTGGCCTCGATAGCTGCTTCAGAGCCAGAAGGTCGCTCCAGGGCGTGCGAATACTGTGGGAAGAGATTTCGATTCGAAAGCAACCTGGTGGTTCATCGCCGTACACATACTGGTGAAAAGCCTTACAAGTGTTCAGTCTGCAACCACGCTTGCACGCAAAGCTCCAAACTAAAGCGTCACATGAAGATTCATCGTAGATCTAATCAGGGAAACGGGGAAGCCGGTGGCGAGGGAGGCTCGGCGGCTACCAATGGTAGTTCTGCCTCGGCACCGGACCAAATCTCGAATGCGGGATCCGTCGAAACGCTTGATGATGAGTGTGATGATGAAGATGATGAGGAAATGGATGAGGAAGAAGATGAAGAAGAAGAAGACGAGGAGGAAGATATGGAACTGGAAGATGAGGAAGGTGATGAAGATGATGACCTTGGAGGAGATGCTCCGGAAGACCTCACAACCAAGTCCACATCTTCAACCCCGCCCAACTCAGGTGAAAAGAACACACCGCCGACTCCTCGACCTACTCCTACAGCAACTCCTCTGGAGAAAGTTACTACATCGGGCTCTCTCGTCGGTGAATTGATGGATAAATTTGGTCTCAGTAACATTCAACAATATAACGAAGCTTACAAACAAGCGTTGCAAGAATCGGTTGGATCTCACCCACTTTCAATAACCAGGAAGGAGGAACTTCTTCAGAGATCACTTTTAATATCAGATAATAACAATGGTGGAAGTAAACCCCCACCCCCATCATTGAGGCATTTAGAAAACGGATTTTTAGACAAGTCTGCAGCTTTGAGGTTTCGAGAAGAATTCGCTAAAAATTTAATTACAGGCCAACCAGGCATGGATCTGGTTAGGGGACCACACGGGCTGTTTGGACCAGGTACACCGTTTGAGAATCCCTTTGACCCTTCCAATAAACGAATGAAACTTGATTTGGAAAATCCGCACCACCCGGGATTAGGAAGAGTCCCGGATCCCGAGACTGGACTTTACGCTGGACTTTGGTTGCCCGCTATGGCTGCAGCCCACCAAAGAGAACATATGTTTGGTGTCAGTGGAGACCCTTCCATGGATGTACTACATTCAAGGTCTAAATCTAATCCGGACAACATGCTTCTAAAAAACGGGCCTAAGCCGGGGCCGAGTGCTCCATCGTTGGCGGCAGCAGCGGCGGCTGCGGCAGCCATGAACATCGTCCTCCCCGGCCAACACTTGAAGAAAGATAGCCGCCGGAATGACACATGCGAATATTGTGGAAAGGTTTTTAAAAACTGTAGCAACCTGACCGTTCATCGACGTTCACATACTGGTGAAAAGCCGTACAAGTGTGAACTTTGTTCTTATGCGTGTGCTCAAAGTTCCAAGTTAACCAGGCACATGAAAACTCATGGTAGACTGGGAAAGGATGTCTACCGCTGTCGTTTCTGCGAGATGCCATTCTCCGTGCCGTCCACTCTGGAGAAGCACATGCGCAAGTGTGTAGTGAACCAGAACAACAAGTCCGGTGGTCACATGTTGCCCTCTATTATGAAGATGGACGAAGAGATGAAGATGCATATGAAGATGGATATGGATGGTCACATGATGCGGATGGACGACGACATGGAGTCCCGAGACGATGGAGACTCCAGTGCGTCGGCCTCCAAGGACGCCACATGACTCTTCCCATGGGGTGGTTTCCGCCATCTTCCCCTGCAGAGCATCTACTAAAGCCCCCTGCCCAAAGCCCCTGGCGGACTCCTGCCCCTCGGATAACCCCCAGTGGCTATCAAGAATCTTTCAGAGGCCGCTCTATGAATTCTCTTGGAGCAATATTGAACTGAATGTTTTTCGCACTGCCTGTGATTTGGGGAAGAAATCAAATTAGTTTAATCAGAGTTTGTGATACGAAGCGTTTACGGACTTCATGGGATGTTTGAAATGTATACTTGTTCGTCAATTTATTCTTATTGTAACTGATACCAAAGGAACGGTTATTATTCTGTAGATGTAACTGCGTTGTTGGAGACGTGACTTTTAACTATGTAATTAATTGTAAGTGTTATCTGTTTGGAACGTTTTAAGAATTTGATCTGTTTGTTTTTTAGTTTGTTTTATTAGAGGTTTTGAAATTTTAAACACTTGCTTTTTGTTAAAACTTACTATTATGGTTTTATCGTTTTGTTGGTTTGTAAACCAATAAATGCTTCATTTAAAAAACTCGAAATTATATTCTGCTGTTGTTTATTTGCACAACATAACCGGTGACGTAATCACGATACATTTTAAGGAAAATATAATAATTATATTGGTTTGGAAATTGTTCAGTATTAGAAAGCATTTGTTCTACTTGTATGTATTATTTTCCCTTTTATACCTACTTAAGTATTATAATTAGTGTTCATGTACTTAACTGAGCCGTACACATTCCGCCAAACATCGTGATTCCATTTTGAAGACTGCTGGGTTCAGGTGCTTTTGCTTGACGTATACATGGTATTTAAGCAAATCGTTTGTTACTTAATATTGTTTTGTGTTATATACTGAGTTTGTTTGTATATTTTCTTAGCTGTTAGTGGGGCCGTGTCCCTTGTATTTTATTGTTTACGTGTGTACATGTGTGTATATCTTAAATATTATGTAAATTGCATACACCCCGGTGTACTAACACAGTCATCATGAGACTGTGCTGTATAAAGCTAGGTACATATACATATAAGGTACATGTTTATCTAATTGTGTGTTCTAGTAGTTCTTTATATAGAACCCTCGCTGAGGGCGCCATATTTGATCACCCGTTCTCAAACCACAGACCCACTTGATAAATGCTTACTTATTTTTCTAATTGCAGTTACCTCTACTCCATTGTGATTTCCTGTAGATTTCCCATAATTTTCCGATTTACATTATCTTATAGAACGCATATCACAGGGTAAATTAGATATCGTATTATTGATGATATATGTAATGTCTGGTAGAGAATAAACTCCCTATAAGTGTAATTCTGTAAATTGTGTGTATCAGTTGCATTATTTCTTTACATTGTGTGTTTACGAAGAATAACACTTGATTGTCGAATTGTTTCTTTATACATAGATAATTTTACTTAGTTTCAGATAAATTATTGGAAATTATATTACCTTTTAAGTTTTTGACAGAGAAAAAAATTTTTAATTAAAACTTTTCATATTTTTTATATATTTTTTAACAGAGTTTTATATAGTTGTTTTTGTTTTCAATGTAGCCTTTCCATTATTTACAAAAAATCCAATTGTTTTATTTACTAAGCAATCAACTGCTTTTCATCGTAATCACCCACTGTTACTTCTGTTCAATTAAATTTAAGAAAATATTATCATTGTTATTATTGAGATACATATTTATTTGATTAGACAGATTATTTTACATTCATAGTAATTCATAACAAATCAACTGTACTTTATATTCCTAGAGTTGTTTACTGTTTGTTCTAAGTCGCTATTTATTACCAGTAGTAGTTTTGAACATTTTCATTTCAGACCTTTTTGTATTTTATTCAAGTGCACAAAATATTCCAATTTATTGTGATAAAATCCAATGTTCTCAAGATGATTAGTACATATTTCTGTTACATTTTGATAATATTGTTAAGCTGTAAGGTCTCCAGACCACATGAGTTCCTGGCCGTTAGGCTTGCCATTGTTGGCGCTGTACTCTAGCGTACTGTAAATATTTACAACTGTATACATTTATTATTTAAACCAGTGTGAAAATTATAGTGATTTTGTTCCCTATTCAATTACTTCATTATTTATTTATTGTGAACATTATTACTGTACATGTGATGTACCAAAATTATTTAAAACTAAGACCGTAGAGTTGTGTATTTATGGATAAAATATGTGAATGAAAATTGAACTTGCTTTTCATCAATTCACCTTCCTCTTCTTTATCATAAGTTGTAGAATTTAAGTAAGAATCGAATTTATTTTCCTACAAATAAATACAAGGGACGGTTTTACGTCACAGGAGTATTTAACCACAGTTAAACTATTTAATAACTTAAATACTTTGGAAAAGTTGAAACATATTTAGATTGGTCTTCTTAAAATTTGTCTTTTTTAGTCAATGAAAGCGGATTTTCAATAAATGATGGGTTTTCTCATTGGGATCATCAATAGAGAAGAAAGCTTTATGTATGTCGAGTTGGTGTGTTGAGTAGTTTTCTCCAGTTTGTCATGCGTGTGGCCCTAAATCCTCAAGGATAATGTAGTAACTATTACCACAGACACATAAAGAAGCACATAACTGGTAATCTTGTTATAACTTCCACTGAGGCGGTTTATGTATGTCGAGTTGGTGTGTTGAGTAGTTTTCTCCAGTTTGTCATGCGTGTGGCCCTAAATCCTCAAGGATAATATAGTAACTATTACCACAGACACATAAAGAAGCACATAACTGGTAATCTTGTTATAACTTCCACTGAGACGGTTTATGTATGTCGAGTTGGTGTGTTGAGTAGTTTTCTCCAGTTTGTCATGCGTGTGGCCCTAAATCCTCAAGGATAATGTAGTAACTATTACCACAGACACATAAAGAAGCACATAACTGGTAATCTTGTTATAACTTCCACTGAGGCGGTTTATGTATGTCGAGTTGGTGTGTTGAGTAGTTTTCTCCAGTTTGTCATGCGTGTGGCCCTAAATCCTCAAGGATAATGTAGTAACTATTACCACAGACACATAAAGAAGCACATAACTGGTAATCTTGTTATAACTTCCACTGAGGCGGTTTATGTATGTCGAGTTGGTGTGTTGAGTAGTTTTCTCCAGTTTGTCATGCGTGTGGCCCTAAATCCTCAAGGATAATGTAGTAACTATTACCACAGACACATAAAGAAGCACATAACTGGTAATCTTGTTATAACTTCCACTGAGGCGGTTTATGTATGTCGAGTTGGTGTGTTGAGTAGTTTTCTCCAGTTTGTCATGCGTGTGGCCCTAAATCCTCAAGGATAATATAGTAACTATTACCACAGACACATAAAGAAGCACATAACTGGTAATCTTGTTATAACTTCCACTGAGGCGGTTTATGTATGTCGAGTTGGTGTGTTGAGTAGTTTTCTCCAGTTTGTCATGCTTGTGGCCCTAAATCCTCAAGGATAATGTAGTAACTATTACCACAGACACATAAAGAAGCACATAACTGGTAATCTTGTTATAACTTCCACTGAGGTGGTTTCAGTGGCGTTAAGAAAGCGTCCTCTGTTTCTTTTTTCTCTGTGGACATGTGTGACATTCACGCTTGCCTTTTTAACGGCTCTTAACTTCTCAACTTACTCGTATGTATATATTTGATCTCGAAGACTCTCCTGACACACTTTCCATTGAAGTTCTGACTACCCCTTCTATTGTTGAAGACTTCCATCCACATTTATTTAGAAGACTTCTTACCTCTAAGAACCTTTTCACACTTATACACACTAGCTTTGAAGTTCTTATTACCTACTCATAAATATTTGTATGTAAAGGTTTTCTTAAACCACAACATAAACAATTACTTTTGATGATATTTTAAGCACAGCTGTGCCTTCAGTTCAGCCATTTTTTATTTCAAAGGTCTAACCCACGCTACATTCAACCTTGCCTTTAGAGATATCACTCGTATATGTTCATATTCTTCAGCCTCACATCTTATGTAGAAAAAAACTCACCTGGAAGGTGACTAAAAATCATCAAGTAGGCCTACCGGTAGGTAAGTTCGCCAATGATGAATGAGTAGGTAAGAACTGGTTTACCAACAATATTGTACAGATATAAATGAGAGTTTGATTGATAATTATTTAAAAACAACTCCAACAAAGATTATGATTAAAACTGAATTAAAAAAATCACTGATTCAATGCTAATTTGGATTTGTTTACGTCCGTTTCAAGTAAAGCACTTTCTCAAAACAAAACTGGTTATCAAGGTCAGCACGGAGTCATTATGTGATAGAGTTTGTCTTACACAGGACTTTGGCAATACTGGTGTCATGTTTTGTACTAGTACAACGTGTTGTCGCCTAAGGCACTAGTAATTATGAACATGTTTGAAGAGTTTTTGATATTAAATTTCTCAACTCATTTATCATAACTACATTTAAATATTATTTAAATGTCCATTGTTAAGATAACAGAAAATGTTAATTTCCCTCACAATTGTGCACATCTTACTAACCAAAATGTTATGGTTTTAGTTAAATTAAGTTACAAAATATAGTTCTGTTAGCTACAGATAAAGAAATATATAGGACTAAATTAAATCGTTGTCTAGCCTAACATCACTTTGAACCGACAAACCGAGACGGCTTTGTTCTCCAGTGCCATTCGTTCCCTTCAGAACTCACATTGTTTGTGTAATGCTACACAGTTCACATGAGAAAGTGACTTTTTGCATTACATTGAAAATTGACGATCATATGTCCCATAGGCCTCAAGTCTTCCAAGTAGACTAGAAGCCTATGGTGTCACATAAATATGCAGTCTGACAAGTCTCCTTAAGGCGTACTGTCTTGAGGCATTAAGTATTTTGAAAGTAGAATTAAAAAACCAATATTACTTTTTTACGGCAACCTGAAGGAAATAGAAAATATAATAATTTTTGTATTGCAATTTTAAAGAAATAAACAGTATTTAAACTTCAGAATTTAGAATGGATTGGCCACACCATAGAACTAAATGGTTCTTATAATACAAAATAACTAAAGCTCCGTTTCCATTACTACAAATTTGTCCCACGACATGTGGCGGCACAAGATGGAACAGTCTGCATCATTTCGCGGCACAAGTGCCGAGTACTCAAATATGCCAAGCTATCAATAATAACAAAATTTTTTTAGAAAATTCATAAAATGGAAATAGATCGCATTCGCGGCAATTATGACGCGCAATTTGTGCCTGGGACTTGCGTTAATGGAAAATAAGTTCAGGGATATTAAAGAAATAGCAATTAACTGTTAATACATGTTGGTAGAAATTACAAACAAATGAAAAGTTGTATACAATACATTTCTTACAGTGATCTATTTCGGTGAACTACATTAAGCATTCTACCATTAATCTCAACCTCTACTCTCTCCCTTTTTCTGTGGTTGTTAAATATGCACAGAAAAAGGTAGCAGCAATCGTACGTAAGCACAGATAATTGCGTAATCATACTGATGATAGATGGGTGTAATTATTACAGTTGTTTCCAAAATGTGTTTTAAAGTTAATTCACCTCTGATATGGTTGGAGGACGATTCATCAGGATGGAGAGGGACAAAACAACTAAAAGTTTATTGAAATATAGTACTTACATTGAATAAATTAATGTAGCGAGCAGACGTAATACAGCAACGTAACGATGAATGTCTATTCTGTAATATGTCTAAATGGTAAGTCAATGTCCATTGCTTGCCACACCATGGTCGGTATCAGATTTCTATTGGTAAGGTAGTGGCTTGCCACACCATGGTAGGTATCAGGTGTCTATTTGTAAGGTAGTGAGTGGCTTGCTACACCATGGTAGGTATCAGATGTCCATTGGTAAGGTAGTGGCTTGCCACACCATGGCAGGTATCAGATGTCCATTGGTTAGGTAGTGGCTTGCCACACCATGGCAGGTATCAGATGTCCATTGGTTAGGTAGTGGCTTGCCACACCATGGCAGGTATCAGATGTCCATTGGTTATGTAGTGGCTTGCCACACCATGGCAGGTATCAGATGTCCATTGGTTAGTTAGTGGCTTGCCACACCATGGCAGGTATCAGATGTCCATTGGTTAGGTAGTGGCTTGCCACACCATGGCAGGTATCAGATGTCCATTGGTTAGGTAGTGGCTTGCCACACCATGGCAGGTATCAGATGTCCATTGGTTAGTTAGTGGCTTGCCACACCATGGTAGGTATCAGATGTCCATTTGTAAGGTAATGAGTGGTTTGCGATACGATGGTAGGTATCAGATGTCCATTGGTTAGGTAGTGGCTTGCCACACCATGGTAGGTATCAGATACATGTCCATTTGTAAGGTAGTGAGTGGCTTGCAACACGATGGTAGGTATCAGATGTCCATTGGTTAGGTAATGGCTTGCCACACCATGGTAGGTATCAGATACATGTCCATTTGTAAGGTAGTGAGTGGCTTGCAACACGATGGTAGGTATCAGATGTCCATTGGTAAGGTAGTGGCTTGCCACAACATGGTAGGTATCAGGTGTCGATTTGTGAGGAAGTGAGTGGCTTGCAATACGATGGTAGGTATCAGATGTCCATTAGTTAGGTAGTGGCTTGCTACACCATGGTAGGTATCAGATGTCCATTTGTAAGGTAGTGAGTGGCTTGCAAGATGATGGTAGGTATCAGATGTCCATTGGTTAGGTAGTGGTTTGCCACACCATGGTAGATATCAGATGTCCATTTGTAAGGTAGTGAGTGGCTTGCAACACGATGGTAGGTATCAGACAGGGGCGGTCTGGCTCTATTTGGGGCCCTCGGCCAAAACTAAATATGGGGCCCCTTGTGTGACTCAAACAATACTAATTAGTTAATAAGCATACACAGTTTTTTGCCCATAATAATGATTTTTGCACTATTTTGTCCATAAATAATCGGTACAATAAATAATCCACCTACTTGGAAAAATACTTATAAAGGTGGCTAGGAGAAAGATAAAATACATATATAGTCTAAAAACGTTTATTGAAAAAAGTGTAATTCTTACTTTTAATAGTACTGTACTATTAATTTTAGTTTAATAGTACTGTTATAAACTGAAAATCGATATAGTACTACAAAATTAAAATCAAATTGTGAGATTCCTGGTCAGCTCTGTGCTGGTCTTAGCAACTTCATTGATAATTGTATCTTTGTCTAAATATTGAAACAAATCTCTCTCTACATTCATAAAAAGGAGATTAGACATGAGGTCTTCATTTAAAGCTGACCTCAATCGGTTTTTTATGATTTTCAGCTTTTAAAATGTTCTCTCGCACGTTACCTGCGTACATGGTATTGTCAACAAAAACTTATAAACAACATATAAATTGAGGAATAAACCAGACTGAGACAGATCAAAAATAACGGAGAATGCGCATCCCAAACAAAGAAAGCATTTGTCCGATTCATCACAATCAAATTTGTTAGATTCTTCCTCTGACCAGGCTTCTTCCAACTCTAGGTCTAACTCTTCACCGAGACCTTTCTCAACTGTAGGCCTACATCCCTTATCACTTTTACCTGGACCTTCGACGTTTATAAAACTGTTGTATTGGTCTGCAAACTGTTTGAGCTCAATTAATAACTTACATCTATCAATTTTACAAATTTTTGCTGACTCTTGAAGCACATTTTCAGGGAAGTTTTAAATTCTTTTGATTTCATTAAATCGTTTTGGATCCAGCCATGAACAATCTTGTAATATGCTCTGATTGGGTACAAATCTTTTCTCTATACTTGTTCTGGCACGATCTACAATTTGTAAATACATGAGTTTATACTTTTGGACAGTCAAGATTTCTCTAATTTGATCTGTTGCTTTTTCTCCAGGCATAATGTTTCTTTTTGGACATCTTTTCTCTTGAAAATCTGACTCTAATTCCACCTCAATTGCATCTAAACTATTGTTAACTTCCCTTGCATATTTTTTTGATTTAGAATACAGGGTTTCAAAGTGGTCATCAGTCCTTTTAGAAATAATTTGCTGCAGTAAGGTTTGAACTAAGTTCCAAGCAATTGAATAGTTTATAGTTTTGCCTTGTAAATACTTTGAAACTGGGGACGTGACCAAAAATAAATCTAAGAGAACTAAAGACATGAGGATATTCTCGAACTTACACCATTGACTAATGAGATTTCTTGCCATGAACTTTGTTTTACAATCGAAACTTCTACATGATATGTCATTGAACACCGTTAACATATTAACTAACTTCTCAGTCTTTGTTTCCTGTTCACTTCTTAAAACTTCCTCGTCAATCATTGAAGAAAGAGCCTTATGTTTACTCCACCACCTCGTAGCTCCAATTTTTTGAAGTCTCTGTAATTTATTGTGTGCAGTACATTTCTTCTTTGTTTCCCTCTCCCAAATTGCCATTCTCTTGTAGCTCGAACTTAAGAATACAGCGGATTCCTCTACAAGACCAAATAAGTTTTCTGCTTGCAGTTGGTTGACTGTTGCATCGGCAACAACTAAATTCAAAACATGGCCCATACAATGTGTATAGATAAGGTCTTTGTTGTCTTGTTTTAAATGAGCTTGAAGACCATTGTAAGGTCCTTTCATATTATTGGCTCCGTCGAATGATCAGGCAATAATGTTTGTTGTTGAAATACCGCACTTGCTTAGTTCCAATTTTATGCGTTCATAGAGAGCCAGTCCGGTAGAATCGTCTACCATGCTCAACTGCAGAAGCCTTTCATATATCTTGCCCTGAGTAATATATCGCACGCAAATTGCTAATTGCTCCATCACGGCAATATCTTGTGTGCTGTCCACCATTAAGCTAAATGTTATGCTGTCTTGAAGGTCCTTTAAAATAATTCCTCGGCCGATGGAAGCAATAGTGTCAATCAGTTTATTAATAAAGGCTTTAGATAAAAATGTTAGTAGAGATCCACGACCAAACTGGCCCTTTGTTGTTTTGCCAGCGCATTCTCTCTTTCGTATAGTTGTACGTCTGTGTGATTTGCTGTCTTCTATTGATTTCTTTACATGATTTTGCAATATAACGTCATAATTTGCAACCAACTTTACTAATTCTAGAAAGTTTCCGTGGTTTTCCATGGAATTCAAAGAGTGGGCACCTTCAGCGGCCTTCCCTCTATAGGAAATTCCTTGACGGCCGATAAATAGAACTATGTCAATTAATCGTTTAACAACTAATCTTCTAGTATAAATTTCCGTTTTCTCTTTTTTTTGTTTGATTTTTTGTTAGAAGTGTTGATACGTCAGAATCAATCTTGCTGCGGAAAGCCGCTTTTGCCGCAGCATCATGGTAACGAGATTGTTCATGAATCTCTACAGATTTGTATATGTGCTTAGGGGAAACGTCATGCCCAGTAATAAATGACGAATCTCTATAATCTTTGCTGCCAAAAGCCATGCAGCTTGAGCAAAACACTTTGTTCAGCTGGATTGAATAGGATAGCCATTTTCTACAAATTTTCTCACCATTTGGTAGTGATTGGTAGTAAAGTTTAGAGGGTTCAAATGCGAGCTTTTTCCCCTTTGTTTCTGTAATTTGTATGGGATGTTTCTCCATAAAAGCTTTTTTTGTTTCGATCGGGTCATTTTCATTGGGAGGTATGAAACATCCAAGATCACAAACAGTATCAAGATGATGGGACGACTCTTTTTTGTTCTCTTCTTCCTCTCTTTCTGTGTCAGTAATTGAACTTCCCGATGATGATTGCTCGTTGATTGTTGTTAAATTCATTGTTGGTACGTCACTTGACAACACCTTTTCAATACCAGAAGAGGAATCTTCTTCTTTTTCTTCATGAGATGAAGAACAAGGTGCAGACTCATTTGTGGGCTCTATCAATGATGTAATTTCATCCTTGTTTTCTGAAAATAAATTGTTAATACTACAATACTATCTTAATAGATCTTAATACAATTATATTTATAATATATAAATAGACATGTGTGGTGTCACGTAACTCTCTGGAACAAAATTGTAATACTGACATTTGTCGTAAGGTTAAAACAAACGTTGATTATTACACTTGACGTTACGGACAGCTCAGCTGCACTACTAGCACACGAGTAGATTGCAGAATGAGCACAGCTAAGTTTCATTGTTTACTAATTAAATGTTTCAACAAGTACAGTACTGGTAAATAATAGACAATAGAATAATAACTATTATTTGTTTTTATTTATGTATAATTTACTCTTTAGGGAAAACAATATGAAACTCCATATTAATACGTGATAACTTATGGCCTTTTCATATAAAGGCCCTTGAATTAGTTCACTAACTTAGTTACCGTACTCAATTTTTAATGAAAAGGTTACCTCTTATTAATTAGGCTCTATTATCGTCAGCTGGGACTTGTTGGAAAGTTGTTTAGTTTGGTATGTCTTGTTCTTCGATAAAACAATATTAAACTCCACAATATCCAAAATGTAAATCAAAATGTTCTTATATTAGTTACACTAATATAACTAACTAGGACTAATAATAATTTTTAAAAGCTGATCAGGATTTTTAAAAATAGATACCTGAAAGTCATGTGTCTTATTTTTAAACCGCAAGTAAATTAGATCAGGCCTAAACTATTTTTCGAAATGACAGGGCAAAATTAGATTAAGCCTAATTTCATAATTTACAATGGTTAAAAGTCTCAACCTTAACAATATTAATATTTATTGATGAAGTACCTATTGTGGATGAGAAGGTTGACAGCCTATATCTATATCTGAGTTAAAATAGGCCTATTCGCTCCATTCATTTAGAAAATAATATTGAAGTCGGTACCATAATGTGGTGGGTAAAAAAACGAGGAATCAACGTAGGCTATGTAGATATTCCTAGTTTTAGATATAGGCCTAGTTTTGTGCAGATAATTCAGAAAGTCATAAAAATTATTCACATTTTATACATTTTGCTCATCTTTAACATATTATAGTTAGGCCCTATAAAATATCAGAAATAGGTCACCAAATAAAAATAGTAACTAAGGCCTAATAAAACATAATTTCTACTAGACATCCTGAAACGTCCATTTCAGGGAAATGTAACAGAATTGTTGAAATATTGTGATACATTTATATCAACAGTGGTAGGCCTATATTGTTGTACTATATTGTTCAAACTAGTTGTATGACATGGAAATATTTAATATTAAATATATCTGGGTTTCTAAGAAAAATTGTAGGTTTTATAACACAATATAACCTAAAACAACGGAAAATCAGCATGTTTTCCTAAATAAGTGATTAAAATTAACTCAAAAAATATAGAGAATATAGCATGCATATAATATATAATTTAGATAAGCCAACATAAGGGTTACACCACACAAATACGGTTTAAGATGCCGAGGCATAACGGAAAGTTGATTTATTAATGTAACTGTTGTATCATTAAAGTGATTAGTAATAATTAGAAAATTAGATACCTGCAGTTGAAGTTCCATTATCCTGTTGCGAATTATTTGAACTACTACTAAGCCAACTGCTTAAACTTTTTGAACTGTGGTCGATTTCAATCAGATGTTTCTTCTTTACTTTTCTCTTCTGAGCACCACTTTGATATACACGCTTCATTTTTTTTATTAACGTAATCAATCAAATAAAATGTAAACGTAAAAAATCCACCTTCTAGTCAACTGTGCCGCAACTGTGACGGGCTGTGTAGGCGCTACCTACCAGTGACAGCAGTGTGTGTGTAGCTGCTGCCAGTGCTGCCTACAGGAAACAGGGATGCCAACCCTAGAAACCATGCCCGAGACAAGTATACCAAGATGTCTCACGCTGAGAAAATTACTGTTAATCCCGAAATGTTCGTTAGATTTCCAAAATAAGTTGATGATTGATTGATTGTTGTCTTGTCTTTACTACATTCTCTGCTTCACTGCTTCCTTACACACACTTCTTTGTTACTACATTAATAATGCTTTATCTCATTATTGTTTTGTTTAGGCTTCGTTGTTTATGTCAAAATATTACGCTTTCGTATTTAACACTGAGTAAATAAGACTTTTTTCCTACACCCATTCGTTAATATTCCACTTTAGATTGTTTATATATTGGTATATATGCATGCCATCGCCACGCAATGAATGTTGATATATGTAATTAGTTCAATATTAGGCCTAATTTACGGAATTTAATTTTAAGAATTGTTTGCCAGAGTCTATATTAGGTTGTTCGTTAAGAAACCAATAATATGCTTGTTACAAACAAATATATTCCAAATTTCAGAAGTCATTTATTTTGGGGGCCCTAACGGGGCCCCTGTGAACCGGAAGCCCTCGGCGATCGCCGACTAGCCGACCTGGCCAGACCGCCCCTGGTATCAGATGTCCATTGGTAAGGTAGTGGCTTGCCACACCACTGTAGGTATCAGGTGTCTATTTGTAAGGTAGTGAGTGGCTTGCAAGATGATGGTAGGTATCAGATGTTCATTGGTAAGGTGGTGGCTTGCCAAACCATGGTAGGTATCAGATGTCCATTTGTAAGGTAGTGAGTGGCTTGCAATACGATGGTAGGTATCAGATGTTCATTAGTTAGGTAGTGGCTTGCCACACCATGGTAGGTATCAGATGTCCATTTGTAAGGTAGTGAGTGGCTTGCAAGATGATGGTAGGTATCAGATGTTCATTGGTAAGGTGGTGGCTTGCCACACCATGGTAGGTATCAGATGTCCATTTGTAAGGTAGTAAGTTGCTTGCACACCATGGTAGGTATCAGATGTCCATTGGTAAGGTAGTGGCTTGACACACCATGGCATGTATCAGGTGTCTATTTGTAAGGTAGTAAGTTGCTTGCCACACCATGGTAGGTATCAGATGTCCATTGGTAAGGTAGTGGCCTGACACACCGTGGTAGGTATCACATGTCCATTGGTAAGGTAGTGGCTTGACAATCCGTGGTAGGTATCACATGTCCATTGATAAGGTAGTGGCTTGACACACCGTGGTAGGTATCACATGTCCATTGGTAAGGTAGTGGCTTGACACACCGTGGTAGGTATCACATGTCCATTGGTAAGGTAGTGGCTTGACACACCGTGGTAGGTATCACATGTCCATTGGTAAGGTAGTGGCTTGACACACCGTGGTAGGTATCACATGTCCATTGGTAAGGTAGTGGCTGGCCACACCATGGCAGGTATCAGGTGTCTATTTGTAAGGTAGTAAGTTGCTTGCTACACCATGGTAGGTATCAGATATCCATTGGTAAGGTAGTGGCTTGACACACCGTGGTAGGTATCAGATGTCCATTGGTAAGGTAGTGGCTTGACACACTTTACCAATGGTATCAGATGTCAAACCAGGGTGGAACAGATGTTCAACTGTTTCCACGATTTGTACAACCATCTTAAAATATTATCATTACATGAAGGCACTGAATAACATTGATTTAGAACTACAGTACGACTACGTGTAGAGATGTTCAAAGGCATTAATAATTAAATACAGAATTAGAGAAGGTATTTGTGGGAGTATTAAATCAAATTAACCATAAATTAAATTCATTTAATATACATACTCGATTTGATCGGTTGAAATAATTTGAACAATTAACTAAATTCTTTTATGACAAGTACTCGATTTGGCCGCAGAAGAATTAATTTGACAGCAGCATAATGCGAAGCTAATTTGAAAGATGCACCACCGTTAGCAGGACAAACGAAAAAGGGGTAGGCAGTATTAGTGCATTGAGAATAGAGGCGTGAGAGAGGGAGACGAGGAAGAAGATGGCAACATGAAAGATAAGATCGGAGTAAAACAGACGCGATGAATTGAACACACGACGAATAATACACCATGGAAGTTTTCATAAGTATATAATACCTTCCCGTAGTGTCCATTTACTTTTGTGAGAACAAATAAACCAATATACATAACTGAACTGACTTTGAATTTTATTTCACACGAATCCAATCACTACGTACGAGGTGGAAATAATATAGAATTGTTAAAGTGAACGCAGACACATGAAATGTTGTAAAAACTCTAAACCAATGTTTCCAAGATTTCATTACATTTTCCATAGATTTTTATCATTTAGGGCATGTCCAAGGCCTTGGCATGTCCCATCCAGGGGTTGGTTGAAATCGTTCAATAAAAGAACAGGTTTAGTTTGATATAAAATTTAAGGTTTATTAAAGAGACATTAAACGTCGCAAAACAGATCCCAAAAGGAACACTTTGTCCAAAGTTATGGCCATTTGAATTTTAGGCAAACTATTACAAAGGTATTAGGAGCCCACTTTGAACATATGTTATAAAAAGATAAAGCATAAATATTGTTTTTCCAATGTTGATTTGTTTGTGTATAATTTAAAAATACGCAACCTATACACTTCACTCTTTATCTATTAATTTTGCCCCTCCAAAGTATCTGAAGATTTTGGAACGAACTATTTATGTATGAATTTATTTTGTTTCACGGATAAAGTTACAATATTAAACACATTCATCTCGAATGAGTTTGTCTGTGTGGATGAGAATGCAATAGTATATTTCATAACAAGAGTGGAAAGTGGGGTTTTGCATGTTCGAGACCATATGTTTGAAGTGCGAGACTGTCGAGCACTTCGAATGGTCGAGAATATACAAAACACTTTCACTCGAGTTTTGAACGATACTTTTCACTACACCACGGAATAAAAACTCATTGTTGGAATGTTAACTGTTTATTAAATTAGAAACATGTTTTAAAAACAAGTGTTGTTGACTGTGGAAAATTTTCGGTTGTAAACAATGTTACTTTCGGTAGTAAACAATAGACAGCTGTTGAAAATATGTTTCGCAGGTTGTAAACACATAACGAAAACAGCTGAACTCATAGTAGTGTAGTGAAAAATACTTCTCGTTTAAGATGCTAATTGTAACAATGGTGGGCTATAACATCTCTTTAACACATATTAACTTAATGCCCGTAAGACTTTACAGTTCTTTGACATAATATTAAAAAGGCACTGTATTCTACATTAATACTGGTACAGAATAAATAAATAAAAGAATAAAGAACTACCACAAAACACTACTGTTTGTAGTGTCCACAGGAAAAGAATAATGAACTACCGCAATACACTACTGTTGGTAGTGTCCACAGGAAAAGAATAACGAACTACCGCAATACACTAATGTTTGTTGTGGCCACAGGAAAAGAATAATGAACTACCGCAATACACAAATGTTTGTAGTGGCCACAGGAAAATAATAATGAACTACCGCAATACACTAATGTTTGTAGTGGCCACAGGAAAAGAATAATGAACTACCGCAATACACTAATGTTTGTAGTGGCCACAGGAAAATAATAATGAACTACCGCAATACACTAATGTTTGTAGTGGCCACAGAAACGAATAATGAACTACCGCAATACACTACTGTTTGTAGTGTCCACAGGAAAAGAATAATGAACTACCGCAATACACTAATGTTTGTAGTGGCCACAGGAAAAGAAGCCTTTTGTGAAATTTAACTCATTAGGACGTTAGAACTTTAGACGATCGGGTATTTTAAGTTTATTATTATTTACGACCTTAAGTAGGACCATAACCAAGTACACACGGAATTCACCTGAGCGCCTGCATCAAGGGAGATACAATATTCCATACACACCTGATCCATTATTGCATCGCTTGTTTTGCTGGCATTCTGCTACTCAAATAAAATCGATTTTAATTTATAGTATACCTTGTTTTTTATATTACTTTCATTAAATTATTTGCTACAAAATTAGAATGTGTAAAAGAAACCTAATTTATGTTCAAAGGTTAAAAGGTGAAGACAAAATTTCCAAATTTCTGTACTATGCCAAGATGAGGCCTATGGATGTTCAAGAATTAGCGATTTGTTGTATAACATGAAGCATAAACAACAATTTTATAATAATATACAGATAGGCCTATATACTTTATTGAGTTAAAATGATTTATTTAGTTTAAAATTTATTCAACGTAAAATGTATTCTTTATTTGTTTGTCCAACTGTTTAGTTAATAATGCAAAATACGTCTCATATAAGATACAAATTGTAAGAGTGGTCGGCTAATTACATCTAAGTTTAAACCTAAGACTTGCAGTTCTTCGATACATAAAAAAAACTGGTCTACATTAATGCAAACTAGAGTAACTAATTCTAGTCGAGGATAACATTTCTTATTAAAAGCGTTTGAGAATTAATTACCAAAATTAGTTATTAGATTCAACTTTTACTTTGCTAAATAAATTAGTAAAAGTATTAAATTTATAATTCTATTGGTTATTATAAACACTGTTAAAAGTGGTTTAAGCCAAAACTCTAAGCATGCTTTATGAGTGTTATTAGCATAATCTATTACAACAAGTAAATCTATGCTTTTTGTTAATTTAAAGAACTTTTTAAGGTCACGATTAAAATAACGGTGCAAAAATCAACACACAGTCTAATTAATTGAATGAGAAAACAAAAAAATTGAGGATAGTTTAAGAACTAACCTTCCAAAAATTATGTAACTCGTTTTAACCACGAGAAGAAAAATTAAAGAGAGGGCGCATCCATTAGTGCACTAAATGTGTACCGAGTAGTTAATTTACCAGAATGTCTTGTAGTGGTATGTCCAGTATGTATTGCAATGGTATGTCAAGTATGTCTTGCAATGATATGTCAAGTATGTTTTGCAATGGTATGTCCAGTATGTCTTGCAATGGTATGTCCAATATGTCTTGCAATGGTATGTCCAGTATGTCTTGCAATGGTATGTAAAGTATGTCTTTCAATGGTATGTCCAGTATGTCTTGCAATGGTATGTCCAGTATGTCTTGCAGCGCCTTGTCAATCATTCCCTTAACCTCCCAAACCCACAAGGATGGGTTTTTTTAAAATTTTAACTACACATTTTTTTAATTATAACTACACAAGTATATAGATAGATGTACGTTAGTTGTCATCTCTGTAGGGCACGCGGCGTTCACTATGGCCATTAGAAAGCGACCTCTGTTTTTTTCTTTGTTTTAATACTCGTTGGACAAAGCAATATTTTACCAAATCACTTTGGGTTTGATGATATTCAACTATGTTAACTAAGGCCTTAAAAGGGATAAATGAATTTTTCTCGGATGCATTAAGTATTTTATTTTTACTAATCGTGACAGCCCTCTTATACATAGTCACACAGGCCTAAAGTAAGAAGGAATACTATCCTTTTATAAGTTTATATTAGTTTTTTCTATTTTACTCAGTCAAGTAATATTAAACTGGTCGAAATTAAAAGCTACATTCCCAACAAACATCTGATGGCTTCCCTGCTTTGATGTAAAAAGTATGTTTTACTCCCTTAAGTTAAATGCATATCAACGTGAAAGAAGGCTGTCGATGGAAGAATATTAAATCTAAACAGCTCGCTGTCACGTCACCGGGATGTTCCGATCGCTGGAGATATCATTTCCGATTTGGTCAGTTCGGTGGAGCGAGGCCCGCACCTGCCCGGCGTGCTGAGTTAACCGCTGATTGTCCAACGGCGGAGGGCTCGTGCGGAAGAAATCGACTGATTCTATTATCTAGCTAACACGACGGGAAGAATTTAAATGTTAGACAGATCAGTTCAATTGATTGGATGTACGTTTTGTAGTATGTTTTAATAACAACTTCGATTAACTTTTCAACCCAAAGGCTATTTATACATATTTTGAAATTTCAAATAAATTATTGTTTTTTAGTATAAAATACTTACGGCTATTTTTATTTACTAATGATAAATTTATGGCCAAAATTCTGGTATGTTAAGAATTACAATATTATATTATGATGTAATTCAATATTCAGAATATATTATACAATATTATATTGTAATCACACAACATACATTATTAGTCACACAATAAGTATTTACTACAACTTAAATAAAATGTAGGCCTACATATACTACGAAGATACAAATCGTGGATTACCAAGACCGATCTCCATAATCGTAGTTTACCAAGACCGATCTCCATGATCGTGGTTTACCGAGGCCGATCTCCATAATCGTGGTTTACCGAGGCCGATCTCCACCACAATCGTGGTTTACCGAGGCCGATCTCCACCGTAACGTGGTTTACCGAGGCCGATCTCCACCACAATCGTGGTTTACCGAGGCCGATCTCCATAATCGTGGTTTACCGAGGCCGATCTCCATAATCGTGGTTTACCGAGGCCGATCTCCACCATAATCGTGGTTTACCGAGGCCGATCTCCACAATCGTGGTTTACCGAGGCCGATCTCCATAATCGTGGTTTACCGAGGCCGATCTCCACCATAATCGTGGTTTACCGAGGCCGATCTCCACCACAATCGTGGTTTACCGAGGACGATCTCCACCATAATCGTGGTTTACCGAGGCCGATCTCCACCATAATCGTGGTTTACCGAGGCCGATCTCCATAATCGTGGTTTACCGAGGCCGATCTCCATAATCGTGGTTTACCGAGGCCGATCTCCATAATCGTGGTTCACTAAGTTCATTAGTAATGTTATTTATTTGTTGTGGTAGGTCTCCTATGTAATTTATACGTCTAGAGGTACTTACTATAAAACGTCATTAAAATAATATTCACATTCCAAAACTTAATTTATAAAATTGTTTGTTTATTATACCAAAATAGATTTTCCATTTGCTGTAGCCCGAAGATTAAATAAAGAAAACTACAAAAAAAGCTTTACAAATTTTAGGCCGATTAGTTTTAGTCTGTTTTCCCGCTAAATGTAAAAACATAAATATTTATTGGCAAGTAACACAACATTTATGGAATATTGACTTGAGGTAGTCGTTCCACAGTTATCTGTGGCATAAAAAGATTTGGTGAAATTTGAACTGCATCAACAATAACTATTTTCTACAAAAAAATTTTGTACAGTGAGGTATTGAGTAAAATAATTAAATAAAATAGGGGTTAGGAAATTATACATAGGGAGTAGATAGAAAGGTCAAGAGAAGTTCAAGGGCTGATAAATATGGCTCGAGAAAAAAAATATGTGAAAGAACCATATAACACCAACAAAAAGACAATAGAACAAAAGGACTTTCAAATAGAAGAATGGAGTTGGAAGGCCAGTTAAGGATTATTACTTACATGTGATCATGATCAGAGGTGGTATGAGATCTTTAACGGGTTGTTTACAACAAACTGTAAAACAAAACGAAGACGATATAGAAAACAACTTAAATATGGAAGAAGAAACCTCTAGTGTTGAAGAAAATAACAAAACCTAAGTCCCTCGACTGAAACAGAAATCAAGCAAGCGGTAATGTAATGAAAAAATAAATGAAAAGCTCCTGGATAGGTTAATATTCTTTAAATAATAGCCTTCACTACTAAATATGGATAAACAACTAGTGTCTTAATTGTAATATCTCTCTTTCCCTACTATGGTTGAAGCTAACTATCTATAATAGGACTATATTATATAGATGGATGATTGAAGTAGGCCAGTGTTAAGATGTTTGGTATTAGACAAGTATTTTGTCAGTTTAACGAAACAGCATTATCATCCTTAAAATATATAGGATAAAAAAAATATATATACACTGAGTATTAAATTAAAGCTAAACGACTACAATTATTTCACATCTAATTGATATTAACTGGTAAAGAATAGTCAAAATATTACCTGGCTTCTGGCAATACCAAACAAAGTTTAAATACTTTGTATAAAATTTGCTGTTTAATTCTGAGTAATGAAATTACTCGCACTTATCTTTAATTGTAAATGACAAAGGTAAAATATTAATGATTTCAAGTTACACGAGTGAAAATGTTCAATATAAGTTCCTAAATTAGAAATGTTTTGTATTTGTTAGTCAAATGTGATTTTACGCCACTTGCATAATTCAGTTTACTTAATTATTCTCGTTAATAATTAGTTAATAATATATGTATATATTTAGAAGTTACACAATTAATATTATAATGTAAACATAATCACCCCCCCCTACAAACCAGAGAGTAAATGTGTATTTTTAGGAGAAACTGACATTGGCTATTTTAAGGAAAGTTGACACAACCTATACATATATTAAGAGATCAATATATGTATGTTAAGAGATCAAGAGTATACAGGTTGACGAGTTATGAATGGAAGTTGAAAATACCCTTGATTGCCTGTGAGGTTGAACCTGTCTGGTTTTAGTATGACCCAAATAGATTTTTACATAACCAGAATAAACAAATAAAATTGTAGCGATTATTTTCCAGATATATCCTTACGCCATTACAGAATGGAAACAACCCTCCTAACAACAATTCTTTTGTTAATACCCCCTTCTTTTAGTGCCCTTTTTCATCTAATTTTGTAGTCAAAATACGTTGAACATAATATTAAATATGTTTTTATACTAACCGCGTATTACTAGGCATAATATTAAATTAAATAAAACATCAAATTATTAACTAAATATAAGTTTATTTTATTTTTTCCAATCTGCAAGCCAAATGTAATAGTAAGTAATTGAGTGGGGCTTATTCTCACATTTTTTTGTAAATTTAAATATAATATATATTGATATTTAATATGTACAGTATATAAATCTATCCTTATATTATGCATTAACAAGAAAAACATTTTTTTGTGCATGTCAAAATTAAGTACACAATATTGGCATTAAAAGAATCCCATACAATCAAAAGCTCCTGCAGCGCTGTACCTGCGATCTAGCGGAGCGTTTGTATACTTAGTTAGAACAGAACTAAAAGGCGTGCAATTTAGCATTGAGTTTACCACAATATATGTGGCATTATTAAAATAGATGATTAATTTATACATTATTTACATATTTACATATATTTACACTAATGTGTATTTATTGCAATATAACATTTTTTTTAAGTACACGGTATTTTATAATATACATTATTTGGCGGAATTAATTTGTACATTTTAATAATGAATCGAAAAGTATATTTTTAAAAACTGTGTTTTCTCATTTAATAGAACATTTGGATTGTTCTCTGCATTTTTATAAATTTCAAGACATTCTAAGGTCGACATTAGTTTACTTTTCTTGCAAGTATGTAACATATCAAAATTGTTCTCTATATTTTTGTAAGTGTGGCCAGAATAATTAAAATGTTCTGCATATTTTGAATGTTGTGACGTTGATAATGCATCGTGTTCAAAGAATCTTATTTTGAAAGAACGTCCAGTTTGTACAATATATAGTCACTTTGACCATCATTATAGTTTCATTTATAAACCCCACTATTAACAAAACAATTTTTTAAATATATAGAACATCTTATTAATTCTGACTACTTTAAAAAAAAACACAGGAAGAAATCTTGGAATTTTACATACTTGCAAGAAAAGTATTTTAATGTTGACCTTAGAACGTTTTGAAATTTATAAAATTACAAAGAACAATCAGAACTTTTTATTAAATGACATAAATAATTGATACAAATTTGATTTTTGTAGATTATTAAAATTGACAAATTAATTCTACCAAAAAATTATACATTATTATTACATCAGCTGTGAATAATTTGGATATTATAATTGGTTTATTTATATGTTTTATAACCTTGTATAGTACCTTCAATAAATAGGAATGTACATTGTATGAAAAATATCAAGAAGTTTGTTAAAATGTATTAATATTTTAATTTTATTATACACTTTATTGAGGCTTCAATTTCACAATAATAAAATATTGCTATATTTTTAATATAGGTAAATCTTTATTTAATTTATTACAAAAGTCATAGTTTTAAACTCTGTAATCTCTAATAAATCGAAAACTCACCATGAAACTGAAAAAGGTCACTACGAAATACTCCAAACAACATTTTCAGTGCGCCTGCAACAGTAAATACCTCCAGATTACAGACCTACTAGCAGAAAGTATCCGGAGTTTTGAAGGCGCGTTGGGAATTTATTGAAAGTTTTAAGAAAACGGCACTCAAATTACAACAATTAAAAACATACCACATTTTTGTTTAGTATTTAATATTACATTTTTGGAACTTTTCTGTTAATTCACTACCTCTACTTTTTTTGTTTCCGTTAGTGCACTCCCACTTGATAAATATTTTATTGCTCAAAAATCTTTTCCCCAATCATTTTTTACTTCCACTGTGTTATTCCTTATCTGCTAGGAATCCGATATCGCTGGCCTTATCTTATCGCTTTCAAAGAACTTACACACGGAAAGTACATTCGACGCACGCAAAGTCAATGATTGGATTTACTAGTTTGGCAGTTTCTGAACAACTTTAGTAGCCACCTAACACAACTTAGCCTAACCTAACCTAACCGTAATTGTGATTTAGAAATATATTATAGTGATAGTAAAGTAACGGAAAAAGTAGTGGTAGTGAGTTAACGGAAAAGATATTTGTGCTCTTGTTATCTTTTATTATATCACATTTCGATAATTAAATTAACTATAGCCGTTGCATCAAACAAGTTTTAGTTTGTATTTAAGTATTTGGTTAATAAAACCATCGACTCAATGATATGATGGACATAACTGAAAAATATATGTACTATAGCAGAAGTTATACACAGCACAATAACAAATTTTGAGTTTTTTATGTCATAATCGGTTGAAAAACGTATCAAGAATTACTTAACTTCACATACCGATAGCTGAAGTCCACATTTTTACTTCAAAAATATTAAAAAAATGTGTTTTCATTATTCTAACTTACTACGGTTTTGTCTAAAGCATCACACATTATTATTTATCATTTAGTTCTTTAATTAGATAGGCTATGCGAAAAAGATAGTTTTTTTATTTTACAGTTGACTTTCACTGGCAGAATGTAACGTAAAACAGTATTATTGGTTCTATTGGACTTTATAAAATATGTTTGAATACAAAGCTTGCATTTACAATTCGAACTACGTATAAATCTTTAATTTATTGTTTAAATTATTTATATGTTTATCAAGAGCCAATTGAAAATAAATACAGGCATTTAAAAAATGCTTATATCAGTGAACGTATACTTATTTATTTTCAAGTATAATATACATTACTATTATAAAAAAAAATTGGGTGTGCGTCGGACCACACGGTGGAAGTTATACTTCTTTGGCCATTCTCATACACCCACTCACGCACACAAACAGACAGGATATATAAATGAAATATAAGACATTTTTCAATATTATTCAATATATTATACGTGACTTCATTATTATATTATACACCTATATTATCATTATCAGTAATTTCTTCGATTAAATTTCTTCGATTAACAATCGATTAATCGATAGTTCTTAAAAATTTGTTCTTACTTTTCAGCGTGACGCGGTTTCTCGACCAACATCCCATCCCAAAGTGTCTAACGGGCGCAAAGAAGTATAACTTCAAAAGTAAAAAATAATAAATACATTATTGTGTCTACGATGTCTTTGTTTATTATTGTTTTTATACATGTTATATTGGTTATTATAAATAAAGAAATTATTTATAAATAGCATAAAGAAAAGTAAATTAATTTTACGTGAGATGAGTAGAAATACTGTTACCATATATACTTATACATATGTATTTAGTAATCCTAAATTAGATGGCTCCCCCTCTAACAAAACGTTTTTATACTAACATATATAATTTTCATCAGATATATATATGTATGTAGATGGCTAAATGCATTTATTTAAAAATCATCAATATTATGAAGAAGAGAAATTTATTATAAAGTATTTATGACTACAACTATTCAATTAGGTAAAGCAAAATACATATTTGCCTCCTGTGAGGTTTGAACTCACGACCCCTGGTTTACGAGACCAGTGCTCTGCCACTGAGCTAAGGAGGCAACTGTAAGTTATGCGGGATATCGCATCTGTCCGCTAGTACGAATTTTCAAGGTCATTTATACACATTTTAATCGCATACCTTCTAACAGTTCCAACTGTTTTTTGGAATAATTTGAATTATGAACGTAAATGTAGCAACCATTTAGGTTATATCTCAATAAACTACCAAGAAACTCAATTCAATTTAGTTTCATTTAGCCGAATTAAAAATAATATACAACACACATTTAAAGTAGGATATCATAGTTATGTCAACTGACTGTTGACACAGTTTGATCGCCGGAAGAGGCGATGAACTACTCGGTTCGATAGTAATCGACCAAATACACTGTGTAATAGACAGGGCTGAAGGCATGTTAACACAACATGACCCTATCGTTCAACAAGATTACATCTTGTATAATTGATATTAATGGAAAATTTCAAGAACAAAATGTCTGCAGCTAATTCAGCTTTGCCGCCGGAAGTTCGCCGGAAGTGATTACTTATTAACACTTTGCCTAACGAAAGAAGCCGCTCGGTTCGATTAGAGGGAAATTACACGCGGATAGAAAACCGCGCTTGTAACAGGGTTAAGAGGCGCGTCCGTGGCGATAGAGTTAGCTGAGCTAAAATAACATCTCACCAATATCCTTAATGAATTACTACCCCATCTCCTAGCCTAGCCTTAACGCCTCTTCCGGTAGAGCTCTGCATTACGTTACTGCTACAACGTATCCTTATTTATTTCCTAAATAACTATAGTTCTTATGGGAACTTTTACGATCACGATTCAATAAATTAGAACAGAACGCCTTATTGAAAAACATCGATGTAATTACTAAAATTGAAATGGTAGGACTAATATCTGGTAAGAAAGGAAACGTTGTCATAAACAATATACTTTGTTGAGTTAAAAATCGAACTAAACAAACCTCATGCTAAATTAAACGTTTGATTTCTCAGTATAAAAATAAGTGCCTCCTGTGAGGATCGAACTCACGACCGCTGGTTTACAAGACCAGCGCTCTGCCACTGAGCTAAAGAGGCCATGAATGGAGCGGAGGAAAAAGCCGTTAATAAATCGATATTTATAATTACATTCGGATGTTCGGAGTGACATACATTTATTTAGTCATTATTAATAAAAAGATGCAATTACATAACACACTTGTACAGCTGTATATATATATATAATACACTACATTTGTTTGGTTTATTGTATACACTATAACTACTTGCGAGACCCACCTCTACATGCTAGAATTAAAAATTTGGCATATGAATGGTATCTTAACCCTCGAGCGGGCGCTTCACTTATAAAACGGGAGCGGGCGCATGCGGAGTTTTATTCCGCAACACTAAATTGCACAAATTTTACCCATTTTACTTCTAGTTATAACGCAATATTTTATTTAAATGTTGAATAACTTTATTAGGAACCAAATGTCATTGTTAATAACATTAATTGTTCAACTAAATATAAGTAATATTTTAATTAAACAAATTAAGTAATTTTCTAGTATAAAAAGGGTATCACTGTTGGTGTTATGTGAGAGGGCGCATGCGGAGTTTTGCTCCGCAATAATGCAATTATACATCTATGCAAACAAAATATATTTAATAATAATTATAAATTAAATAATACATAAAAACATACATATATTTTGGTATATGTATAAATATACACATGGTTTGGCCAATTTTATGAATATAAATAACATCGCGTGCGCACTAACCACTTACGCGATAGGGCGCACGCGGAGAAAACCTCCGCAAACTGACACTGCGTCACTGAATTGTAACTGACATGGAACCAAGGGGGAAGGGGGAGTAAAAATAGCTTTGGGGGATTCCCGTAATGAGGCTCGTGAGGTACGTAGCCGGACACGACTGCCGGTACCAATTGTGCATATTTATTTTAACAAAAACTAAACGTGCGGAGGAAAACTCCGCAAGCGCCCGCTCGAGGGTTAATTAGAACAATTAAAGCTTCGTATGTTTTGGGTGATACCTTTTTTATTAATTAAAAAAAGGGAAATTTACCTTCCTCTAAAAATAGTATAAAACAATCAATGTTAGATATTTTAGGACCTCTTTAATTCGTACGTTATATTGATTAACTTTTCGACTAAAAAATTACATAGTGGTGACCAAAATTGAATATGTAAAATAGTTTGACTGAAAGTTGAATTAAAAATAATATTAAAAAAATATTCGAATGTTTCTTTGAGTTTTGGAAAGTAAAAATAAGCAGATCCTACTACACCAAAAACCAAAAGCGCACAAAATGTTTCGAAAAAGGAAGATAATAATTAGCCTCCAAATTGTCGGTAAATTTTGTTATAGGCATCGTTGGATCTTACGTTATTATGGTGAATGTTGTTACATTGATCAGAAGATCGCTGATGTTGTAACAATTACCAACGGTTTGTGAGTACATGTCGTACACATGTTCTGATGAATAATACAGTAGTTCATAATACATGTACAAAAATAAAAAAAACTAATCTATTTATAAAAGCCATTTAACACTCATCACTATTTCTCCAATTGACTATACGTTTAATTGACTTGACATTTTGTATATAGGTTTTTATCTTGGCCCCTAGAGGCTCACCAAGAAACGATTTTCCTCACCGACCTCAGGACTCCACCACCCCACTAGCCTCCAAAATCGCCATGGTATTCTTATGGAGCTATATCAATTGATTTATTTATTTGATGAACAGCTAAACAAAAATTAATAACATTTTGGAAAGTACAGTAGAAAATTATACAAAACATCAGCTGTTCTAAATCTTACTATATAAAAATGAGTACCTGAAATTCGTTGACATTCTATCACTTGATAATGGCTTAGCAGACTTCCTTCGTCCTTTTTCTAAGTTTCTTAATTTTTTGTAGAATTTTCTTTAGAAAAGAAAAATGAAACAAATCAAAAAGAAATGGGAAAATTTTAGAAAACTAACCGAGAAATTTTAGTTTGATTTGTTTACCACCAAAAGAAATGTAAGGGACATTTTAAACATGTGATGTAAATGTTTGTGCAACTTATTTTTATTTGTTTATAAAATATCTGTCGTATTTCATTAAAGTTGTTACTGAAATACACTTTTGCAATCAGTCAAAAAGTAATATGCTGTATGAAATGTTGGTACGTTAATAATTAATTTTGTACAAAATATTTACCAACATTTCATATAGTACGGTATATTATTTTTTTACAGAATACAATGCAATAATGTCAGTGCTATTTATATTACATCACGTTCATAAACTCCCTAGTCACACCCGAGACTCTAAGGCTCCACCCCAACCACTGACCTTTAAAGTTTCAATATTATTCTTATGGAGTTATTTATTTAATTAATCATCAGCTAAAAAAAAAAAAATTATTGAAAACTTTTGAAAAACACTCAAGAGGAGTTTCAGGTTAAACGTATTTTTCTCTTGATTCCTAATATAAGTTACCTTCAGATTATAGAAAAGACTAGGTTTGTGGTTTGTGATTCATTGTGATACAGTCCAAATGTCCCGGCGAGGCCGTAGACTGAGATCCTCAAATGAGCCTGTACAGTGTCTTGGCGAGGTTCCCTACGAGCCCGCAGGTCGAGTTGCAAAAGGGACTAAAGGTAGAGTTCCCAAGCGATGATGCACTATGCAGGCCGAACTTCCTTCACCAGTGCAGGGAGTGACGGAGTTGGCTCGCGAAGTTACCATAAATAAACTTAAACATTACTGTTTATATGTTAATCCTGTAGCAAGGCACGGGTAATGAAATGAAATGAAAAATGCTTTTATTTATGTGGCGAAGTTAGGACTGTTTAGTCCTCTCTACCTCTTAACCAAAAAAAAAAAAAAAAAAAAAAAAGTAGTACATTAAGATTATGATGCAAAAGCCAAAAATGAATCAAAAATACATAAACAAAACAACTTAAAAAGATTGTTTTTTTTTTTTTTTTTGTTCTAGGGTAAACTGCTAGATGGATATAAATTGGATACAGTGTAATCTGAAAGCTTCCTGCACATTTCGATTATTTAATCAAACTCAATATTATGACAAGTGAAGCGGGCGGGTTCAGCTCGTTGTAAAATAAATACTATGTGACATAAATAGAGTAAATCTATATACTACTAGCTGTACCCGTCCACTTCACTGGTCATGATATTGAGTTTGATTATATAATTGTATACAATCAAAAGGTATTACATTTCTAACCTAAATGGTAAAATTAGTTTAAAGATTAGCAATCAAAATATAAGTAAAAACTCCAACAAATTCAAGAAGATTAAAAAATTATTTAAAGTAAATAAAATAAAATTAGTTTAAAGACTTGGAATAAAAATATAAGTAAAAATTTAAAAAAAAATCAAGAATATTCCAAAATTGGAACTAAATACTTTGTTTTTGAAAAAACAATTATTTAATATAATATCCACCAATTTAGATTAGCTGATTTTATGTATCATTTACTACTAAAATCAAATAATTATTTTTAATTTTAAAAATTTAGCCTACCACAGTTTATCTTTTGGGTTTATTTAACAGCTGATAATCAAATAAATAATCAATTGATATAGTTCCATAAGAATACCATGGAGGTTTTGGAAGCCAGTGGGACGGGTTCCTGAGGTCGGAGAGGAAAATCCTTTCTTAGTGAGTCTCTACAAGATAAGCATATGTGCAAAATTTAAAGTCAATTGGACGTATAGTTTTGGAGAAATAGTGATGAGTGGTAAATGGCTTTTATATAAAGCTCGATGTAGTGCCTCACGACTGACATTAAATGTTGAGACACTTCCCGACGTCCTACTCCCATCATATGTATGCCTACTTGAATTGAAGCTCTCGGTCTGAAACGTGCAGGACAATTCATAAAAGCTTACTTTTTCACTCATAAGGAAGATGGTGGCCTTTTCTGTCCCCAAAATGGATCCAATGTATTTTTATGGGAAAATTGAAAACAAGTACGGTGTTTTCTTGACCTAACTCAGAAAGTACTCAGCAAAACATTTAAAACGTAACATGTGTGCTTTCGTAACATATACGCACCTCATATTTACATTTCAGCCTAAAGTTTCGAAAATGTTGTATATCGAGGGGCCAAAAAACTAAAATAAAAAAAGTAAACCTTTGTGTTATAATGACGTTATTCACTCAAGCGGGGTATCAAATGAAAGGTATTTTTCGCCTAAAAACAAATATACCATCAGATTTGGAATAGGCCAAATAATATATATATATATATATATATATATATATATATATATATATATATATATATATATATATATATATATATAAACACAAAATGGGATATCAGAATAAACGTATTTTTCTCTTTATTCTTATTATATCTTCAGATTTTATAAAAGACTATGTTTATTTTATAAAATGACTCCACTGCTCCCAAAATTAAAATGAATTGTACAGGCCGTGTCCCGACGAGGCCGCAGGACGAGTTCCACAAATGGGGCTGTACAGTGTCTTGACGAGGTTGCAGGCTGAGTTCAAAATAAACCATATAGCAGTGTCCTGGCGAGGCCGTAGGTCGAGCAACTCCACGAGTCCACAGACCGAGTCGTACGAACGGGCTAAAGGCTGAATACCAAGGCGAGTCCGCAGGCTGTCTTCCCTCACAAGCGTAGCGAGTGATGGGGATGACACGTGAAGCATTCGGGGATATTCCCTAGTGTTATAAATGAAACTAAATGAAAAAAGTAGAATAAAATTGGAAACAAAAACGTTGAAACCCCTCAATATAAGGTCTTTTGTTGTTTTTTTTCGGTGATCAAACTTAATGCTACAAAACCTGACTCTGTGGTACTAAATATGTTACCGTTGCTTGGCGCGTATAAAGTACCCTGGTAGAATATACATAAAACATATGGTACACAACTGTGACGGGTCTACTCACCCACTCCACGTACACACGACTTTAACCACATTACAGATCCTACGATATATATTGCTTTAAATGGCCCACGTACCTACTCTATGACCACACAACCATAACTTCTTCACCCACCCTTTTTATACCTACAAATATGAAATGAAAATACATGTACGTGATTTTCAGGGTTGAATACATAATAGTAACTTTTAGATTTTGTAATAAGATACATTCTGTGTTCTACTTGCAGTTCAGGTATATAGTAGACTTACCCCTCTCCCTACATTGCAGGCTTGGAAGGGTAATTAATACTATTAAGTGCAATATTTATATACTATCATAAAAGATGTAAATACAGTAAATGAACTATTTTAAGTTTTTCCATCGTTGTTATTTTTAGAGTTACATCGACTTTGTATCTGTGCTTTGATTACTAATGTAAAACTTCTTTCCCAATAAAAACAACATTTCTTCGCATTCGAAACGATTTCTATAAGTGTTCTTGGACGGAGTTGCCGAGGCAACCTCTAAACAAATTTGCAGACTCGACCAATTCGAATCAAATTCAATTTGTACATATAGCACATGGCAATACTTGATGCAGCAAATCCCTGGCATTCCATGTAGGAATATATTCACTTATGGTAGGTCCTACAGCTGTTGTTGATAATTATTGAAGTACGACATTTAGAAAATGAGAACCTTCGTTACGTGCATTACGAAGGTTCTTGTTATATATAAAATAAGTAACATAGTAACGTAATAGGATAAAATTTTACTAATATAATTGTTTAAATAGTATTTTATAACAAAGAATTCCACGGGAATATGGAACTAATTTAAGGGATGAAGGATATGAATTATAAATTCTCCACAAAAATATCCAGGACATAACATTATTTATGTCCATAAAAGTAGTATAATGTTTACAGAAATGTAACTTTATGCATTTGTATTAAAATCATTTTTAAACTCTCACAATTTTCAATCAAATATTTTCAATGTGTGAGGCCTTTCGCCTACAAGGCAAATTCCATCATCAGCAAACTTATAATATTGTTTGCAATATTATAATACAACTTTCATAACAAAGTTTACCTAAAATAAATGAAGTATATATGTAATACTTGTAACTAAAATATACTATATGAAAGGTGGTGAGTGGGTGGGTTAATAACACTATCTGCGAAAGGGTAGGTTAGTGGGTCAGTAGCACTATACGTGTACGTGTTGTATATTGTTTATAAAATACTATGCTACAATATTGTTTATACAACATTGTTTATAAAATATTATGCTACAATATTGTTTATAAAATACTATGCTACAATATTGTTTATAAAATACTATGCTACAATATTGTTTATAAAATACTATGCTACAACATTGTTTATAAAATACTATGCTACAATATTGTTTATAAAATACTATGCTACAACTTTGTTTATAAAATACTATACTACAATATTGTTTATAAAATACTATGCTACAATATTGTTTATAAAATACTATGCTACAACATTGTTTATAAAATACTATGCTACAATATTGTTTATAAAATACTATGCTACAACATTGTTTATAAAATAACATGCTACAATATTGTTTATAAAATACTATGCTATAATATTGTTTATAAAATACTATGCTACAATACTGTTTATAAAATACTATGCTACAACATTGTTTATAAAATACTATGCTACAACATTGTTTATAAAATACTATGCTACAATATTGTTTATAAAATACTATGCTACAACATTGTTTATAAAAATACTATGCTACAATATTGTTTATAAAATACTATGCTACAATATTGTTTATAAAATACTATGCTACAATATTGTTTATAAAATACTATGCTACAATATTGTTTATAAAATACTATGCTACAACATTGTTTATAAAATACTATGCTACAACATTGTTTATAAAATACTATGCTACAACATTACTATGCTACAATATTGTTTATAAAATACTATGCTACAACACTGTTTATAAAATACTATGCTACAACATTGTTTATAAAATACTATGCTACAATATTGTTTATAAAATACTATGCTACAATATTGTTTATAAAATACTATGCAACAATATTGTTTATAAAATACTATGCTACAATATTCTTTATAAAATACTATGCTACAATATTGTTTATAAAATACTATGCTACAACATTGTTTATAAAATACTATGCTACAATATTGTTTATAAAATACTATGCTACAATATTGTTTATAAAATACTATGCTACAATATTGCTTATAAAATACTATGCTACAATACTGTTTATAAAATACTATGCTACAACATTGTTTATAAAATACTATGCTACAACATCGTTTATAAAATACTATGCTACAATATTGTTTATAAAATACTATGCTACAATATTGTTTATAAAATACTATGCTACAACATTGTTTATAAAATACTATACTACAATATTGTTTATAAAATACTATGCTACAACATTGTTTATAAAATACTATGCTACAACATTGTTTATAAAATACTATGCTACAACATTGTTTATAAAATACTATGCTACAATATTGTTTATAAAATACTATGCTACAACATTGTTTATAAAATACTATGCTACAACATTGTTTATAAAATACTATGCTACAACATTGTTTATTAAATACTATGCTAAAATATTGTTTATAAAATACTATGCTACAACATTGTTTATAAAATACTATGCTACAATATTGTTTATAAAATACTATGTTACAATATTGTTTATAAAATTCTATGCTACAACATTTTCTTTTATCAATAAAATTATAAATTGTTTAACTTACAATTTATCAATTCCTTATCCGCTAGGAATCCGACATCGCTGGCCTTATCTTATCGCTTTCCCAGAACTTACTCACGCAAAGCGCATGGACGTAAGTCAATCACTGGATTTATCAGTTTGTGAGCAACTTTAGTAGTAACTTAAACCTACATAGCCTAACCGTACTTGCGATAAAAAATAGTGGTAGTGAAGTAACGGAAAAGTAGTGGTAGTGAATTAATGGAAAAGGTCATTAAATCCTTTTGGATTGCTTCTTGGAAGTATTTGATTAAAAGTTATAATTCACTGGTACAGAAAGTATTTAATTAATTCTTGATGTTAATATCACTTTAACTATTTAAAAAAAACTGTTCACACAAGAAAATGGCTTGCTTTCATCTCCATTGCTGGGAGAAGAGAGGGAGTCTTTCTTCAAAATTCATTGTAATAAAGAATTTAATTACACCATTTGTTTTAATTTATTACTGGTCATTCACTTAATGCTAGACTGGATTTTCCTTGGTGGAAAATATTTCCCATTCAATAGGTTATGTTATATCAAATGTATTGGAATTAAAATTAGAATGTTTGATTAATAATTAAAATAAATAATCTTATAAATAGGTATAAATTTCTTTATTATATTATCAGGTGACTGTTTGTATACTAATAAGCATATTAATATTTTTTATTTTATTTGAAACGAGTTGAAATGTCATAGTAGGTGGGTCAATCCTATCATACGAGAAAGAGTGGGTGGATCAATACTACTGTACGAGTACGGGTGAGCGGGCTAGTACTGCTATATGTGTAAGGGTAGACGAATGTCTCAATACCACTGTAAGTGTACGTGTAAATGTGGGTGGGTCAATACTGCTATATGCGTAAGGGTTAGCTAGTGTTTCAATACCACTGTACGTGTACGTGAACAAGTAGGTTGGTCAGTACTGCTATATGCGTAAGGGTAGACGAATGTCTCAATACCACTGTAAGTGTACGTGTAAATGTGGGTTGGTCAATACTGCTATATGCGTAAAGGTTAGCTAGTGTTTCAATACTATTGTATGTGTACGTGAAAAGGTAGGTTGGTAAATACTGCTATATGCGTAAGGGTAGACGATTGTTTCAATACCCCTGTAAGTGTAAGTGTAAATGTGGGTTGGTCAATACTGCTATATGCGTAAGGGTAGATTTATGTATCAATACCACTGTACGAGTGCGTTTAAATGTGGGTTGGTCAATACTGCTATATACGTAAGGGTAGACGATTGTCTTAATACCACTGTAAGTGTAAGTGTAAATTAAGGTTGGTCAATACTGCTATATGCGTAAGGGTAGACGATTGTTTCAATACCCCTGTAAGTGTAAGTGTAAATGTGGGTTGGTCAATACTGCTATATGCGTAAGGGTAGACAATTGTCTTAATACCACTGTAAGTGTAAGTGTAAATTAAGGTTGGTCAATACTGCTATATGCGTAAGGGTAGACAATTGTCTTAATACCACTGTAAGTGTAAGTGTAAATTAAGGTTGGTCAATACTGCTATATGCGTAAGGGTAGACGATTGTCTCAATACCACTGTAAGTGTACGTGTAAATGTGGGTTGGTCAATGCTGCTATATGCGTAAGGGTAGACGAATGTCTCAATACCACTGTAAGTTACGTGTAAAGGTGGGTTGGTCAATACTGCTATATGCTTAAGGGTAGACGAATGTCTCAATACCACTGTAAGTGTACGTGTAAAGGTGGGTTGGTCAATACTGCTATATGCTTAAGGATAGACGAATGTCTCAATACCACTGTAAGTGTACGTGTAAAGGTGGGTTGGTCAATACTGCTATATGCGGAAGGGTAGACGAATGTCTCAATACCCCTGTAAGTGTACGTGTAAAGGTGGGTTGGTCAATACTGCTATATGCGGAAGGGTAGACGAATGTCTCAATACCACTGTAAGTGTACGTGTAAAGGTGGGTTGGTCAATACTGCTATATGCGTAAGGGTAGACGATTGTCTTAATACCACTGTAAGTGTACGTGTAAAGGTGGTTGGTCAATACTGCTATATGCGGAAGGGTAGACTTATGTATCCATACCACTGTACGTATACGTTTAAATGTGGGTTGGTCAATACTGCTATATGCGTAAGGGTTAGCTAGTGTTTCAATACTACTGTATGTGTACGTGAACAGGTAGGTTGGTCAATACTGCTATATGCGTAAGGGTAAACGATTGTCTCAATACCACTGTAAATGTACATGTAAATGTGGGTTGGTCAATACTGCTATATGCGTAAGGGTAGAAGATTGTCTTAATACCACTGTAAGTGTACGTGTAAATATGGGTTGGTCAATACTGCTATATGCGTAATTGTAGGCGAGTGTTTCAATACACTATACGTGTACGTGTACGTTGGCAAATACACGAAGGGGAGACGAATGTCTCAATACCACTGTAAGTGTACGTGTACAGGTGTGTAGGTCAATACTTCAATATGCGAAATTGTAATTGAGTATAATTAATTTATCTAGATACATAAACAATGTGAGTAAATCTACATAAATTAATTTCAGTATTAAATATTAATAATACGGATTGACATTTTATACGGAAAACAGAACCAGTATCGTCGTACCGAGTTTTTCATGACTTTATCATTGCGTCACCTTTATGTATTTAGCCTACCATCTATGTAACCGATAGTGACATAATTTTTATACAGGGTCAAAGACATTCTATTAAATATTTTGCACTTTCATAATTTTATATTTATAACAAGTACACTTGTTGGTTTTTTAACGTAATATTAATTTTATTCAAGATAGTCGGTAAACTGCGTTCTTAGTTTTAATTCTCACGAAATGCATAGGCTATTATACACACAACATTACTATGGAAAAATGCAGTTACATACATATAAGAGTACATTTCTATTACAAATTGCTTAAGGAACGGTACACGTCAAACACCAAATCAGCATGGCTGATCAAATACAGACACAAAACTGATAAGAACTTTTTTCACAAACATAACATTCCGAAAATATCGTATTTTGTTTTACTTTTGATATTGTATCTCGGTTAGAATTCAAATGGCCACCTTGTTGTTTTTATTAAGTTTATAAATTCATCGCAACGACTGTTTTGGTAAAAACATCTTTAGACAACATGTATAAGAAACAATTAAACTCAAATAATTCTGTGTGTTTAGTATTTATTTATTTATATATTATATTACAGAATCAAACTTGATTGTGCTTATTCTATTGTACTTTTTAAGCCCCATAAATGCTACAACTTGAAAAATTTCTGAACATATGGCAAGATTTTTTTAGGAATAATAGAATTGAATATAAACAAAGAACCTATGCAAATTGTGGTGTTATATGTCGAGTTTTTCTCCTTGGATTTCGGAATATCAGCCCAATATATTGGGTGGTTAGTTACAATTCAAATCTTTATGTTAAAGCCAGTTAAACTCGCATAAGGAATGGAAGCCGTATGTGAAACATGAATAACAATTTATACCTAGCCGTAATAACATTTTTGGAATTTTCAAAATAACTTTTTACATTGGATGGGCATACAACTTTTACTTTTTCCAAGTGCACGGAGGATGTATTGTGATAGTGTACAACACTTTTCAGTCTGGTCTAAAAATCTGTTTTAGATCCTCCTAAATGTAAAAAATATCGTTTTGGTGACAATTTTGATGTCTGTAATGTGTGTATGTATGTTTGTATATACTCGTACATAGCTAGACACCAAACGATTAGACCGATATTTATGGAATTCTGCATGTAAGTTTTGATGTCCAATATCTTCATTCAAATATTTTTTTTACATGAGACATATCCAAAAATATACATAGTTTTCTCGTTAAAACCTTTGTCGTATATTTATATTGTACACTATGGTATATAGCAATACAATTATATGGCATTATAACATTAAATTATTTAGATTTATCAACCTGATTATAGAACTCGAGTTTAATAGAGAAGGGTTTATACCAACGTTGAATTATTTCTTAATTAACAGTATAATTTTGACGTTACATGTAATGTATACATCGTATGGTTGTTGTCAGCTACCATTTGATAATTTTGAAGTTGCGATGTATATTTGGATAAATTTCCGAAAGTATGATGGTATAATAATTTATTAAACCTTTAATGTGATCTCCTGTCACAAAGCCAATCCATCGAGCCATCTAAGACCTGCCAAACTGATTCTGTTTATGCTAACTAAGCCCTCCGTAAAAGAGAGCAGGGGGCACTCTGTAACTATGTGATCCATTGTTTGGATGGACTCCCCACAAACACATGACTGATCTAGTGTCAATACCCATTTAAACTTCCAAGAAATTGCATCTGCCAACGGCAGTTCAGAACCGATTCAAGAGTGTCCCTCCCTACGAGGGAGGGTGTCATCCCACCCACAGGGATTTATTGACGGATCGTTAATAAAGAACTTATTTCCTCCACCAAAACTGTTCCACGCTACGGCCCAGCTAGTATTGGGCAAGAAGTTTGATCTGCTCAAATGTAAAGCAGTACGTAGAGGTGGGTTTCGAGATTTTAAGCGACCATTCTAACGTGGGAGATCTGTATAATGGGGAGATGTGGGACATTCAAGATCTTGTTGAATTCTTTGAGTGGTGCCTCCTGACGTCTTATCTCTGGAGGAGCTATATAGACCGAGAACCAAGGAAGTGTAGAGTTGACATGACAGTGCCATTAATAGCTCTCATGACTCTATTAAGTTGATCATCGACCGCTTTAGTGTGACCAACTGCTTTAGCCATACGAGAGCACTATATTCAGCAGCTGAATAAACCAGTGACAAAGCAATTGTACGCAGGACGTGTGCATTGACTCCCCAGGTTTTTCCGGCAATATGATGTAATACATTTTCCCTGGTTTTGAGTTTATCTGCTGTTTTTTTAAGATGGCTTTTAAAGGTCAGCGATAGATCTAACGTTATTCTCAGGTACTGTGGATGATCATTATGATGGAGTTTTACTCCATTTATAAAGATATTCAGTTTTCAAATAGCCAGTCTGTTACTTAAATGGAAGCAGGCTACTTCGGGTTTTGATTGGTTAGGATTTAGTTTCCAGGTTCTAAAATATTCTTCGAGGGCTGCAAGGTCACTTGTGAGTGTTTCTTCAGTAGCTGTGAAGTCCTTGTGTTGGTAGGCTACAGTAATATAGTCTGCATATATAAACTTTCTAGACTTTGCTATTTGGATTTCAGCGGTATACACGTGGAACAAAATTGTAGCAAGAACATACCCCTGTGGCAGACTATTCTTCAACTGTCTAAAAGAGCTTTCTTCACGACTGAGATATACTTTTATTAGACTGGCACTACGCATTAACTCCGAAATTCGCAATAGAAAGGAACAAGAAAAGAGGCAGTAGAACTTTAACAACAAACATTTGCTCCACACTGTGTCATAAGCTACTTTGAGTCAACAAAATCTGCAGATGTTTTTATCTTCTTTTCAAATCCACTCTCAATAAATGATATCAGAGCTAGAATCTGGTCGCTACAGATTCGGCTAGGGTGAAAACCAGCTTGCTCAACTGGAACATTAGAATCAAGAATGGGTGATATTCTATTGTATAACAGCCTTTCCAGGAGCTTCAACAGTTTAGTGACGATTCCTCTTCCATCCCGAAGACAAGTTTTGTATTAAAGCCGCCGTGCTTTGTTAAAATTTGGCGATTACTTCAAGTCTGTTTATCAAACTTTTAATTATGAGCAATTGAATGCAGAACCTCACATTATATACCCACCTGAAACAGATAACATAACAGTTATTGACATTCCCTTCATATCTGTTGACGCCGCCGTTCAATGCGTCATCAAAAGTTTAAAGACACGCTCTGCGTCTTGTATTGATAATAATCCATCTTTTGTTATTAAAGGAGTGTCTGACGTAAATTAACCTGCGCTAGCTTCACTATTCAACTGGAGTTTAATAGTGGGAGACTTTCCTTCAGTCTGGAAGACAACTCTAGTAATACTGATTCCAAAAAAGGACCAAGAAATGTGTTTAATTTTAGACCAATATCTGTTCTGTGTGTAGCACCCAAGATATTTGAAAAGGTTGTACATAGTTTTTTTGTATAAGAGAGTCTATCATCTTATCTCTCCTAATCAGCATGGCCTCATAAAGGATCATTCAACTGTTACGAATTCGTTTTCGTTTCTTGCAGTCACAGGTCCTGCAGTCGAGCGTCGGGTACAGGTGTATCCATTTATATTTAGATTTCTAGAAGGCGTTCGACAAGCTTCATAGGTGCCGGGTGTACAGAAACGCAGCCGTCGAGGCTGTCCAGAGGAAATTCCATTCGTTCCAATGGATCGAATGGAAGTTTCTGAAGCTTGGTGAAGTGGAAATTTGTGCAGAACTGAATTTATCAACCTTATTAGTTCGTCGAGATGTGATCCACAAACCTGGAAAGCCTTCATCTCAAGAAGTAGTTACCGTCCCATAAGTCTTCTCCCCACGCTTTCAAAATTATTTGAGAAAATTATTAAAAGTCGCTTAGGCGCTTTTGTTAGTACTACCTCCCTTATGCCACCACACCAATTTGGATTTCGCACTCATCATTCTACTAATCACCAACTGTTTATCAGAAGACATTATTCAGGGCTTTGATGTAAAAAGTCACTGCCGTATTTTTAACCATAGCTCAAGCGTGTGATCGTGTTTGGCACGACGGTTTATTGTTTAAACTAAGAGAAGTTAGGATCCCTTGTTTTATGTTCAAAATTATAAGAAGTTTCCTTAAAGATAGGACATTTTCAGTCAACATTTGTGGTGTTCTATCTATGATAAGGCCTGTTAATGCTGGAGTACCCCAAGGCGCAATTTTATCTCCTCTTCTATTTAACATATACACTTCCAATTTGCATACGTCAAATAATGCCAAAATTGTTGCATTTACTGATGATAATCTTATTTACTCTAGTCATCATCACAGTGAAACTGCAACTATAAGAGTACAAGAGTCTTTGCAACGCATAGTTACTTGGTTTTCAAAATAGAGGATAACTATCAACCCAACCAAAAGCGAGGCAAACATTTTCACTCTACGTCGGCTAATAGAACCTCAAAATATCACAATATTAAATGAAGAAATAGCCTGGAATCCGGCCGATCAAGCAATAAAATATTTAGGCGTTTATTTTGATCGTAAACTAAATGGGAAATTCCACATAAATAGGAAACTTAACCTTGCTTATGGAAGATTGTCAAAATTATTTCCATTAATAAACAAGAATCATTTCTGTCTGTAAAAAACGGCCTTCTTATTTACAAAACTATCCTACGACCACTTTTGTTGTATGGCTGTCAAGTTTGGGGCACTGCCTCAGCAAGAACATTAAAGAAACTGCAGGTATTTCAAAATAAAGTGTTATGACTCATACTGAAGTGCCCTTGGTATGTGCGTAATACCTAGATTCATCATGAACTTGGAATTGTTCCTTCATAAATTCATTAAAAAATTTACTCAACAATTTTTGAAGAAACTTCCATTTGTAAGTGGTGTACAACACTTCAACATAGGACATCCGACCAACATCAGAACGTTCCGCCTGAAAGCGCGGCTACCTCAAGACATTTTTGAACTACCATAACTATCATGAACATGTTTTAATGAAGCAAGATTAATATCAAACGTTTTGAACTCTGGTGTCGAATGGCTGATCTCAATATTTATAATCCTCTGTCATTATCTTATTTTAATATGTTTTGCCACTTAAATATACCTTAGCCTATATAGCTTTTGTAACTTACGGTTAATAAAATTGTTAAAAAAAAGGAAGGTTGTAAGCATGGTTTATTCACATATGACTACGGTTCCGCTCTTCCGGACTTCAGTTTTCAATGGTGATTAATGCAATCATTTTATTTATCCAATCTTCAGCTCTTAACAAATGAACATGTTTGAAATAGGCTAAGTAATAAAATTGGATGTTTATACCAATAAATAGGTAGCAACGCAAGTAATGTGAGTGATATACTGTAACTAAATTTATTATTGTCATTTTACGTTATACAGGTAACCCTCTATTTGTAGTCAAAAATCACAGGCCGAAGTGCAACGAGTGACGGGGTTGGCACACGAAGCGTGCAGGGGTGTCCCCTAGTCTAATCTGAATTCATTAAGAAAGTGAAACCATAACTAATTGTAAACCATACAAAATGTCTAATATATGTAATACCATACATAAATGTACATCTACAAATACATAGGCGAACATACAACTTAACATTCAGAATATTTAGATGAATATACAATAAAAACTAATGAAAAGGTATTGGGAAATAATTTAATTTAACATTGTAATACTAATATATATCTTGTTTGTAATAATCATGCTAATAATAATATATTTCCTGTTTCTTAACACATCTACTGTTAAATTAACTCGTAGTTTTTACAGCTTTAAACCATCGACTATAACTGCTCAAATTTGTAGTGTTTTTTATCGATGTTAAACTGTTATAGGTTCACAGATTATACAAGCTGTTCTGTTCACTGGGCTTGGGTAATTACTTGTGTATTCAAGCGGATTGTCAGATACAGTCGTGACTGCTATAGGAAGGGAGGGTGCTTCTTGGGGGTGTATTGCGAATTGTGAACCCGTTATCGCTGCAGGAATTTCCTGTACAATGCCATTAAACTGTAATCGCCAGTGCTCCGTTATCTGTAGTCACATGACTTACTTCGTTACCCCTCAGGTGGAAGGTTGGCTATTGCCTATTTCACATAGGGGCGCGTATTTTGGCCTTGCAGCATTGAAATAGTCTCTTAGTAATATACGGCAGTAAAAAATAGTAATTGTTTGTTTCAAACTTGATTTTAATGTCTCTAGTAAGATTTCAGTACAAAGTTACAAAATAAGGGAGTGTATGGGAAAAATATAGACACTTACAGAAAAAATCACTAAAATATCGACAAAATATTAAATGTAACAACGCGATATAGTACAAAAAACAAATAAAGTGAATCATGCAGAACTAACGATGACTTACTAATACAATCCAGGTGATGGATAAGAACTGCAATTGATCATATAAAAAATACAAAACTAAAATGTTGGGTCATGCAATAAGTTAAAAATAAATAAATAAAAACCTGAACAAAAAAAGTAATCAGTTCCAAAGAAATGCATACAATACATTTAAATTAATTCAATAGCTGTACTTCTTTATATCATATTAAGCATATAATGCATTAAGGTGTCCGTTTCCGTCCGCGAAAAATGCCAAAAACCTGGGTTTCCATTGTAAATTTCAATGATTCGGTCCGTAGTAATAATAGTATTGCCAGACTTGTAACGTTAGTTGATCGGTATTATATACACGTATTATAGTGGATTATAAGTTGGTTTTTGTAAAAAAATTGAGGATTTTTCATATTTTTTCGCAGTTGAATATGTGGAACTTGACAATTTGTTCTCGACGATTTTACATTTAAAAACTCGTAATATAAACTGATGGTACACTAGAATGGAGCTTTAGTAACCATAAAACGTTCACTTAACTCATTATAAACTGATGGTCCACTAGAATGGAGCTTTAGTAACCATACAACGTTCACTTAACTCATTATAAACTGATGGTCCACTAGAATGGAGCTTTAGTAACCATACAACGGTCACTTAACTCATTATAAACTGATTGTCCACAAGAATGGAGCTTTAGTAACCATAAAACGTTCACTTAACTCATTATAAACTGATGGTCCACTAGAATGGAGCTTTAGTAACCATACAACGTTCACTTAACACGTAATATAAACTGATGGTCCACTAGAATGGAGCTTTAGTAACCATAAAACGTTCACTTAACTCATTATAAACTGATGGTCCACTAGAATTGAGCTTTAGTAACCATAAAACGTTCACTTAACTCATTATAAACTGATGGTCCACTAGAATGGAGCTTTAGTAACCATAAAACGTTCACTTAACTCATTATAAACTGATGGTCCACTAGAATGGAGCTTTAGTAACCATAAAACGTTCACTTAACTCATTATAAACTGATTGTCCACTAGAATGGAGCTTTAGTAACCATAAAACGTTCACTTAACTCATTATAAACTGATGGTCTACTAGAATGGAGCTTTAGTAACCATAAAACGTTCACTTAACTCATTATAAACTGATGGTCCACTAGAATGGAGCTTTAGTAACCATAAAACGTTCACTTAACTCATTATAAACTGATGGTCCACTAGAATGGAGCTTTAGTAACCATACAACGTTCACTTAACTCATTATAAACTGATGGTCCACTAGAATGGAGCTTTAGTAACCATAAAACGTTCACTTAACTCATTATAAACTGATTGTCCACTAGAATGGAGCTTTAGTAACCATAAAACGTTCACTTAACTCATTATAAACTGATGGTCCACTAGAATGGAGCTTTAGTAACCATACAACGTTCACTTAACTCATTATAAACTGATGGTCCACTAGAATGGAGCTTTAGTAACCATAAAACGTTCACTTAACTCATTATAAACTGATGGTCCACTAGAATGGAGCTTTAGTAACCATAAAACGTTCACTTAACTCATTATAAACTGATGGTCCACTAGAATGGAGCTTTAGTAACCATAAAGCGTTCACTTAACTCATTATAAACTGATTGTCCACTAGAATGGAGCTTTAGTAACCATAAAACGTTCACTTAACTCATTATAAACTGATGGTCTACTAGAATGGAGCTTTAGTAACCATAAAACGTTCACTTAACTCATTATAAACTGATGGTCCACTAGAATGGAGCTTTAGTAACCATAAAACGTTCACTTAACTCATTATAAACTGATGGTCCACTAGAATGGAGCTTTAGTAACCATACAACGTTCACTTAACTCATTATAAACTGATGGTCCACTAGAATGGAGCTTTAGTAACCATAAAACGTTCACTTAACTCATTATAAACTGATTGTCCACTAGAATGGAGCTTTAGTAACCATAAAACGTTCACTTAACTCATTATAAACTGATGGTCCACTAGAATGGAGCTTTAGTAACCATACAACGTTCACTTAACTCATTATAAACTGATGGTCCACTAGAATGGAGCTTTAGTAACCATACAACGTTCTCTTAACTCATTATAAACTGATGGTCCACTAGAATGGAGCTTTAGTAACCATAAAACGTTCACTTAACTCATTATAAACTGATGGTCCACTAGAATGGAGCTTTAGTAACCATACAACGTTCTCTTAACTCATTATAAACTGATGGTCCACTAGAATGGAGCTTTAGTAACCATAAAACGTTCACTTAAAACTCATTATAAACTCATGGTCCACTAGAATGGAGCTTTAGTAACCATACAACGTTCACTTAACTCATTATAAACTGATGGTCCACTAGAATGGAGCTTTAGTAACTATACAACGTTCACTTAACTCATTATAAACTGATGGTCCACTAGAATGGAGCTTTAGTAACCATACAACGTTCTCTTAACTCATTATAAACTGATGGTCCACTAGAATGGAGCTTTAGTAACCATAAAACGTTCACTTAAAACTCATTATAAACTCATGGTCCACTAGAATGGAGCTTTAGTAACCATACAACGTTCACTTAACTCATTATAAACTCATGGTCCACTAGAATGGAGCTTTAGTAACCATACAACGTTCACTTAACTCATTATAAACTCATGGTCCACTAGAATGGAGCTTTAGTAACCATAAAACGTTCACTTAACTCATTATACACTGATGGTCCACTAGAATGGAGCTTTAGTAACCATATAAAGTTCTCTTAACTCATTATAAACTGATGGTCCACTAGAATGGAGCTTTAGTAACCATAAAACGTTCACTTAACTCATTATAAACTGATGGTTCACTAGAATGGAGCTTTAGTAACCATAAAACGTTCACTTAACTCATTATAAACTGATGTTCCACTAGAATGGAGCTTTAGTAACCATACAACGTTCTCTTAACTCATTATAAACTGGGTCCACTAGAATGGAGCTTTCGTAACCATACAACGTTCTCTTAACTCATTATAAACTGATGGTTCACTAGAATGGAGCTTTAGTAACCATACAACGTTCTCTTAACTCATTATAAACTGATGGTCCACTAGAATGGAGCTTTAGTAACCATACAACGGTCACTTAACTCATTATAAACTGATTGTCCACAAGAATGGAGCTTTAGTAACCATAAAACGTTCACTTAACTCATTATAAACTGATGGTCCACTAGAATGGAGCTTTAGTAACCATACAACGTTCTCTTAACTCATTATAAACTGATGGTCCACTAGAATGGAGCTTTAGTAACCATACAACGTTCACTTAACTCATTATAAACTGATGGTCCACTAGAATGGAGCTTTAGTAACCATACAACGTTCACTTAACTCATTATAAACTGATGGTCCACTAGAATGGAGCTTTAGTAACCATAAAACGTTCACTTAACTCATTATAAACTGATTGTCCACTAGAATGGAGCTTTAGTAACCATAAAACGTTCACTTAACTCATTATAAACTGATGTTCCACTAGAATGGAGCTTTAGTAACCATACAACGTTCTCTTAACTCATTATAAACTGATGGTCCACTAGAATGGAGCTTTAGTAACCATACAACGTTCACAGCTCATTATAAACTGATGTTCCACTAGAATGGAGCTTTAGTAACCATAAAACGTTCACTTAACTCATTATAAACTGATGGTCTACTAGAATGGAGCTTTAGTAACCATACAACGTTCACAACTCATTATAAACTGATGGACCACTAGAATGGAGCTTTAGTAACCATAGAACGATCACTTAACACGTAATATATAATGATGGTCCGCTAGAATGTTGATTCATTCAGTTCTGCACGCCGTTCCACTTCATCTAGCCCCGAACACTTCCAGACCATCCATGATGATATGAATTTCTCACGGATGGACTGGACGCATGGATCTGTGCATATCAGTAGCTGACAGTCACTTTTATAGCCCATGTACTTTGTAGCTCCTATTTTACAGGAACTATGAAAGCATAAACGGACTATCGTAAAGGTCTAAGTCTGCTTTTTAACATTCCCAAAATGAAATCCCAGTTCAAAAACTTTTTAGACTTTCCATTCGTATAAATTATTGACACACATATTGATCTTTTAAAGTACTGAGATTTAAATAAGTTCATATTGATTTTAACATTATAATTTTTTCACTAAAAACGTGATAAGTTATTTAATTACATATATATATATATATATGGGAGCAATATGGTGATAAGAAATGTAATTTTATATTTCAATTATTCATATAACAATCTCAAAATTATTGAAATCAAATAATGCTAACTGTTAGTTTGACAGTTATTTTGAAAATTTGCTATACTCACTGGCTGGGCGCAAATTTTATATTAATGAGATAAATTAATGAAAGATTTTATTTAATAGATCAGTAAACAAAAATTCGTAATATAAAATAGAATAATTTTTATCTAATGTACAACATTTACCTGCAAATATGGCAATTTTTTAATTTTCAGGTAATACATGATACTAAAAAAAATAATATTGCATTGTTTGAAATAAATTAAAAAACTTATCACAACTATTGAAATTACAATAATTTACTATATTGCTATGGTTCAATATAATGTTAACGCATCGACAGAATAAGAATATCAATATTAGTTTAAATGATCAATTATGAAATTTTGACTGCAATAAATAATATCATTTTATTGCAATTTACAGAATCCAGGGTTACAAATCCAAACGTTTAAACTTACTGTATTTTCCTGATTACTGTAAAATATAATGTTATTTAATATATTACTATTTTAAATATGAAGATTTTATGCTTTTAAAATAAATAAGAGCTATACAATTTTGACCCTGGAAAGACAAACAAGCAATTTTATAAGGGTTCAGTTTACTTTCGTATTTGAATTAAGAATCTTAACCGATGATTAGAAATAATTAAGGTGTTTGTTTAACCTTACACAATACCAGTTTAACCTTACACAACACCAGTCTAACCTTACACAATACCAGTTTAACCTTACACAATACCAGTTTAACCTTACACAACACCAGTCTAACCTTACACAATACCAGTTTAACCTTACACAATACCAGTTTAACCTTACACAACACCAGTCTAACCTTACACAATACCAGTTTAACCTTACACAACACCAGTCTAACCTTACACAACACCAGTCTAACCTTACACAATACCAGTTTAACCTTACACAACACCAGTCTAACCTTACACAATACCAGTTTAACCTTACACAACACCAGTCTAACCTTACACAATACCAGTTTAACCTTACACAATACCAGTTTAACCTTACACAACACCAGTCTAACCTTACACAATACCAGTTTAACCTTACACAATACCAGTTTAACCTTACACAACACCAGTCTAACCTTACACAATACCAGTTTAACCTTACACAATACCAGTTTAACCTTACACAACACCAGTCTAACCTTACACAATACCAGTTTAACCTTACACAACACCAGTCTAACCTTACACAATACCAGTTTAACCTTACACAATACCAGTTTAACCTTACACAATACCAGTTTAACCTTCGGTGAAGTAGTAATTTATAACTATCTGACAAGAAACAATAGGCACTTATTTTCGGAAAAATAGGCCATAAAGTACCAACAATAAGTTTATTGAGTCCATCGCTCATAAAACGGATCAAAATTTAACCCCCTACAATTTAAAATGAGCACATTTAAACAAGAAAGAAATTTAAAATGTGCTATAAGTTTATATTCAATTGTGCACGGGCAGATTTTGCATATCTTGGGTTAGTTTTCAAATAAAAAATATGCACTTTATTTTCACTAAACGAAAAAACTGTTTGTTTAATGGATGAAGAATGGGCTATAATTTTTACGTAAGAGTTTCCACGAAAATAACAAAATTTTTCAGAAAAAATGAAAAACATTAATTTGACAACTTGAAGCAATTTTGGAATATTTGTATTTTACTTACAAAAAAAGTATAAACATCTTTTTTCACCATGGCGCTTTTTTAAGGTGATAATGAATACGAAACCTACTCTTGCCATTTGTTGAGATAATGATGGAAAACATTGTTTCGTAGTGAATCGCGTTTGGTAACTATAGCATGCTGACTACACAAGCAACAAATAATAATAAACAAAATTAATGAGCTTGAACATATTGTTGGATATGATCATGGCTATCTAATGGACAGGCATACGCAATTTTCCCATTCGAGTGAAGAAGGTTTTATGTCGGGCCATGTAAGGTTATGTTAGATCCAAGTCAATTGTTTCTATTGGGTCAATACAATTACTTTACTGCAAAACTGATTATTTATTCGCGTTAAGCGTAATAAACATGATAAATGCAGACAGATTTTTTAATAAAAATCACAATTTCTACGAACATTAATTTTGTATGTTTCGTGTTATTAACGATTTATCAGTGTAAAAAAAACTATCTTTCCTAGTAACCTAACTCATTTTTAACCACTTTGAGAGTATGAAACTGTAATACTAATACATTACATATATTAATACTCTACTGTATTTTTATCTTTAAATGTAGGCTAATACGTATATTAAATGTATAAGTTTACATTATGATTCTACACTGAGGTTTCTGGTGTGAGGAAAGCACTCAATTTGTTTGCGACAACATTTAGAGCTCTCTGGCGGCGTCAAATTGAATCGTTGAGTTCAAAGCGCTGAGGCCAGAGTGCGCTAGTGTCAATTAGAGTGGCCGCAGCCTAGCCAATCAGAGAGCTCCAATCAACATATGCTTACCATTTCATTTGCAATCTACCCAACCCTGGTTTTTGTCAAGGAGCAAAGAGGTCATCATGCTCTCGCCTTGTAAGAATGAGTACTACTACTAATTTATTGAAATTGTTACCTCTTTTTAATTTAATAAACACTGCCATAAAAATATAAATTAGGATCACTCAACTAATAGAACCACCTATTATAAGCCATTTAAAACTACAAATTAAACTAGTATTCTTTAAATAATAAATTCCTTAGCGACATTTATTTTAAATTTTAGTTTAGGTTTCACTCATAAAAACGTGTTCTTAAACACAAATATCATAATAAAAAGCAAATTAGATCAAGTAAAATCTTCAGCATAATTTTTTCTTCAAGAATTTGAAGAACCATACAATACCACTGTACTTGTATAGGTGGGTGGGCGGGTCAATACCTCTGTACGTGTATGGGTGGGTCAATACCACTGTATATGTATGGGTGGGTCGATACCTCTGTAGTGTATGGGTGGGTAGGTGGGTCAATACCACTGTATATGTATGGGTGGGTGGACGGGTCGGACAGACATTTTTTTACTGACTTTTAAAATTGTTTGAGTTGAAATTTAACATACTGGTTTGGTTTTATTTTTAATTAAAAGGAGAAGCCGATGTCCTTTTTAACATGACCCTATTCATTCCACTTACACTATTGATCTGTGCGAAGAAATTATCAGACAGTGTAAGGGGAAGAACCAGTACTGTACAAGGTGAATATTACTGATAACACTAACAGTCAAGGCCAAGATTAGAACCTGCGCTAACCCAGCTACAAAGTCCTGACGCCTTAGACCACTCGGTCACCGGCTCTCTCTAACTCAGGTACAAAGTCCAGACGCCTTAGACCGCTCGTTCACCGGCTCTCTCTAACTCAGGTACAAAGTCCTGACGCCTTAGACCGCTCGGTCACCGGCTCTCTCTAACTCAGGTACAAAGTCCTGACGCCTTAGACCGCTCGGTCACCGGCTCTCTCTAACTCAGGTACAAAG
>JAQJVL010000217.1:362500-445000 GCA_035578905.1 Stictocephala bisonia | reverse complement strand
TTTACCATGTCAATACTTCAAATACTGACTAGCATAACACAACTTATTAAATTAACGATAAATTACCATGTTAGAAATTCGATTTATTAAGGAATTTATATTTAACTTATACCATAGACATTTTTAATATACCTTTACATCTGGTTCAACCATCTCCAACACAGCATCTCAGAAGAGCTTCTAACCTGCTAAAGCATCTCCGACTTGCCTAATTGCTTACCATCTTTTAGAAATATAACATACTCTTTAAGTGTAAAATATATTTTAATTTAAAAAAAATTATCGGTAAACTTTGTAATGTAAAAACAATGATGATATTACTGTATTAGACAATAAAAATGAAGAACAAGGCTATGTAACAAAAAATAAATAAATAAAAGAAAACTGAGAAATGTGAGCAACGCTGCATAAATAACGTTGCTAGGACAAGTGCTCTCTTTGTATTAAAGTATCAGTCATTCTACAACTGTCAACATAATAAATGCATACAAAAAACGTGATACAAATTTCATTTAAAAAAGGCGTTTTTAGCTATAGTTCTACATGTAGAAAAGAATCGTCAAAGGGAAGAGTTAAATACAAACACCAGCAATATTTTTATTGATTGACAAAAGCAATGTGGAGGAGTAGGGGTCGTGAGCTAGATGACCGATGACTGACCACAACACCATCAGGTTGTCATGGAGACGCGACCAGGACGTGCGCAGGATCGATGGCCGTCGACCAATCACAGCTCTGCCTGGCCACCATGGCTGGGTCTGCAACAATACACTCATTGTTGACCACTTCAGTTGTTACACTGCTGGAAATAAGCGTATTGTTAGTACATATTATGTAAAGAAATATTGTGGAGAGTAAATGCCGTTGAATATAATTAACGTTTAAGTTGTTATACGTTAGACTATTTGCCATTCTACCAACAGAAAGTTCTCTATTAAAATAAACTAACCGCTGAGGAAATAAGTGAAGACGTGTAAATATAAACACAAGCCAAAACTTCCACTGGAGGTAACGTCAACAGAAGAAATGTGGAATTGTACTTAAAACTCTTAATGAAGGAAACAGCTATTTCATCCTGTAGACATTACTTTAAAAACTACTTACTCGATAAAACTGATATGGCTTAGGTACATACTATTTACTTCTTTTCACAATTAATGAAATTAATTAACATTTTTGCCTCATTTTTTCTTAGGAGGGACTAAGTTTCATTACAATCAATATATTGTAACAAACTCAACAGCTTTTAATACAGGTGGCTGAGTGGTGCGCTGTTCACCTTCGAAGCTGTGACCTCTCGGGTTCGGATGGAGTTGGAGCGGAAGTCCCTCGGTGTTGAGTTCCACCACTAGCGAACCCTGATAACTCGCATCCACGAGCAGATACGCCATCAAGAACGTGGGGTCCTTGTGGGATTATTCGTAATATAAATGTGATAAAAATAGACTAAATATATCCTACATTATTGAGAATAATATTGTTCAAAATGAAAGAAAATCATAACAATTAACTCCGTCCTTTTCTTGTATTTAAGGTTATATTGATCGATAATTCCAACGAGTTGTATACCTAGCTGCTTAGATCAATTTTTGAACATACTGCAACATATACAAAATGTTTGGACGTTGATTTTAAGTCTTCTGGATACTTTTCAAGTGGTAAATAGTTACTAAATACTTGAATTGCTTCTGTTCATTGGCTATCTGTCTTTGTCTATTTAATAAAAATTCTGTAAAAATCTGTGAAAAGAATTTATTCAAATTAAATTAATATTTAGTTGTAAAATATTTTACTATACATTATTTCTTATAAATGTTTGTCTCAATTTATATTTTTGATAAATATTTTCCTTACCCAACCTTTGCTAATGTTAGTACTTGTTTCCGTTTTTAAAAGACTTATTCGTGATTACTTTCCTAGCAGAGCAATATGTTCCATTGTTTAACAAAGAGATAACTAATTTGTATTATTTAGAGTTTTGGAATGTTTTTTTCTCACTAAAATTAGAATGCTTTCTTTCCACTAGTAAAACGTACAGGATATTGATTTATAACATTGAAATATTAAATAAGGAATTTATATCATACATTTTTGTGATTATTGAACCTTATTTAAAACTGTAGCGCATATTATGTATTATGTAAATGATTGAACTGACGAGAGTATAAAGGTCTATACCATAAATAGTCATCATCTTATGGCTTAATGCCCGATTCACTGACTATGTTGTAAAATAATATAGAATCTAATTTATATTGCAAAATGTTAATTAGTTAAAAACAATATAGTTAATCAAAATAAACTGATAAGACTAAACTAATTTTTAAACTCAGATCAAAGTAAAGATTGTATGATAACAGATTCAATTTACAATATCATATCTTCAGGACATTTTAAAAACTGGTACCATAATATTTCAACTATTTTCAGATCAAACCTAAAGTTTTTACTTTTGGAATTTTATGACTACACATGTAAATCGAAAACAATGTGCATCCTATATACTATAGAGATATAATAATTCACTATGATTTTTCAGCTAACGCTAAAATATCATAAACTATTGCTTTAAATCTTTCTCAAATAATAAAATTAAAAAAGATAAAAAAACCAACATTGTCATCATTTTATTGGAACTATCACTTCTTTTTTCTAGGCTGCCATCGATAATAATATGAAAGTAATGATAAATAAAAGTTTGTAAGTTTGACAATTTACGCAGCCGCCATACAGGTATCACAATAACTAGAACACATGTTTTTCATAGTAGAAATCATCTGATGGTGTGATCAGGCGTTAGGTCGTTAGGTGTTAATTGAGGCGCTCAGTTGAGCGCTCTAAGGAATTTAGTTCTAGATTTCACTCAATATTCTTCTCGGTAGTAGTAGTAAAGAGCCTCACTAACATCTCAACGTATTCCCCTCCCCTCTCACTCCATCACTGTCCCCGCCTACCCTGTTCCGCAAACTGTACAAAAGTACAGAACTTCCTTCCTCATTTATAGTAAACTCTATCAATTAAGTTGTTACATATTATTAATCTACTCTTTCAGTCAAAGGTAATTAATTGTAAAAATTCCAACTCAGAATTTGCACAGATATTATTTATAGAAAAATAATTAGTTACTGTAAATAAATATATGTTTAGTAATTCTTCACATGAGATTGGTTAGTACATTTTCCCCATTTATTCTGAAAATTATAATAAAATATGCCGCACGGTTTCTTAATGCGTTATGTACACAGAAAGCCAAACTAACCACTTAAGGTAGCTAGGCCTATATCTCCATAAAGATTTTTTTTTTAAATTAACTAATTTTTAAAAATGTCCCTCAACTCATTCATTACTTTTAAGAAGACTAACAATTTTGATTAAAAAATTCAAAAATAATTGTTGATTGTTTAACTGATCTGTTAGTCCAGTAAACATATCCTGTAGATGGTGTTTTGTTGTGTCATCCCCTCTACTAATTCAGTATTAATAACTTTTTTAATATGTTAATTTAGAGGAAATTTGAACTTTTTGTTACAGCCCAGCCAATAAAAAAATTGGTTATTTTGAATATTGAAATTCTAAATTAACAACTGTTATGTACAACATTGCTTTTATGTAAGCTCTTTCTCACTCTAGAGGTTGGATATTCAAATTTTAACTGTGCCAACACAAAGTTACAAAAATTATTCAATCGAGGCCTTATTTAAAAAAATGTTTTTAGTAGTATTCTTATTTAATAATTAACTATAGAGGTGTTTCTGAATAATATTGTAACCTCTGAAAAGCAAAAAATCCAAGCATATGTTTATTTGTTATTTAACATTTATATTTAGTGTAAGCTTTATTATTATAGAAAGCCTCCAAAAGTTATTATTGCACATAATACACATCTGGTGAGTTCGTTTTGTTATTAAGTTATAAATAACACAATAATGAGACTGAGAGTATAATATTTCTAAAATGTACTCTTTTCTAAATGTCATCTACTGTTTGTCCAAGCTATTTAAAATCAATTTTCGTAATGTATTTTTGTATACGACTATCCTTTTTCTATAAATCCTAGAATACAACGTTTTAAATGTAGTATAATTTACGATACTTTTCTATTTTTCAATGATTCATAAGAATCTCAGTTTGCATGAAAAAAGTTAAATCAATACTAAAAATTTTAAAACAGCTTTGTCCAAAGTTATTTCTTAATCTTTCTAAACAAAAAGTATCAATCTAAATTGAACAGTGTTCTGTATTTTATACAGCAACAACTCAATAAAAACGATTTTATGAAATACGAATGAAATATTCAGACAGTGTAAAACTATTCTGAAACTAGTTCATACAAAAAGTTACGAACACTAAAACAGGATTCATGAAACGACAATATTAACTTCAAAATACACATTCTTAATACATACAAGCACATTTATCTAATCAATAATTAACTACAGGAAGGATGTCTAAAGGACATTAACATCCCCTATACAGGACAAGTTTCTATTCAAAATCACTAAACTGTCTCGTGTGATCTTTCACCTCAACTTGCCCCAGCATCATTGACCCCTACAGCATCCGACCCTACCCCGATGGACCAGTTCTTCCACTTGCTCCTTCAACCTGTTAACCTTGTCGACCTCAGGTCATCACACCCCTGGCCAGGTCCCCCTCGACATTGACCTCGTAATTTGTTCCTGTCGACCTTTTAATCTGTAAACATAATTTTAAATTATTAATAACTAAAACTAAATTGTAGTATAGAACAGTGTATTTTACTTACAATTCTATTATTTTTTACTATTTACTATAACTCCGCAATGAACTAGGAAATTAAAGAAATATATAAATATCTACAGTTTTAAAAGAACATGTCTTATTTCAAGGTGCTACCAGTCAACAAACCTTCCATCCAGTAACACACTTGCGATGTTGAAATCCCTCCCCCATATATGTAGCCTACTTTGAGATAAACCTATTGTCCATACAAGTATGACTTTAAGTAGTATAACATACAAGTAGAAACCTTGTTATATTGTGAGCGTTCTATTAACAACCTACACTCGTAAGATGTTGACACCTCTTTTATCCACACATACACGTAAGATGTTGACACCTCTGTTATCCACACATACACGTAAGATGTTGACACCTCTGTTATCCACACATACACGTAAGATGTTGACACCTCTTTTATGCACACATACACGTAAGATGTTGACACCTCTGTTATCCACACATACACGTAATATGTTGACACCTCTTTTATCCACACATACACATAAGATGTTGACACATCTTTTATCCACACATACACGTAAGATGTTGATACCTCTGTTATCCACACATAAACGTAAGATGTTGACACCTCTGTTATCCACACATACACGTAATATGTTGACACCTCTTTTATCCACATATACACGTAAGATGTTGACACCTCTTTTATCCACACATACACGTAAGATGTTGACACCTCTTTTATCCACACATACACGTAAGATATTGACACCTCTGTTATCCACACATACACGTAAGATGTTGACACCTCTGTTATCCACACATACACGTAAGATGTTGACACCTCTGTTATCCACATATACACGTAAGATGTTGACACCTCTGTTATCCACACATACACGTAAGATGTTGACACCTCTTTTATCCAGACATATACGTAAGATGTTGACACCTCTTTTATCCACACATACACGTAAGATGTTGACACCTCTTTTATCCACACATACACGTAAGATGTTGACACCTCTTTTATCCACACATACACGTAAGATGTTGACACCTCTTTTATCCACACATACACGTAAGATGTTGACACCTCTGTTATCCACACATACACGTAAGATGTTGACACCTCTCTTATCCACACATAAACGTAAGATGTTGACACCTCTGTTATCCACACATAAACGTAAGATGTTGACACCTCTGTTATCCACAAATAAACGTAAGATGTTGACACCTCTGTTATCCACACATAAACGTAAGATGTTGACACCTCTCTTATTCACACATAAACGTAAGATGTTGACACCTCTGTTATCCACACAAAAACGTAAGATGTTGACACCTCTCTTATCCACACATAAACGTAAGATGTTGACACCTCTGTTATCCACACATACACGTAAGATGTTGACACCTCTGTTATCCACAAATAAACGTAAGATGTTGACACCTCTGTTATCCACACATAAACGTAAGATGTTGACACCTCTGTTATCCACACATAAACGTAAGATGTTGACACCTCTGTTATCCACACATACACGTAAGATGTTGACACCTCTTTTATCCACACATAAACGTAAGATGTTGACACCTCTGTTATCCACACATACACGTAAGATGTTGACACCTCTCATATCCACACATACACGTTAGATGTTAACACCTTACTTATCCACACATACACGTAAGATGTTGACACCTCTTTTATCCACACATAAACGTAAGATGTTGACACCTCTTTTATCCACACATAAACGTAAGATGATGACACCTCTGTTATCCACACATACACGTAAGATGTTGACACCTCTTTTATCCACACATACACGTAAGATGTTGACACCTCTTTTATCCACACATACACGTAAGATGTTGACACCTCTTTTATCCACATATACACGTAAGATGTTGACACCTCTGTTATCCACACATACACGTAAGATGTTGACACCTCTGTTATCCACACATAAACGTAAGATGTTGACACCTCTTTTATCCACATATACACGTAAGATGTTGACACCTCTTTTATCCACATATACACGTAAGATGTTGACACCTCTGTTATCCACACATACACGTAAGATGTTGACACCTCTGTTATCCACACATAAACGTAAGATGTTGACACCTCTGTTATCCACACATACACGTAAGATGTTGACACCTCTTTTATCCACATTTACACGTAAGATGTTGACACCTCTGTTATCCACACATACACGTAAGATATTGACACCTCTGTTATCCACACATAAACGTAAGATGTTGACACCTCTTTTATCCACATATACGCGTAAGATGTTGACACCTCTTTTATCCACTTATACACGTAAGATGTTGACACCTCTGTTATCCACACATAAACGTAAGATGTTGACACCTCTTTTATCCACACATACACGTAAGATGTTGACACCTCTTATATCCACATATACACGTAAGATGTTGACACCTCTTTTATCCACATATACACGTAAGATGTTGACACCTCTGTTATCCACACATACACGTAAGATGTTGACACCTCTGTTATCCACACATAAACGTAAGATGTTGACACCTCTGTTATCCACACATACACGTAAGATGTTGACACCTCTGTTATCCACACATACACGTAAGATGTTGACACCTCTTTTATCCACATATACACGTTAGATATTGACACCTTTCTTATCCACACATACACGTAAGATGTTGACATCTTTCTAATCCACACATAAACGTAAGATGTTGACACCTCTGTTATCCACACATACACGTAAGATGTTGACACCTCTGTTATCCATACATACACGTAAGATGTTGATACCTCTTTTATCCACACATACACGTAAGATGTTGACACCTCTTTTATCCACACATAAACGTAAGATGTTGACACCTCTGTTATCCACACATACACGTAAGATGTTGACATCTCTTTTATCCACACATACACGTAAGATGTTGACACCTCTTTTATCCACATATACACGTAAGATGTTGACACCTCTTTTATCCACATATACACGTAAGATGTTGACACCTCAGTTATCCACACATACACGTAAGATGTTGACACCTCTCTTATCCACACATACACGTAAGATGTTGACACCTCTTTCGTCCACACATACACGTAAGATGTTGACACCTCTCTTATCCACACATACACGTAAGATGTTGACACCTCTCTCGTCCACACATACACGTAAGATGTTGACACCTCTCTTATCCACACATACACGTTAGATATTGACACCTTTCTTATCCACAGATACACGTATGACGTTGAATTATCCCTTATCCACACATACACAAAGATGTTGACACCTCTCTTATCCACACATACACGTAAGATGCTGACGTCTCTCTTATCCACACATACACGTTAGATATTGACACCTTTCTTATCCACACATACACGTATGACGATGAATTATCCCTTATACACACATACACAAAGATGTTGACATCTCTCTTATCCACACATACACGTAAGATGCTGACATCTCTCTTATCCACACATACACGTTAGATATTGACACCTTTCTTATCCACACATACACGTAAGATGTTGACATCTTTCTAATCCACACATACACGTATGGCGTTGACACCTCTCTAATCAAAAAATACACGCATGACTTTGACACCTCTCAAATTCACACTTACACGTGTGACGATGACACATATATTATCCACAAATACACGTATGACGTTGACACATCTCTAATCCAAAAATACACGTATGACGTTGACATCTTTCTAATCCACACATACACGTATGGCGTTGACACCTCTCTAATTCACACATACACGTATGGCGTTGACACCTCTCTAATTCACACATACACGTATGGCGTTGACACATCTCTAATCCAAAAATACACGTATGGCGTTGACACCTCTCTAATTCACACATACACGTATGGCATTGACACATCTCTAATCCAAAAATACACGTATGACGTTGACACATCTCTAATCCACACACACACGTATGGCGTTGACACCTCTTTAATCCAAAAATACACGTATGGCGTTTACACCTCTCTAATTCACACATACACGTATGGCGTTGACACCTCTCTAATCTAAAAATACACGTATGAATTTGACACCTCTCTAATCCACATATACACTTATCGTGTTGACACCTCTCTAATTCACACATACACGTATAACGTTGACACCTCTTTAATCCAAAAATACACGTATGACTTTGACACCTCTCTAATCCACACATACACTTATCGTGTTGACACCTCTCTAATTCACACATACACGTATAACATTGACACCTCTCTAATCCAAAAATACACGTATGACTTTGACACCTCTCTAATCCACACATACACTTATCGTGTTGACACCTCTCTAATTCACACATACACGTATAACGTTGACACCTCTCTAATCCACAAATACACGTATGATGCTAACACTCCTCCTACCAGAATAAAATCAGTTTTAACCACTATGTTCGTGGCGAGCCACATCTAATAGGTAATGATGTCTGTTACCTTGGTGTATAGTGAACGAGGGCTTGACCCCGCATGCACAACACAATGGTATTTATGCCAGAGCTGTTAGATCACTGGGTGTTTAACTCATTTCACCACACACGTCTACAACCTATGCACGCTCAGGTCACTTGCTCAACCTCATCTTAAATATAATTGTGTCAAGTGGAATCTGTTCTTCCAGCTACTTTGTTGTAGGCTAGGTCATGCCTTCAAGGACCGGTGAGGCCTCTCTAAACACCAGGAGAGAGGGTATTATGTTTTTTTACAAGCTGATTACTGGTGCCCTTTCATTCTACAAATCGTACACTTCCAGTGTTCCTCGAGAACCAAGTCCACACTATATCGAACTAACCAGCACACTTGGGACCTGGCGTGTCATCAGTTAACTTCTTCACTGGTGGAAGTGCTACCGTCAAGAAGGAGATTGTGGGTGCCTTGAAACATATACTCTTATGACATTCGACGATGTTTTCCTTAATGTATAATTTTTCTTGTTCTGTCACGTACAAAAGAGTTTTGTGATATTTGTACCATTTAGTGTTCTTATTAATAATCTGTTTTTTATCTGCACAGGGTGAGTTTTAAGTTAGCTACCCTAACTTGTTTCCACATAATATAAAATATTTGCTTTTTCAAAATGCCATTAAATATTAACCCACTCTAAATTTAAACAGTTTTAAAGTTATTAAGTACCATTTGCGGTCCAAGATCTTCCTAGTCAACTTAAACATTTTAAGTTGAAACGTGGTCATTTAATTTCGCTATTTCAAGTTAAGACGATAGTGCAATCAGAATTTAAAAATTACGAGTTGTTATTTAGTTTTTAATTAATTTGTTATTATATTTAATTGTTCATTCCCTATGCATTTTCTTCATTACACCTTACTTCTCTTTTAAGTACCCTAAAAAATACAAATCTATTTTTGTTTTACACATGTCAAAGCATTTTTAACTAGGAAAATACATAGGCGATAAATAATAAAATAAAATAACTAAAAAACAACTCACCCTTTTAAAATTCGGATTGCGCTAGCGTGTTATCTTTAACTGGTGGTGTTAAATGTTATCCCTAATAACACTGAAACACTAAATTTAGCGTGGGTAAGAATTATTAATTTTATGACATATTCAAAAAGTATTTTAAACAGTGGACTACTAAACAGTTCGAACCAGTTTTAACTAGGAAAATGCACGGACGATAGTTAACAAATAAAATAACTAATTAATTAAAAACTAGATAACGATATTTACTTTTTAAATTCTGATTGCACAATTGTTTTCAGTTCGAAATTGCGGTGTTGAATGACATATTACATTACCACGTTTCTATTTAAAATGTTGAAGTTTATTTCCAGATCTTGGGCCCCCAGTTGATCCCTAATACCATTGATACTCTCTAAATTTAGCGTGAATTACTATTAATTAAATGGCTCATTTAAAAAGCAGATATTTATAAACTGTGGAAACAAGTTAGGGTAATTGACTTAAAACTCGTCCTGAATGTCACTGACAGTTATTTTGTTTAAAAGTTATAATATGTATGTACTTTGATGAATTATGAATTGGGTAGAATCACGTAGCTACTACACAATATGGAAACATTAGGTTCAAACACAAAACTATTCTAGTAATTACAACAAAAGAGTTACGAGTGATCTATCTAATACAGTACTGTGATTTCAATAATAATAAAACTAGATGTCAAGGGCAATCAATAATATCAGGTGCAATAACTGTAATATTTACGAATAAAAACCCAAAAAAGTAAAATCCACATAATAATACTAAAAAGAAAACTCTTAAAATAGTAACAACAAATTAACACTGAGTAAAAATATGCAGGTCCACCATCGCTTAACACTTAAATTATTGAATCAACAAACAAAATTAAAAACAAACCTCCAATCACATTAAAATGCTGACAGTTCAAAAACTATAATTAAAATTACCTGCGAACCATTCCAAGTCAATGATCACGTATTTTATAATGTGAGATTTTTGTTCAAGATTGCTAATATTACATAAGTTTTTTTACACTTTTAATATTGTTGTAATTATTATTATTGTTGTGCATTATTGTAATAATTATTATTTATATTATTTTTAGTTTTATTTTTTACTCTAATTATTATAAATGAAAAATATATATAATAGCAACCATGTATTTGTATAGTATATATATATATATATATATATATATATATATATATATATGTATGATATATTCAACCCGTTGAAAATAGATAAATTATAAAAATATAACAAAAAAACAGACTTTCAAAATATAGCTTATGAAAAACTATGTTGAAACTGTATTTGAATATAACAATTTTTAGGAATTTAAACAAGAATATTAAATAAGAATTTATTTAATATTTGTAAGTATCATTTGTAAATTATCTGTTGAACAGTTTTGGAACGAAGCAAAATTAATAGTCCGTTTATTTTACCTAATCTGAAAAAAATATCATCAACGAAAATTTTATATGAGGACACCACTATAGGGAACATTATCATTCTAGTGACTCTTAATCTGTTTATAATGGCTAAAGTTGTTTGCGGCCAAACACCCACGGTGTGCCTCTTCCCTTAAACGCGGATTAATAGCAAGAAAGTTGGGTAGTTAGTGCAGGATGGTCCGGTTTGTCTTAGGTGCACGAATGCCAACAGATGGCTGCACCTGCAAGAAGTTGAGTAGTTAGTGCAGGATGGTCCGGTTTGTCTTGGTTGCACGAACGCCAACAGATGGCTCCACCTGCAAACAAGTTGAGTAGTTAATGCAGAATGGTCCGGTGTTTTGGGCGCACGTACGCCAACAGATGGCTTCTCCTGCAAGAATGTTGGGTAGTTAGTGCAGGATGGTCCAGTGTTTTGGGCGCACGTATGCCAACAGATGGCTTCTACTGCAAGAATGTTGGGTAGTTAGTGGATGGTCCAGTGTTTTGGGCGCACGTACGCCAACAGATTGGCTTCTACTGCAAGAATGGGTAGTTAGTGCAGGATGGGCCGGTGTGTCTTGGGTGTACGAACGCCTTTAGATTAGGTTTAGGGTCATTTTCAATTGTGAAGTTTAGTAGTCCTTGGGTTTAGAAAGCAGGTACAGTAAGTCACTTTCAAATCAAATAGTTTATTTCGATTGATCAATATATTTATTTATTTACTATTTTCTGCATATAGTAGAAAAGTTGTAATTCCTAGTGCTGCTATTTATAGTAAAGTTATAATCAAAAATAACAATTGAGCACCCTTAAGAAATTTGTATTAAACCAACATAAACACCCATTCTTGATTCTAATGTTCCAGTTGAGCAGGCTGGTATTCACCCTAGCCGAATCTGTAGCGACCAGATTCTAGCTCTGACATCATTTATTGAGAATAGATTTGAAAAGAAGTTAAAAACATCAGCAGATTTTGTTGACTCAAAGTAGCTTATGACACAGTGTGGAGCAAATGTTTGTTGTTAAAGTTCTACAGCCTCCTTTCTTGTCCCTTTCTATTGCGAATTTTGGAGTTAATGCTTAGTGCCAGTCTAATAAAAGTATATCTCGATCGTGAAGAAAGCTCTTTTAGACAGTTGAAGAATAGTCTGCCACAGGGGTATGTTCTTGCTCCAATTTCGTTCCACGTGTATACCGCTGAAATCCAAATAACAAAGTTTAGAATGTTTATATATGCAGACTATATTACTGTAGCCTACCAACACAAGGACTTCACAGCTACTGAAGAAACACCCACAAACGATCTTTTAACCCTCGAAGGATATTTTACAATCTGGAAGTTAAATCCTAACTCATCAAAAACCGAAGTAGCCTGCTTCAACCTAAGAAACAGACTGGCCAATCGAAAACTGAACATCTTTCTAAATGATGTAAAACTTCATCATAATGATCATCAACAGTACCTGGGAGTAACGGTAGATAGATCACTGACGTTTAAAAGCCACCTTCAAAAAACAGCAGCTAAAATTAACACCAGGGCAAATATACTACATTACATTGCTGTAACAACTTAGGAATCCAACGCACTCGTCCTGCGTACAACTGCTTTGTCTCTAGTATATTCCGCTGCTGAATACAGTGCTCTCGTATGGCTAAATAGCGTGATTGATGTCCAACTTAATAGGTCATGAGAGCTATTAGTGGCATTCTTATGGTAACTTCATCACCTTGGCTCCCAGTTCTGTGCAATATAGCCCTTCCAGAAATAAGACGTCAGGAGGCACTACGTAAAGGATTCAACAAAATCTTGAATGCTCCACATCTCCCGATTACTCAGAAACTACCACGTCAGAACGTTCGCTTGAAATCTCGAAACCTACCTCTACGTACTGCTTTTAAGTTGAGCAGATCAAATTTGCCGCCAAATACTAGCTGGGCCATAGCGTGGAACAGTTTTGATGGACATATTAAGTTCCTTTTCAACGATCCGTCAATACCTGTAGGTGGGATGAACCTCCCTCTAAGGGAGTGGACATTGTTGAATCGGTTCCGAACCGGTACGAACGCCCGAAGGCGTGGGTAAATGTAAACTACTGGGAGTATAAATGGGGATTGACACTAGATCAGTCATGTGACTGTGGGAAGTCTATCCAAACAATTGGTCACATAATTAAAGAGTGTCCCCTGCGTTCTTTTACGAAGGAACTAGCAAGCATAAACAGAATGACTGAGGCAGGTTGTAACTGGCTCAATGGATTAGATTTAGCTTTGTGACAGGAGTTAACTTTTATTTTATATTATATATTGCATGACTTTTTGATCTTAATCCAAATGCATATCACAGTTTAAAAAAAGAAAAAAATAGTGACAAAAATGGTAGCTGACAAAAAACCATACGAAATATATAAGGGTTGTATCTACTAAATTTATAAGTGCCGATGTTGTTGAACAACCTTCCCTAAATCCAAACTGTTTGTTGTAAGTAAAGTTATTCTGAACAAAGTATAAATTTAATTGCTTGTGCATTACAGATTCGATTATTTTTTTAAAACACGGGGACAATAGATATTGGCCTGTGATTCTGGGTTACTTTCTTATTCCCCCTCTCAAAAACTGGAATTATTTAGGATATTTAAAAAAAATTTGAGAAATATCCACTTTGTAGACTTTGGGTGAGGAAAAAAAGCAAGTGGTTCACTTGCTAAAATGGATAGCCCTTTTAAATACATAATTAGAAATATATCAATGGTAAAAACTCTTGGAATTTGAAAATTTAGAAACAAGATCTTTTACCTCTGACCCATTAACTCCCCTCCATTTAATATCAATATGTTGTCTTCGACCAAAAAATTGCTGATGTGGGGGTTCAGAATCTGTATTCGGGTGTGCGTACCTTGTTCTAAATTTGTTTAGGGGAATTTATAAAATATGAATTCAGCTCATTTGGATCAAGTTCAGTGTCATTTCTGTGTGATGGAGTGTTTTCCTGTGATATGACACTCCAAGCAGCCTTACAATTATTACATATTGGTCTGCTATACAAAGGAGCAAATGTGGTTTTACTTTGATTTTATGTACACACCATAAAGAGACAGTAAAGTTAAAGTCTCTTAAGGACACCCATATTTACTTAGCGTATAAGACGTCCTCTTCTAACATTATTATTTATCAATGAAGGACGACATGATACATTCATATGGTTATTATTGGTTAACAATTACTTCCAACGTAATGAATGTGTTTTGTTAGTAACTCACGGAGTTAATTTTATGGTAGTGACTGATTTTATCATAGTACCGTCACTTTATGTTAATGTCAATAATTAACATAAAATAACAATTATAACGCCAGTGGAGAGGTGGCTTTTCCATTACTGTTGTGATTATAGTACAGGCTAAATGGCCTGTAACACATGTAATGATATTAGTTCATGTATAAATAGGTTTATAACTTCATTATAATTTTTACACAATTACGTAGCTTTTTCATTGTCAAATAATAATACAAGTTTGTGACTTGTAACAAATACTTTGCATAAATGATTATAAGAGGTGCCTGATTGTGGTTAGCTTTAATATAGGTGTAATAGAATAAATTATATCTATAAAAATATACCTATTTAATTAGTCTATCTTTTATTTCTTAATTTATTTTTAATAACACGAAGTAAATGGTAACATTTGTTTATCATTGTTTAAAACCTCTGGGTTTTATGAAATATATATTCGCTTAACATATCACAATTTAGATGTAATATTATCACGAAGGTAGTAAAACAAATAAAATGCCAATATAATATCACATAACATTCTCTGATTTAAAAAAATTGCTATTTTACAATTGGTTGTTTCTTCTAGGCAAATGAAATAATAGTGAACGGATTCTATTGGAACTGTACCAAATAAATTACTTTTCGTTAATATAACCCTACATTAATTCAAATATTTACTTTACCCATCACAAAGATTATTAATTTATTAAAATAGTTTCTTTATCGTAATTATACATGTTGCTGGTATAGTACTGAAATAAATCTGACACTTATACAGTATGTCTTACAACGTTTTATTAATAAAGAGTTCAATTGTGTGCTAAAACGTTGAAGTTTCGTATTTATTTAAGCAGTTTAATCTTGCTACAATATTAAACTTGTCATTTCTGAATGAATGAAATTATTTTAAATATCCCTGTTTAATGTAGGCATGTTAAACATTCTTGAGAAAAAACCATTTTAACCTAATTAATTGATAAACCGAATCCAGCCACATCATATAGGATGTCAGGCGCTGAACGTAACAGAGCACAAAACAAGATCAGAGCACGCAAGGAACTCTTTCATTGAAAACACACGCATCCCTGTTCCCGGATTGGCAATATACACAACTCGGGCTAATTACGGGGTGCTGGGAAAGGGTTGAAAGCGAGACTCGTGGGCGTACGGGGGTTGGCACATAAAGGTGACGAAGTTAGCGAGTCGAGGGGGTGCAACGGCGAATAAAAACAACGAGCCAGGTCAACCCAAATTGGCGGGTTGGGGGGAGGACGATTGGCCGAGAGAAAGAGGAAAAACTGCAAGCGGGGAAGAGCTGTGTTAATTAAGTCAGAGTAGCCTGGCTCTCAAAAGCCGCTCCACTCGCTCTGAATCGAACTCACGCTAAAAAATAAGTGGTTAATGTGCAAACTAGCTTTGCTTTCCTAATTGGCAACCGCGCTTCGAGTGATACAGGTCGTAGCGCAGCCCCCAATAGAACCAGCGGGCCGGAATACTGACTGCACCAGCCAACACTTGAGGCCACAAGACTACATTCACACCTAATTGGGAGACAAAAGGTCAGAGTCAATAACTATTTATGTACGAAACAACAGTCTACGTTGTTCCTCTGAGAGATGGCGTATAATACGAAGGTTAATACTGAATATGACGAAAAAAGGGGGTTTCAGTTCTTAAAAATTAAAAAAGTTAAAGGATGTCTTATTTTACCAGGTGAAGTTAAGCTAAGAAGCCCTCTCTAATATAACTTGGGCACCAACCACCTCCAGCGACCGGTCGAGCGGGCTGTGTGCTAGGACAATACATTCCAGTAGTCACCGATCCAAGGAACCACCACGCTAAACCTCAGGCAAGGCCACTAGCTTTCGTTCTTGAATAGTTATTTTAATCAATTAGTAAATATTTCTTACAAACAACCGATGTATGAGCTATTTTAAATGCATCACAAATAATAGGACCAGGCTGAAATAAAAATAATAACACCAGTAATTTTGTCCCATTCATATTACTACAAGTGGTCAGGAAACAGCATCCCTAACACAATCCAATAGAGGTCAATTGAAAAATTTACAACCCTCGTAATCAATCCACCAAATATTTATATAATTATTATGAAAACTATAGAGGGAAATGAATACAGCAAATATAGCATGTAAGGAAGAGCAAATAATTTATCTTAGGGCACTTCTGTTAACCTATTGAACATTTCATTTCGATAGCTTTAAAAGAAACCTTTGATCACACATGTTTAGCAAACCTTTGATCACACATGTTTAGCAAACCGATTAATTTACTGAATTTCTTTACTTGCAGCTTTCTCATATAATAGTGACAATTGTACCAGGTCTTTTTACCGGCACATTGTTTACTCTACGTTTCGTTCGCAAGGCTACCCGAGATTCGTACTTGCGCTGTCTGCTTCTTTACTTTCGTGGCCGTTGGCTCGGACTCTGGTCTGTCCGTAATTCCTGCTCCCGTTCTGTCTGGTTGGAAATTAATGTAAATTGATTAATTTGTTTTAATTTTGAATACATAATCACCCTTTTGGGAAAACCCTATTTTGTTTAATAATAATTTTTATCTAGCCATTTTCAGTTTTGTTACTAGTGTGTGTGTGTGTTTGAATTACATTTTCTAGGTTTGTTCAATGTTCAAGACCTTGTGCTCAAGTTTGTATTTTGTCATTCTTTCCGTTAATTAAACCTTGTATTATATTCTATTATAACGTTAAATATGTTTCCAAGCCTGTCAAGTGCCTACATCATTTTTAATTAATTATTTTTGCCTTTTGATGTATTTTCAGCCAATGTATGTTCATAGCCTAGATAACTTTTTAATTTTGGTCAGTTTCCATATACGTAATTTTGTTAAGTAATTTGTTTAATATTAAATTTGGGTTTTACCTGAATAATTCTGTTCTATAATTTGTTTAAACCTAATGTTCTCTCAGTATATTTTTACAGCCTAAAGTTATTATTTTTAATATTCCTTGTTTACTCTAATCATGTTACCTTCTGTCTTTTCCTCAGATTTAGCAGCTACATGCTCTGTAAATTTCTGGCCTATAACAGTTTCTCATACTTGTGTAAAACTGTTTCTTTGTTTTATATTGTAATTATGTGTTTCTTTTTGGGTGTGCAGTTCAGGGTCCTCGTTGGATTTTGACCTTCAGCCTGCCACCGGCGTAAAATATGCCTCTTGAAATGTGCTGGTCTGGCCTGGGAACCATATTTTTAGAGTCAAGTTGCTCCTCAGCTGCCCACCTTACATCCTCGGGTGGCGTTCTTCTGTCCTCAGGTCAGTCCGTTCCATTTCTTTCCCCGGCCGCTGAGCTGGGGGTTTGTGACAGTGTCTGCTCTGTGTAAAAAAAACCTACTCCAGTGATATCATTTTTTGTAATTAGGCATAAAACTGACGATGTTTTTGAAATCAAAATCTATTTTGATACCCATAGCCGAAAAAAATGTACAGGCCATATTTATTTTTTAATATATTATGTTTTGTTAAGTTTATATTTGTTAATTATTAATGAGTTTAATTTATTATTGTTATTTCTTAAAAATTGTTACTATCTGTTATTTCTAAATATTTATTTATTGTTTTACAAATTTATTTTCAAACTGTCTAATTTATTGAATTATTTATCTTTTTATGCCTAGTAGTTAAGTTTTGTAGATATTATTTATTTGTTCGATTGTTTTATTGTTTAGTGAATTTCGGTACCGTCCTATTTTTAATTTTTTTAAATTTAAATTTCACCAAAATGGATTGATTTAACGATTTTAAATGATTCAATTCGGAACTTCCTAGGAATCCCGGCTGACTTCCTAGCCAGTGGAATCATGGGATGTGGGCTAAATTGCAGGATGATTTGTTATATTCAATTTTGAAATTTTTTCAAAGTCAATTCTTTCATATAGTTGTTTTTCCGCTCGGCTGCCGAGTTATGATTTAACCCTCCGAGTGCCGCCCGTCATCCTATCACTTGTCTGGACTTGAGCTATCCCCCGGTACAGCGCGACTTCCTTCTTTTGGTGGGGGATGGATCTCAAAATTTAAATTTGTAATTAATCATCAGTTAGAGATGAACATTGTAGCGTTATATCTATCAATATTATTTATGTACAGGAACATAAGTCATACTTACACTCTTAATGTTTTAACGCAAACAAATACATGAATTTATTTTGGGAGATCATTTCATGATTGGTAATTATAATTCTTTTATGTACAAGAATTTCTCCCACTCACCAAGAATAGGATGGATAGTTCAACTTTTGTAAAAATGTAGGGAAAATTCAAAATTTTCAAACGAGACCCCCATTTAAGTGAAATATCATATTAAATGCCTCCACCCTCTTACAAAAGAGGGAAATAGAGGTTTCTAAGTCAACGAAGTTGAAAATGGTGGCATCTTAAATTTGCTATAGCATTTCATTGAAAATCACACAAATTTTAATAAACTTCCCGTAATCTGGTTTAGCCGATGTAATTTTAAGAATAACCGTAAGAGTAGTATTTTTAGCCATAATCAATAATCTTTAGCCAAAATAAATCAAATGGTATTTGACTGTTTGTTTTGGATCCAAAGTTAAAGAGGGTGTTATGGTATCTTTGAGAAACCCTGTTTATTTATGCTGTGGGAGTGTACAGAATAAAATCTATGCATTTCACACTATGGCTACAAAATTAATTTTGTTTATTGTTTTTAAATTCTATAACTGTTTAATTAATAAGAACTTTGTAAATTTGTATTCGAATATTTTTTATTTAATCCTTTTATACTTTTTATTGTTTTAATACGAGTTTAATAGTAATTGTTGATTATGACAGATCTCATACTAAAACGAATACATATATCCACGCGAAACTTCATATACACTCTCTCATTTTATAATATGTTTTGTTTGAAATAAGATGAAAAATAAGGGATCTTTTTGGTTGTATCAGCAATATTAGGCAATTTTCTACAGGAATATTGACAAATACAAGCTTCTAATCTGTATTCAGAAGGGTAATAGATTAGAATATCTTGCATAATGTTTTCCAATTGTTCATTTTCTTGGTTAGGTAATACAATTACATACCATTAGTTTATAAAGCTTTACTTTACATTAAGTTAGGTTAGGATATCCGTGTTAAAAGTATCTATTCACTTATTATTGTAGTGTGTCGAAAAAAACACATCTCGGAAATTACTAGAATATTGTCAAAAACATCCAAATAAGATTAAATACTCAACAAAACTTAAATTTACAAAAATATTTGTTATACTTTTTTAAGAATCACTCTCAAAAGACCGATAAAGGTACTCTCAAAGCCAAAGCCATACTGTATCTCAACCCCCCCAGGGTGGGATGTTTGCCATATTAATTAACGTAGAGGTGCGTGGAGCGTACTATCATAGCGTAAGCCGCTCACGACGATCCACGCTAATTAGATTCAGGTGGGCCCAGACACCTCCGAGTTGTTTATACTCCAGGCGAATCGAATACACTTCAATCACTCCTACGTTGTAATTATTGACTGCAACACGTACTCGAGTTTCTTCTCTAGTGACGAGCTCTTCAGACTGGCTCAAGAGTTTTCTAAACAAACAAGAGAAGATGTGTTTCAAGTTTGGTTTTTAGATCTTAATAATTTTTTGACAATTTAAAATATCTTATATTACTTACTAATGTAGTAAGTAAAAATTAAGAACTAGTTAAGAGACCACTCAATTACTGTAATCGATGGTGCCTGATCACTGATGATCGATATTAAATATATTGGAAAATGAACTTACAAATTTCGACCATCATTTGGGATTAAGTAACGAATAATTATTTCTCCTACCACATTAAGTATTTACATGATATGTTGGCAATCTTAATATATGAAGTCCAAAAACTATGTACTCACTCATCACGATATCTCTGGAACCACTTAACGGATTTTGTTGACATTTCGAGAGAAGTTATCTTTTGTATCATAGAAACCCGTCTTTCAAAGGAGTGGCTGGTAGAGAAGAATGATCAAAACTATCCCACTCTTACAGCTGATCCGCGGGGAGGTGCTGGTTATACTTCAAGCAGGTTTTTGAAAAAAACTTCCATTGGAAAGAATAAAATAGTCGTGAAAAAACTGTGAGCATCAGCTAACAATGTTATGCTTGAAAACTACTTACAATTGTTTTCAAAAACAAAAATACGATACTGTCCAAAATAACTGTTGAGTGTTTATTGACAAAAGTCGAGTCCAGATTTTATTACGCAATACAGGTAAAGACGGTCTTTGTATTAGCTGTGTAGAGTGTATATTTTTTGTAAACTGTCTTTAGATTAATTTGAAAGCCAATTACAATATGTCAATGCTGTGGGTTGAAGAAAATTCTAGTTAAGTTTGTATTTTCACCTATTTATCTAACTTGGTGTATGTATTCAAATTATCTAAAGCAAACCCAATGTGCAATGTGATAACGTTTAAAATGACACACCATACACAACTTTTGGTCAATAAATAACGGACAAATATGGATTCACAAATAACATTGTTCTTAAAGGTGCATTTACACGGCACCCGCCGCGATTGCAAACATTTCCAAGCGTTCGCAAATACTCGTAGATGAGCGTGCGAACAGCGTTTGCAAATCAACCCAGTTTGAACTGCCTGCGTGCGGTGTTTGCGAGCAGTCAGTTTACCATGGCACCCGCATTATCGAAGATAGCCGTGTGTGCAGCTTCAATTGTGTTTGTATGTGAACTGGAAAAGAATAAGCGAAGGAGGAGACGTAGAGTGTGGGTGTCTTCATTTCTCAGTTAAAGAAATTGCAGCCAGCTGACAATCGAATTAAAGGCGGATGATACTAGACTATTCGACAACTTTAGCAGCATGTCGCCATTTGATTTTGAATATTTATTAAATAAAATCGAAGTGAATGTGTCGAAAAAGAGTGAATACAAAGAAATTAGTTTTAGGCATTTCTCACTTTCCCACTCCCTATCGATTAAATAAAAACCCACGTACGAAATAATAACAATATGTATTAAAGTAGTACAGTAAAAAGTAACTCTGTAAAAAAATAAAAAGTAAATGAAAACAAACTGTCAGTGAAGTTACATCAAACTGGACTGGATATAGTTGAAAACACAAATGACTACCTAGACAGGGCCTAAAAGACTCTTTGATAATTCGTTCAAAAACCAACAGCGGTCGGTTTGATTCCGGGCACGCACGAACGGTGTTTGCAAACAGTGTTTGGCGCTGGTGAATAGAGGTTCCGATGAATGTCTGTTCGCAAACGTTTGCAAACGTTGTTTGCAGTTGCAGCGCGTGCAGTGTAAATGTACATTGGGATTAAAACCTACATGGCCGACAGCCTTTGCAGAGTCTAAACTACTAAATAATATTGGTGTATATTTATCAGGTTTGATACTATTTTATAAGCTTTGAGTAGTTTTTTTAAGGGAAATTAAAACTATTACATTTCAGCTTGACCGTTGGACAATGCCTCATCGCAATATGAAAGGATCGTCTGGAGGCTTCAGGGTGAATAATCCTTGGTTGATACAGGAATTTGGACATTTCAGATCAGCATCAAAACCATTTGGCTAAATATAATTTTTCCCATACTCTTTTGTTCATTTTTATATAAAGAATTAGCTATATTACAAACATATTCATCATAATAATTTTACATTGAGTAATAGGAAAACAATTATAATGCAAGAAAAACCGCATGCATGTTGCTGTAAAATTTGATTTATTTCTGCGCTGCCCGACTGAAAAGTAAAACGTCACCTATTAAGCTGACCTATCTTTTATTCATTTAAATCATGGATCATGGTAAAAAATATTCAAAATTAACACACGGAAATGAAAAATGTAAAATTTATAATCAATTAATACAGACTTGTCTTTACTTTATTAGATGTGAATAAAGTTTTTTTTCTGTCTACGAGTAATGCCGAAATCTGTGGCTGGTTTTTCGTTTTCAAATTACTTTGACATTGGAATACTGACGAAAGTCTTTAAGACTAATATGGTAAGTTTCTTTAATGAGTTTACTTTTTAGGGGGACTTTTGTAGGGTCTACTTTAACTTAAAGAAAGGGTTTCAGTTTGGAGGGGGTGAGTGTTGAGATATTTTACTAATGGACAAAGTTATACTTTCAATAATTAAAGGAACGTTTTTCTTAAGTTCTGGAAAACATCAGTAATGATTGAATGACCAGGCAAAGGGATTCTTCAGTAACGTCAACATATTTTTTATATAAAAATACAAATACAAATATACTGTACCTATAAATTATTACTGCATGTGAAGAAATAAATAAATTTTAAAAAAATCATAGAGTAGTAATATTGAATTCTTTAGATAGAATATGGCATTAAAAATAAACATTGGATTTAAATGACACTAAAATGATTGGGTTTTAAATTTAAAAGGATTTTTATTATTTTCACTATTTTGTGAATAAATCTTCGACTTTCAACTTCTTGTTTGAAATACCATTAGAAGAAACCCTGGCATATTTAATACACTTTAAGTAATGTGAAAATTATAGTTATTTGCCATTCTTTGCAGTGAATTATAGATAAATTTATTGTTTTTATTTTTAATCAACCTATCACAGACGAACACTTCTATTAAGCAAGTACCAAGATTGTTTATGGTAAGAGACACTCAATGGCCTTCAATTAACTGCTTTTCGGTGAACCTAAATATTTGACCTATGGTAACGTTCTCCTCGCCTCAGTTTCTCTTATATAATTTAATTTATTTCTTGTGACTGTTATTAGCAAAAAGAAAAACTTCCATATTCGCAATTGTGTTTTCATTTACGATTTTTATTTAACATTAGGGAGCTACCTCCCCATTTTTTGCTATGTATACGCAATGTTTCTATAAATTAATCTATTTATCTGTAGGATTCGTAAGTGTGCTTTTAATTTAACGTAAATTTAGTTGTATATTCCTATAACATAGTAAAATGTAAATATTTTATTTGACAATATTCTCAAAACTTTGTAAGGACGTTTTGAAGATAAACAGTACTTGAATATAAGAGTTTATTTATGACCGTTTAAGTAGGAAATACATTTTGCTGGAACTTAAGCGAATCGTCAAAAATAATATATGTTACTATCCTACATTTTCGATCCAACCAATAGGATATTACAATAAATAATAACTATAATATTTATTGTCTTTACTTAGAAAAAACATTAGATACACAAAATAGTAAATTAATATAAAAATGTAGAAAAAATAGTTGATAATATTCTTTCAGTTCTTGAAATTTAAAATCTTCAATTCGATAACAAATTCAATTAAATTTCTGGTCTTGTAATTTTTTAAAGTTTTATAGAAAGAATTATCTTTTAGATTTACTATACATGTATTGGTAATAAATTAAAAATTTGTATTGAATTGTTTTCAAAACTGTGTATTAGATTATAATGTGTATTATAATTTTTTCTTACATTGCCTTGGATTTTTATAGAGTAGTTATGCATACTAATTTAAAATGTAAATTTAGAAATATTTTGTTTGATATATATATAATGTAGGAAAACATGTAAAGAAGGCGAAGAAATAATTTCAAGTTCTTTAAAGAATAGTTTACAGATTGCCTTATGGGGAATGTTTTTCACTATTCTGATAGATTTAAATGCACTAGGACTGCTACCCCAGTGACTATGGATGGCTAAATAGTATAGCCTACTATTATAAAATATGTGTATTTACAAAATGGGGGTTATGATTTTTCGTAGAGCAAAAATTCTTTTTGAAATTTTTTTATTTATAATTAAAAAAACCTGGGTATGCCAGGTAATATGTTAGTCAATCATTACTCATAAACATTTTAGTTCTTTAATTATTATTATTTTATTCTTTTGTAACAAAAATACTATACGTTTTATTTGAATTTATTGTTACTTTTTTTCTGAACACCGCTTGATATCATTTTGTATTTTTCTTAGCATGCATTATTATAATCTTTCCTTGCACAATAAGTGAGATATCATCAGAATATAGTAATACTTTAGTTTACTGATCTGTAATAGAATTTTTATAAATCATTTATACAAATAATAATAAAAAGCGTTGATAAAAAAATGGACCCCTTTGGCACACTTTGTCAAGTGAATAATTTGTTTGGGTATTTACCCCTGATATTTACAGACTGATATCGGTTATGGAGATAGGATTATATAAATTTAACTGCCTTTCATGAGAATCCATATTATATATATATATATATATTAACATTTGTAAGATATTGTGTGAAATACTCTTTTAAAATCAAATAATCTATTTTGTATTGGGAGTTTTCTTTCAACTAAGAAAAAAGCTGAAATGTTTAAAACATTTATATCCAATGAAATTTGTTAGTTTATTTAGTAAAACTTTGCCTTAGCCTCATCAGAATTTATAAAGAACATTAACATCAACAAAACGAAACATTTCCTAGAAAATATTGGGAAATCATTTACTCACCAGCTCTCCTAACAATGAGGTTAAAATTATGTTAGCCTTTGGAGTGTAGGCCTACATTTGGAAAATGTTGTCTGGTAGACCTACTAGTAGTCCAATGTTTTATGGAAGATATGATTAACACGTTACAATTTCATATTCTTCTTCTTCCTCCCTATTGCCTAATACGACCGAACTTCGTTTCCGAGTGTGGGACAAGATGAGCGCTTCGGGTATTTTCGGTAATAATTATAAATGTTTTCAATTCTACAATAAAGGCTGGAGCGTTTTTTTTTCTTTTTATATACGAATCATTTTTGTTCACGTTTATTACAAACTATGGTTTTATTCTTCCTTCTTTGTCTTTTCAGCATTAACTACTTTTCGGTCAGGTCTTTTTGGGTGTTTAAACTTTCGTAGAATAAACTTAATTCTTTAAAAAATTTAAATATTCTTAAACTGTCCAAGTTTCTTTTCAGTTTAGATAGCGTCTTTAATCATTTTTAGTGGCTAACTCCCATTATTCCTTTTCAAATAATGAAAGGATAATGTATAATTTATTTTCGACAGTATGCCATTATCCAAACAAGACTTAATTTAGCATTAAGATGCCATTAATAATATTCAACATAACTCATACGGAAATATATTAGGACTTAAGATTGATAATAGCAATTATAATAAAAATATAAGATATCTTAACAACAAGCATAAGCAATAATAGTAATAATGATAGTAATAAATATAAGCAATAATAATATCAAAAAATACAAAAATATTTATAAAAATCCCATAGCAACCACAATAAGAAAACAAATGTATACAATAATTTTAAAATCTTGTAATAGCTTAAGTGGCTCAGAATAAGACATGTTTATACTAAAAGATTAATTAATAATGTTTCAATTCAAAGAAAACAGATGGAACAACTATATCAATAGAAATAATAACGTAGCAAGAGTTAAGAAAATCGTATTTCAGCATACTTACGTTTTAACACACTTGGTCAGGATGTTGGCCGGGCATGATGAAGGACCTATCCCGTCTGTGACGTCATTGTCTCCCCGGGTGCAGCTGATTCCTACTTACAGCTGAACGGTGACAGCTCCACAATCGGCCTTTGTCCTACCACCAAAATAATAATCAGCCCTTTGACATATGGAACCAAGTGGAGTCGACGGCGTTCCCAACTTCCTTGCTAACTCAAAGGAATGTCAACCATTTGAAAATTCAATTACAATACTGAATTTGCGATTTGATTAGGGGAAAGTTCTTATGGGATGAACCACTTGGAACGATTTAATTTCGTATCTTTGCAGGTAAGTTTAATTAAAAACTTTCATATCTTTATAATTTTTTCGCACCCTAATAAACAAAGTTTTACTTATATAAACTGTAGATTCGTGATTACTGACAAATTTATAATTTATATTTTACTATCCTCTACGATACTACAATTTACGTTAAAGTGAGAATAACAATAGACTTACGGAGCCTGCAGATTAATGTATTAGTTTTTACAAACAGTGCATATACATAATCGTAAATTATACCCTTAGACATGCTTGTACTAATCATATGCATTACTTTTAGATACTAAGCTAACCAAAAGAAAATTGATTTCTGTTATAGTTTGATGAAAGATTTTATTGAAAATCACCAAACTATAGTGCTTTATGAGATGTTCTTTATTAAGTGATTTAGAAGAAAAAAAGATTCAAATGTCATACTTAGGTTATTTTATTATTATTATTATTATTAATATTATTATTATTATTGTGTTAATGTTTGTTTAAAACATTTACATTCACAAACGTAAAAAAAAATATTGATATATTATTAATCAAGTGAAATAGCAACAAAATGATATAAAGGACCTATTGCTCCTCAAGGGAGAAACTCAGAGATCTTTGTAAAAAAAGTGTTATTTTGATTTACCTATGAATCGTTATTTACATTAATTACATTCTATGATCATTTTGAAGAAAGATTTGCTAAAGTCCTTGCCTTGAGGATAAACCTTAGTCTAGCTATTCAAGCACCTATCTAATTTTTATTTGTAAATACACATTAACCTTTATTTACAAATACATTTACATTAATTAATTTGTTGTCTCAGGGTTGATAAATATGTTGAACACCTGTACTGTTTGATTAATTGGGACTTATTAAATAAGTCTAATTAAGATTATGGTAAAAGCCCGCCGTTAAATATAGTTTTACATGAGCAAGGGCGATCCCTGTGGAGTGTGGAGTGTCTGAAACTTAAGACAAGTGAAACACATGAACAAAGAAAGTTAAAAATTACCGAAACTCTAAATATTATATTAAGGGCCTACTGTCTCCCCAGAACACAAAAACAGGTTGTGTGCTTTTGACAAAATAGACGATCATCCTTTTTAAAGTGTGCAATAAGGATGACTTACAGCCTATAACATTTCATCACTACGGCAACATTTGAACGCCTTTAAATCGGCGATTCGTCACACAAACGGTGGAGCTTCACTCGCAACTCTCCCTGAATAGCATATAGGAAGGTACATTCAAGAAGGGGACTGAAGGAAAAAACAGATAATGTTTACAATATATAGATATAAGATTTTGAAAAGCAAAGCAAAAGATCGAGTAAACTGCCAAGAACGACTTTCTATTATTTTGTTATTAAAGGCAGATACGAACACGACATTTGCCTCATAATACAAACTATCTATGCAAAATACGGACGTACCGTATGTGGTTTTTGTAGGATATACATTAGTAATGACAAATTTCATTAGTTACTTCGTGCGTTTTAGATTTGTTCTCACGTGACTTTTCCAAGTGGTAACTTTGAGGCACATATTTATTGGCAACAAACAACCCAACCAGAACATCTCACCTCATATCGTCAGTGTGTAGTTATTTTCCTCAGGGGAGGTTTTCCACATCCCCGTTATGAGGGGTGAGGGAATCTTGATGGCAGCATATTATTTGTTTTAGGATAAACTTGCTGACTTTGTATAATTAGTAAGACGTTGACATTATTACATTATTATTGTACTTTTGTGCTTTTCTCCAACAGTCTTATATTAATATCTTGTATAAATCCTTCTATAATAAGTTCCCTGATAAATCTTTATATTTAGTATAGCCTATATTTGCTCATATTTTTTTATGTTAAGCATTACTAGTTTCAGCTTTTTTATTTGTTGTATTTTTTTATAGATTTTTTGGAGTTAGAAAGTGAACATTTGGTATTGTTAACAGATGTCAGCTTATAGATTTGTATTGTTATATTGTAAACTATACAGTATCAATGTTATCTAAAATGAAATTATAGTTCTTATCTCATTGATAGACTATGTTTTCGAAGAAATGCAAATATTCTACGAGTAATCATTGGCATGAATTATACGGATCATCCTTACATCGATGGAATATCGATAGGAAAAATACATTTAACAAGATATAAATAATTTTGACACTGACTGTTTTTAATAATCTAAAATAACTTACAATGTAATTACAGTATGATTATGATACTAAGGGACGTGTTATAAATTTCTTAAATTATACAGATTAAGCATTTCTTGTAAAATGCTCCTTTATTAGTTATATAAATACTCGTACCAGACTTCTTGTAACTGTTTGCACCAGAGGCCCTTGTTTATGACATGAGCCGGGAAAGTCCAACCAGGCCGGATTCCTAGTACAGTAACCCCAAGCTGACCGTGCCAAATTCCACACCCTTTGTTATGACATGAGTCATGAGTCGGTTAGGTTAGGTTAGGTTAGGTTAGGTTAGGTTAGGTTAGGTTAGGTTAGGTTAGGTTAGGTTAGGTTAGGTTAGGTTAGGTTAGGTTAGGTTAGGTTAGGTTAGGTTAGGTTAGATGTTAGATGTTAGTGTTGCCACGGATAAACACAAAATTAAACATTAAATACATAGTTACCATATTTATTAGTTAGAACCTGCTATGGTCTACCATTAGTATGTGCCACGAAACATCGGCAAGTGTTTGATAGAATATTCCATTGCGAAATTGTTAAACACTTATAAACTATGTTTGAAGAAATGTAGTGGGGTGGGGAAGGAAGGGGCCTTCCAATTGCACCGGCTCCGGCGGTCGAAGGAATTTGCAGCGGGGATAATTATAAATAGCAAAAGTAAAGTTAAATAATATTCATTACAGCTTCAGGGTTGTGTTAAATACATCTTATAATTAATTTAACATATAAGAGAGATTATGTTTAAAAAATGTTATATTCACTGATACAAAAGGGATTTTCTAACCAGTTTAATAATTTATTTGTCAACTGCAGTACATATCCTAATTTCAAACAGTGTGTTTCAATTAGTTTGTTGTTAATAGTTAGGCCTTCTCACTTAGCCATTGGCAATCCACATTAATATCAAAACTGAAAAAGATACTACAATATCTTAATCTCAAAGTGGTGAATGACATTCAGTTACCGTTTTTGGAGGAAACGTGCAGAATGACATTCAGTTACCGTTTTTGGAGGAAACGTGCAGAATGACATTCAGTTACCGTTTTTGGAGGAACGTGCAGAATGACATTCAGTTACCGTTTTTGGAGGAAACGTGCAGAATGACATTCAGTTACCGTTTTTGGAGGAAAAGTGCAGAATGACACTCAGTTACCGTTATTGGAGGGAACGTGCAGAATGACATTCAGTTACCGTTATTGAAGGGAACGTGCAGAATGACATTCAGTTACCGTTTTTGGAGGAAACGTGCAGAATGACATTCAGTTACCGTTTTTGGAGGAAACGTGCAGAATGACATTCAGTTACCGTTATTGGAGGGAACGTGCAGAATGACATTCAGTTACCGTTTTTGGAGGAAACGTGCAGAATGACATTCAGTTACCGTTATTGGAGGAAACGTGCAGAATGACATTCAGTTACCGTTTTTGGAGGAAACGTGCAGAATGACATTCAGTTACCGTTATTGGAGGAAACGTGCAGAATGACATTCAGTTACCGTTTTTGGAGGAAACGTTTGCAGAATGACATTCAGTTACCGTTATTGGAGGAAACGTGCAGAATGCCATTCAGTTACCGTTATTGGAGGAAACGTGCAGAATGCCATTCAGTTACTGTTATTGGAGGAAACGTGCAGAATGCCATTTAGTTACCGTTATTGGAGGAAATGTGCACAACCTTGTTTTAATACCATGAATAAATTTAAGTGAATACTGTTCCGGTGCCTTATATACAATGGTAATTGAATTTATCGTATCACTTTTTCTATCAGAGGGTTGATAAACTTTTCATTGAACTAATCATCCATACGTTTAATTTGACATTTATTTATCAAAAATTTTTTTTAGTAACACTACATTTTTTATTTACACTTTTGCTTCAATTTTAAGATAACTTCGTGAATCAGTTTAATTGCTCCATATGAAGTGGCATAAAAGTAGTTTGAATGAGAAATGAGATATGCTATTGGTGAGTGATTGTAGTCGCCTCCTTAGCTCAGTGAGTTCGAACCTCACAGGAGGCAATTACATTCATTTTAACACTGCGTAAGAAAGTATTTCTGTTACATATATCTGCTATAAGTGTAGTTTCTAACACTTATACAGTATTTTGTTAGTGTTTTTACAGTTACTAGTTTCAAATTTATTAAAATTGCTTAATTTGAGTAGCTTATATTAATCCTAGAGTAAATAAAATTTCTTCATAAATGACAAGTTCTAAGGAGTCTCTCATATAAAGAACAAACTGTTGCATTTTTCGTGTATATTTAATGTGTAATTTAAGTTTGCAGACAAACGTAAGCCAAACTGTACTCCCATGGCAGTGAATCAGTTAATAAATTAACCAACGAATTATAAATCACTAAATACAGTATATGTACGCCTGCATAGTGAGAAATAAAATCTGTTATACCTAATATAACCTAATTAATATTGATATATATATTAGAACTGCTGGCCGTGATAAAAGCTCAATCGTTAGTGTTTTTGGTCTGCAAGTCCAGTTAATTTTAACATAAAAATATATTCGAAATTGATTGGACGTATCAGACAGTTTCTCTACTGCAACTGTAACATTTAAAAATAAACTGAAAATAATTTCTTTAAAATCAGAACAGTTGTGTACCCAAAATTAATATTATAATCATCAGAGTTGTTTTTTTCTTTCATATTTGCCTAATGGTAACACTTTTAACAAAGAAAAAGAAAAAAACAACTTACAAACGAAGTTGTTGACAAAAGAAATATAAAATCCAACTAATTATCTTTGTTGTACATGTAGAAATAGAAAATAGAGACTGTAATTTTCTCATATCCATAAATACACATTCTTTTGTTAACACACAAATGCTTTGTTATTTATTTAGTTAAAATTCTGATCTCATTTTTATTTATGAGTTATTTGCAGCAAAAATAGCTCCTCAAGTAGAGCTGAGGGCAAACGGATTCAGCTGTTTTGGTAAGTTCTTGTAGCCCAACTTGCCGTTATCCCGGCTGTCCTAACTGGGGACAAAGTTCTGACGCCGGGCCAAACTGTTCTAAGACAAAGGGGGTTGGGAAGGGGGGACTGTGGTCCCTCGTGGTGACCACAACTTCCCCTCGCCACCCACCCTTCTCGTCCACAGATCGTTAAGGCCTCGAGGGCAGCCATCTTTCTTTGCTCAACCCTTCGCCTGCAGCCAACGTCCTCCGGTCTGCCTTTGTTTGTTCCCCTAAACATTCCGAAAACTGAAACCTATCAGAAGCCCTTAATTGGCTGATAACAAGCCTGGCTGTTAACGGACCTATAGTCTTACTGAGTGTGCGCTTTTAGATAGAATCTACTAATTAAATCTGAAATATATTTTTAATATCAAAGGGACTTTTATCTTTGAATAGTCCGTAATTTATCTGAATGAATTCAATTTCAATTCGGACACTTAAACTAAGGACTTTGCATTCCGTAATTTGAAAATCAATAATATGATTCAAGAAGCTCCTAGATAATTGAAAAATTAATTAGGATCTGATAAACTGGGTAAATAGTACCTTTTATCCAAGATAATCAACTTAATTAAATATATATTTTACACACAAATTTCAAACCGATTTGATCTGAATATTGAGTAAGTAAATCTTTCCAGCAATAGGAAACAATAAATTTACAGTTTAATTTCGTTTAGTAAACAACACATTTTTATTTTAAATAATGTAGTTTTATAAATTTAAGAAATTTAACTACCTACACGAATTTGTGTTATCATTTTATAAATGTAAATATATATTTTACAAACATATTTAAAACCCACTTGATCTGAGTATTGAAGATATTTTTCCAGCAGTAAGAAACAATCAATTTGCAGTTTATTTTCATTTAGTAAACAACACAAATTTATGTTATTATTCAAATGTGATTCAAAACCAGATTTATAACAACCAAATGATAGGTAGTAGTAGTAGTGAAGGTTAAATAAATGAAAATTAATATTTGAGAATCATTCCTTAAAAGTTATTATTAAATTAAGAATTATTATTAAAATAACGTAAAATATGAAAATTATTTGTTTTCTTACCAAGCAGTCCATATTAATTATAAATAATATTCTATCTTAGCTTTGGGATAAAAGTTATTTTGGAAAAACTAAAATGGAAGTGATCAATTTTATCATTATGACCATGACCTTGATGTTTACATACATCAAGGTATTTAAAAATAATTTATTTAAACTGATTTTTAGGTAAAACTACAACTGATAATTCAAAATGGTAACAAGTAATTAAACTGTTGATGTTTCTAATTATCATATATTTTCCTACTCACATGTGAAAGATGTTAATTATGTGATAAAACATGTCAAAACATGGAATAATTGAATGTACGACTCTGAAAGTAAAACATTTTACAGACATTAATCGATTGGCAATTACCTCGGTTGAGTTGGCTTTTAACAAATTCATCACAAACAGAATTACTTAATTTATGATTACCAAATGTGACATTAATTTCCTGACACTGAACTTTGAAAAAGGTTTATCTCTCACGTGGTGATCTTTTTCAAAAAATCTCGCCGGAGGCGAAACGAGCTCGGTTTCCGCGCGTTTTGAGTTGGCTCCATTCAAAAAACGCGGGCAAAACGAGTACTGAGTGGCATTAATTAAAAGAGCCAACACTTTGATGTGTTGTATAGCCATGAGTGGGGGGTAGTGGGGAGAAAAGAGGGGCTAATCTAGACTCTATTGCAGAACGCCTCACAACCTTCCTTTCCTGCAAAGTTTTCATGATTCCATTTCCGAATAAAAAGAAAACCAGCTTTGTACAAGGCTAATTACGGCAAGCAACGTGTGTTGCCAACCTAATTAGCTCAAGGGGCACACAATGCTACCAACCTAGAGCTGAGTACAATACTGTATGTAATAACTAGTTAGACTTTGATCACAATATAAACCTAGTCACCCCACGGGCTATTGCGGAGGAAGTTTTACGCTCAACATTGTGCGGTCTATGCGGCTTGTCCTAGTGCTAGTTGCCACGATGCTGTGTTCTCCATTAATTACAGAAATAGTTTTTACTATGACAAGCCTCTAATTAGATCATGTTTGAGGTTAGTTCATGTTGACTATTGTGTTTTGGGATTGTCGTTAACTAGGCTATGCTTTCTAGTGCAGAGGGTTTGTTGTAGTAACGTAATAGGCCAAAATATATCATTACTATGTTACACCATTTTCCATAGTTTTGTTACTTCTCGTGTTTGTTCAGATATTATTTACATCATAATAAATATAACATGATAAAAGTATGTGTTATTATTTTAAATTAAATTGTACTCGAAAATATCGTTATGTACAATAATCGATCAAACTAATATACTATATTAAGTGTTCTGAAAATATATTTAGAAACAACATTCGTTTAAGTCTAAATAACGTAACAATTTTAACATATCCAATGTAATTAAATTAGGACACACCACTAAATCTAAATATCCCAATTTAGTGAAATAAAGTACAAATTAAGTTAAAAGTACCAGATCACCTACAAAACCACCAGAATATGCTTCACCTCTCACAAAAAAAAGATACACACTTTGAATGTCCTCCCTCCCATCCCAGACACACACAACTTGAACGTTCCTCCCACACAACACTCATGCCTTGATGAGCCCTCCCATCCTAGACACACACAATTTGAACGTTCCTCCCACACAACACTCATGCCTTGACGAGCCCTCCCATCCCAGACCCAGATACACACAGCCTGAACGTTCCTCCCACACAACACTCATGCCTTGACGAAACCTCCCATCCCAGACCCAGACACACACAACCTTAACGTTTCTCCCGCACAACACTCATGCCTTGATGAGCCCTCCCATCCTAGACACACACAATTTGAACGTTCCTCCCACACAACACTCATGCCTTGATGAGCCCTCCCATCCTAGACACACACAACTTAAACATTCCTCCCACACAACACTTGATGAGCCATCTTACCCATCCGGATACACGTGACCTACATTCCCTCCTACACAACATCATTTCTTGATGAGCCCTCCCATCCATCCAAGACACACATGACCTGACAGTGTCTCCTACACAACACACATTTCTTGATGACTCCTCCCACACATTAAAGACACACATGACCTGACAGTCCCTCCTACACAATACACATTTCTTGATAAACCCTCCAACCTATTCAAGACACACATAACTTACTATGTGATTGTATATAGCTGGTTGAGTGATGCCAATTAAAGTTCGGTAACCGAGTTTGGCTAGGCACCCTGATGTATATCAAACAAAGACGTTCGGGGAGAATCACTTTACTCTTGATCAGTTTCTGTAGGAATGACACGTGGATTATTTAAATTTGACATCTTCATCATTTAGAACACAAGAAAAATGTTTCATTGTAGAGTTGTATTATCTAAGAATAAGAGAATCAGATAAAGTATATACTGAGGAAAAATGATCTGCAAACTAGTTACAAATATCAGTAGGAGAGGATTCAAACTCATTTTTAAAGAAGTTACTTCAACGGTTTGTGAGGATTTTTTTCGTACTCTTTTCAAAACTACAAAAGGTATTCTGTCATTGACATGAGCAATGTAGTTTTCATAACAATTTGCGCTAATTTCCTTGCAAAGTAGTTGCATACGCCGACATTCACAGTAGTCACCAGGACGCATCGAGGATTTGTACTTCTTGTGAGATATCCTCTTTACAACCACCGGACGTCTCAAATCAGGAGAAAAAGCAGACTGGACATTTGGAGCCAACAGTACTCTTCAGGGGAGTATTATTATGACAAAGTTGCAAATACTAACGACAAGAAGATTGAAGTGGCTTATAGCATCACGTTATAGCAGCTACAACTTACCGACAATCTAACAACCGCGTCAGAACGGGTACTTCATGAGTACCTAGGTAGGATGAGCAGGTTCCTCAGTCAAGAGAGGGTCAAGAGCAGATGAGACATGTATGTATTGATTGGAACAAAAATCAAATCAAGTAATACCACATAGTCAGTTTGAGTAGAGGTGATTTGAAATAAATCAAAAGTGGGATCCATTTCAATAAAGCTCCGTGAATAATCATCTGTCGGAACAGGTGGATATATGAACCAATAAAAATCAGGAAGATTAAAATCTCCAGCAATAAATATTAGTGTGAGAGAAGGACCGGTCATCATGACTTCATTGACGGCTTCACAGAACATATGATTGAGCGGGTTGTTGAGGTGGGATGTACGAATATCTACCTCCCACCTCAATAGACGAGATAGTGAACTCCACGAGAAATAAATACAAATTCAGCATCAGTTATGCAAGTATTTATAACATTGACTTGAAGATCAGATTTAGCACCAACTAGAACACAACCACCACCACCACTAGTCTTAAAGCTATAAGCATTAAACCTATCATTTCAAAATAAACTGTATTGGATGAAATTCTGAATTAGATATATCTGGAGCCAAATTAGTTTATGTTAGTATCAAAATATCATAAACACGCGCAGAAACGACATTTTTGTATTTACTTCAATTTATTTCGTAGTTCAAAACGGAGGTAGTACAACAAACTATTAGACCCGAGACTTACTTGTTTTTTTAGTTCTTTTTTACAAATCTAGGTGTACCGTCCTGCCTTTCCAAACAGATGTTTCCTTGCATTGATCCGTGAGAAACTCACGTCCTCAAGATTGGGATTTATGCCAATGAGAGCAGTCCTGTCAAAGTTTTTAGAAAACTCCAGAACAATACAAAAATGCTCAAAGATTGCTTTAAGTGGTTTAACCGTAGTTCTAGACGGTTTACCAACATAGTTCTCACCAGACTAACAGAAAGAATGTACCAAAATAGAAACGAAGTCATTGTACAAAATACACGTACAGTGGTACTGACCCACCCGCCCGCCCCTACACGTACAGTGGTACTGACCCACCTACCCGCCCCTACACGTACAGTGGTACTGACCCACCCACCCATCCCTACACGTACAGTGGTACTGACCCACCCGCCCGCCCCTACACGTACAGTGGTACTGACCCACCCACCCGTCCCTACACGTACAGTGGTACTGACCCACCCACCCGTCCCTACACGTACAGTGGTACTGACCCACCCGACCGCCCCTACACGTACAGCGGTACTGACCCACCTACCCGCCCCTACACGTACAGTGGTACTGACCCACCCACCCATCCCTACACGTACAGTGGTACTGACCCACCTGCACGCCCCTACACGTACAGTGGTACTGACCCACCTACACGCCCCTACACGTACAGTGGTACTGACCCACCTGCCCGCCCCTACACGTACAGTGGTACTGACCCACCCGTCCGCCCCTACATGTACAGTGGACTGACCCACCCGCCCATCCCTACACGTACAGTGGTACTGACCCACCCGCCGCCCGCCCCTACACGTACAGTGGTACTCCAATGCGTGTAGAGGGCATTTTACTGCTACTGTCAGGAATACCATGTAATTTAATGGTAGGTAGGTTGAAACGCCTCTTCAGGGAGGGTTGGTTAAAATTGAGGTGTATAAAACAGTGTTTAGTTTAAATTTGACTGAGTTTAGAGGTAAGATAACTCTACCACCTAACTAAGGCAAACATGAGTTGTCTGACCTTCCCAACCAGCACACATGGTGTAATAGGCCCTCAACGCAGTCCACATTACACGATGAGCTCTCCCACCCTTTTAAGGGACACATGAGTTGTCTGACCCTCCCAACCAGCTCACTTGGTGTGAAATACCCTCCACGCAGTCCACATTACACGATGAGCTCTCCCACCCTTTTAAGGGACACATGAGTTGTCTGACCCTCCCAACTAGCACACTTGGTGTGACATACCCTCCACGCAGTCCACATTACATGATGGGCTCTCCCATCCATCCAAGGCAAACATGAGTTCTGTGACCCTCCCAAACAGCACACATGTCGTGATAGGTCCTTCCAAACAGTCCATATTACACGATGTGTTCTCACACCCATCCAAGGCAAACATGAGTTGTCTGACCCTCCCAAACAGCACACTTGTCGTGACAGGTCCTTCCAAACAGTCCATATTACACGATGTGTTCTCACACCCATCCAAGGCAAACATGAGTTGTCTGCCCCCCCTGCACACATGGTGTGACAGGCCCTTCCACAAAGTCCACATTACATGATGGGCTCTCCCACCCAATCAAGGCACACATGAGTTATCTGACACTCCTGCACACATGGCGTGACAGGTCCTTCCAAACAGTCCATATTACACGATGTGTTCTCACACCCATCCAAGGCAAACATGAGTTGTCTGACCCCCCTGCACACATGGTGTGACAGGTCCTTCCAAGCAGTCCACATTACATGATGGGCTCTCCCACCCAATCAAGGTACACACGAGTTATCTGACACTCCCAACCTGCACACATGGCGTGACAGGTCCTTCCAAACAGTCCACATTACACGTTGGGCTCTCCCACCCAATCAAGGCAAACATGAATTGTCTGACCCTCCCAACCAGCACACATGGCGTGACAGACCCTCAACGCAGTCCACATTACATGATGGGTTGTCCATATGTATTATGCTTTGGTATTTCACGCACAAGCATACGGCTCATTTGAATGGATGTTTGAACTTTTTTGTTGCTTTGTCTATTGAAAGATAAAGGTGTACATGTTATTGTGTAGAAATTAAAAATTATGATACTATTTTAATCATATATCTCAAATTATAGTGAGGGGAGCCATCTATTGTGATAACAGTCAGATAATTAAGCAACATAGAACTATACATTACATGATAGACGTACAACTTGTTTAGTTTGACGTATTGCATAAACTATTTTATTTTGAAATTTTTTTGCGTTCATGCTCTGTTTGATGAAGTTAATAAAATAATCAATTTGAAACTTACCTGACGCGGTGTTCTTCTAATCCTAAACTACAATATTTTGTCAATTTTTTTCAGAATAAATCACTCAAGAAACAAAGTAAAAAAAAAAAAAAAAAAAACACACACACACAAAATGATTTTTCAATCAGTGATAATTGATCGATTCTATTCTTATTGTAGACGACGACAAACAGTTCACGACTACAAGTGTAGATATAGTGTTATTGTTGCGTGTTCCTTACCATCTACGTGACAAAAGGAACGTATCGAAGTGCTCGTTTCTTAGACACTGTGGAACGCCACACGTCTTATTAATGTGAAGATGGAAACTTGTCTCAAACAACCGGCGAAACGAGAAGTCAGTAATTTAGCACATAAGAAGTCCTCGACTTTGAGTCGTGAAATAGGGATAATTAGTACTCAGCCGAACATTCTTTGGGGATATCATTAGTCAAAGTCTTGAGCAGCCAAGGGTACAATACAGCATGGCACTCCGCATTGTAGTCGTAGCATCCATAAGTCCTTTGTGTTCGTAGGGCATCCACTGCAGGAACAGCAAAGGGATAGTTTGGAATGAAAAATCCCCTTTAATTTTTACTCTTCACTGGTAAATACTTTGCACTGTTAGTTTTTTTTAAGTTGGAATAACAATGAAGATTATATTTGGTGAGAACATCTTCATACGTGAAGTTCAATCACATAATATAAACAGAGCAATGTCACAACCCATGTACTTTTAAATAATAAACTTGATAGTCTAGCAGTTCTCCATGAATTATGGTGGTTGGGTATTGATTAGTGAAACATACTTTTATAAACAAAGTTTATTTAAACTAACCACATTGTTTGATTGAAAACAGGTTGTTATCTACAGGTTTGGTCATGACTTCAATGTAACAATACATTACTTAAACGTTTAAGTTATAAATTGGGTACCGAGTTTGAACAGGGAGGCATTCATGATTAAAGCACAAATTTACATACATTCAGAATAATTAAAGCCTTATTTTTAAGAACAATGAAGCATTTTCACGGTAGGTTGCAAATGATAACTTTAAACATAAGAGTTGTTAAGAATTCCACATCCAGTAGAGTGATACATTAAGTAGAGAGGCGGGAGAGGGTAAAGTAATGTTCTCCACAGAACAGAGACAATCCTCGTAAAATGCAGTGACCATGTGTTCTAGGGGTCCATGCGTCACCCCTCCCCACCCTCTAAAGGGTTTTATGCGACGCAAAGAAACACAAATTCTAGTAGTGGTGTGGGGGAGTTAGATTGTGGCGCGCCTTGGATTCCTCCGCAAATTGTAAGGCTAAGGTGAGACTAAAATATTCTCCCCATCCTGTCTGAGTGGAACAGTTTAATTGTTCTTAAATTTGTCCCCACCCTCGGTCTGGACCCGGATACAAAGTTTCAGATCTCATTATACACATCGTTAATGACAGGTGCTCGATCTGTGTGCATTCTTTGAAATCGTTACAGTGAGTGTCTGTAAAATAATTCTGTATAATAAAGTGTGAAACACGATTTTTTATATGCATATAATAATATTAACATAACATTAATTTGTAATATAAATAAACACTGATATTATTTTATAAACTATTATTTATAAAATTACTTCTTTCTTTCGAGTTCACTCATGTTCATCTAGCCCAGGCATATTACCTATATAATCAGTTAGCAATAACTACAAATTACTCGTTTATTTTTATTAATCATCATTAAAAAACTTAATCAATACAGTTTTATTTCAATAATTTTAAAACAGTTGTTTACATTTTTAATGAAAAAATAGTAAGAAAATATTAACAAAACATAAAATAAAATAAAACATAAAATAAAATATGATTAACAAGTTATAAATTACTTGTTAATCATAAAACATAGCTCTGTCAGCCTTAAATAACATTACGTTATTCAATGGATTTATCAAGAAATGATTATCTTAATAATATAATATCTGATAATAGTTTTTTAATTAGCATACGTGTTGGTACATATACAGTACAAGTAAACGTCACACAACACAAATTTATTACAATATAAGCACAAAATGCACAAATTTATTACAATATAAGCACAAAATGCACAAATATATTACAATACAAGTACAAAATGTACGAATAAATCTTTTGAGAATCCCTCTGGTCTGAGGAAGGTGAGCGTGGTTCACCGAAATCGATCACCACAATATTCGTGCATTTTGTACTTTTATTGTAATATATTTGTGCATTTTGTGCTTATGTTGTAATACATTTGTGTTGTGTGACGTTTACTTGTACTGTATCTGTTAAAATACTTTCCTTCAATGCTTCTAAAAGAAAGTCATCATTCTTTTCCATAGTACTATATTATTATAAAATAAATAAACTCCTCAATCAGCCCAAAACAGAAAATTAAAATTTAATATAAATTTTAAGTATATTTTGTACTAATTTTCAGTTGTTGTATTTTTAAAATTAAAATAATTTATTATTAGACAGCGATCGTCAAGATATGAGCGATTATGAATTTCGAATGAGTGTGATAGGTTTATGTATTCATTACAAACAAGTGTAGTCATTGTTACAAACAAGTGTAGTCATTGTTACAAACAAGTGTAGTCATTGTTACAAACAAGTGTAGTCATTGTTACAAACTAGTGTAGTCATTGTTACAAACTAGTGTAGTCATTGTTACAAACAAGTGTAGTCATTGTTACAAACAAGTGTAGTCATTGTTACAAACTAGTGTAGTCATTGTTACAAACAAGTGTAGTCATTGTTACAAACTAGTGTAGTCATTGTTACAAACTAGTGTAGTCATTGTTACAAACAAGTGTAGTCATTGTTGTTACAAACAAGTGTAGTCATTGTTACAAACTAAGGCCGACTATTCCTTAGCAGTGTCATTAATTAGCAGCCGATTGACAAAAAAACCCGGTGGTGCCAGATTTTGAGAAAAATCTGTTTTGACTCGGATTTGGATCGAACTCAAAACCTTTAGCTTATGAAGTTAAAGCTTCTTCCATCAAGTTAGCATTAATCATCAACGCTACCGACAAATTATTCTCTGATAAGACGTTTTCATAAATGTTGTTAATTTTGGTTTGAACATATTCAACTCTGATATAATGAGATATAATTCGATTGATGAGCTGTCTTTGTCTCTTGTGGTTTACGTGTGCAAATATAACAATATTTACATAAATTATTATTTTGTGATTCAAATCCGAACCATCACTTTCTAAATCGAGACTAAAAAAAGTTGTTTCGGTTTAATATCAACAAAATTTAAAACATTTAATGGCCAATTGCTGATAAAGCATTTAAATTCACTTCTGACAGACATTACCTAGCACACGATACAGGGTGTTTCCCGGCTTAGTCATTTCTGAAGGATTGCAGATATAGCAATCAAACTTAGTAGATCTCATTTTTTGTCATATCAGGGGGATATTTGAATATTTACTTTGAAATATTTGTTAGGTAAATAACACATTTTTTCATTAAACTCTTTGAACATTTGCTATTTTGTACTGAATTAACCTTTTTATGTGTTGTTTGCGGTATACATCTGTGCTAGACAACCCCTTTAAAATTGTGTACATCTTGATCTATGCTATTTTAAATATTTTTGTCAAGCTCCTTGTAGATCATTTTCAGTTGGATGTGAAGAGTCAGTCACTGACTATCCTAAATTACTATTTCTTAAGTTCAGTATGCATTTAAAAGTTTAACTTTCTCAACCTGAGCCAAGAAAAGAATATTAAACCATCTACAACAGGACCTACACTGTAACTTTTAAAACTTTCAATCAGCGTCATGTTTTAAAGAGATAACCATTTGAGGTGGGATTTTATTCTATTACTTGCGCGGGCCGTTTCCCGCAATGACTTTGTAAGCTACCATAACTCAGGACATTGTAGGTATAGAAGAAGGAGAGTGACTAAGACACAAATCATTATGTTCTTAATGGATGTTTCAATTGTTATGTTATTGTAAATGTTCCTTGTATGCACAGTAGGTCTCTGTGTTGTAGAGAGGTACAAAGCTTACGTGTTGTGAGGATCGTTATTGGGTTAAAACCGTAACCTAACCTATAATACAAGCTAACCTAATTTACAATAACTAGGTACTAGGTAGTTATGTTATTGTAAATGTTCCTTGTATGCACAGTAGGTCTCTGTGTTGTATAGTGGTACAAAGCTTACGTGTTGTGAGGATCGTTATTGGGTTAAAACCGTAACCTAACCTATAATACAAGCTAACCTAATTTACAATAACTAGGTACTAGGTAGTTATGTTATTGTAAATGTTCCTTGTATGCACAGTAGGTCTCTGTGTTGTAGAGAGGTACAAAGATTACGTGTTGTGAGGATCGTTATTGGGTTAAAACCGTAACCTAACCTATAATACAAGCTAACCTAATTTACAATAACTAGGTACTAGGTAGTTATGTTATTGTAAATGTTCCTTGTATGCACAGTAGGTCTCTGTGTTGTATAGTGGTACAAAGCTTACGTGTTGTGAGGATCGTCATTGGGTTAAAACCCTAATCTAACCTATAATACAAGCTAACCTAATTTACAATAACTAGGTAGTTATGTTATTGTAGGTTACAGTGATAGTGACCCACCCACCAACCCACCCATACAAGCATAGTGATAGTGACAGAAAATGGTAGTTAGTTCAAAAAGTCTATTTATAGGTTCAGTTATGATCTACCAAGTTTTATTGCTTTATATGAAATCGTTCAAAAATTGTTAATCCGGTGCGGGACGTTAATTAGCTAATATCTTAAGCCAATTCATATGGCGTGTGGTGTCTCAAGACACGGGTGGAGCTTTAATAAAAATATTCCTCCATATTGAGAAACACATGTAATGATGTTTAATTGAATGGAAGAAGCTACTGGTTCTGATTTGTTTTCATTTGATTTAGGAAAACGGATAGCTAACCCATTTAATTTTTTGGCAGTGATCGATTCATTTTTGATAAATGTACTGACTCAGTAGTGTTATGGTGATAAATGTACGGACACAGTAGTGCTATGGTGATAAATGTACGGACTCAGTAGTGCTATGTTGATAAATGTATGGACAGTAGTGCTATGTTGATAAATGTACGGACAGTAGTGCTATGGTGATAAATGTACGGACTCAGTAGTGCTATGTTGATAAATGTACGAACTCAGTAGTGCTATGGTGATAAATGTACGGACTCAGTAGTGCTATGGTGATAAATGTACGGACTCAGTAGTGCTATGTTGATAAATGTACGTACTCAGTAGTGCTATTTTGATAAATGTGCGAACTCAGTAGTGCTATGGTGATAAATGTTCGGACTCAGTAGTGCTATGGTGAATTGTTACTTTAATTAATTTTTATAATTGAAAAATAATTCAAGATATAGTTTAGTAAATAGTTGATTTCTGCTTCCAATTTTTATGATATTATGTGTTCGTAAGTTTCAAAATAATATACATATATAACTCTTTAGCAAACCAAAATATACTTCAAACTGTGAAAGTAACATTTTGAGAGAAACTCGATACAAAAGTGGAATTTTGTGCTAGAAATGACTGAGCTAATTTGAAATGTAGACCAATATTGACAAGTGCTCGCTCAGTTCTGGTCCGTCAGTGTGAGTACAAACAGCATTGTTGCAAAACCAACAGTAACTGCAAGCAATCAATTCCAGAATACTAAATGAGTAGTATTCCTGTTAGGCACTTTAGTACTGTATGTAATATATATTTTATGTCTCAATTAATTGACTACAGATCATAGTTTTTAAAATATTTTTAAGAAGTTATATGTAGACATTGGGATTGTTCATGTTGGTTTCCACAGGCATAAAACTTCTGTGCGAAGTGCATAATTGTGTTTAAAAGTAATTGTTTGTAAAAAGACACAACTTTCTGAAGAGTCCATCATAATCCATAAGCATGTAGTTGTTTAAAGGGCTTTACATTGATATGGATTAAGGGTGACACAGTTTTAATGTGGGATAAGGTAATAAATAGCACCTGCAGATTGAAGGAGTGTTATGCCTTTCGAAACGTTGTTTTAGTTTTTGAAAACACTTGAAGTGTTGGAAATCACATTTACCAACACTCCACAATATAACTGTAGTTACCTCAATGTCTCGTACAAAAGGAACACTTATAACAAATTATATTATGGATCTAAAAAACTATTGAAATGATCAAGACCACTGACAACATTGTAGTCCCTACAATTTCAATACATTCAGTGTACATTCTAAGAAATATTTACTATCTAAAACATCTGTATTATTAACTTAAAGGAGAACAACAACAACAAATACATACATACATACATATATATATATATATATATATATATATATATATATATATATATATATATGTATTTAAATGCCAAGAATATATATATTTAAAGAAAAACCACTCTAATTCTCATATGGCAAACCATATATGTGTGTTATCAGTTAAAAGTGTCTGTTTTTTTCTATGTATACATTAGCCAAGGATTCCATCACTGACTTGTGAGGTTAGTAGACCAACATTAGTTGGATGACGTGAGGTTAGTAGACCGACATGTTGGCTGACTTGTGAGGTTAGTAGACCGACATTAGTTGGCTGACGTGAGGTTAGTAGACCGACATTAGTTGCCTGACGTGAGGTTAGTAGACCGACATTAGTTGGCTGACTTGTGACGTTAGTAGACCGACATTAGTTGGCTAACTTGTGAGGTTAGTAGACCGACATTAGTTGGCTGACTTGTTAGGTTAGTAGACCGACATTAGTTGGCTGACGTGAGGTTAGTAGACCGACATTAGTTGCCTGACGTGAGGTTAGTAGACCGACATTAGTTGGCTGACTTGTGAGGTTAGTAGACCGACATTAGTTGGCTGACGTGAGGTTAGTAGACCGACATTAGTTGCCTGACGTGAGGTTAGTAGACCGACATTAGTTGGCTGACTTGTGACGTTAGTAGACCGACATTAGTTGGCTGACTTGTGAGGTTAGTAGACCGACATTAGTTGGCTGACTTGTTAGGTTAGTAGACCGACATTAGTTGGCTGACTTGTGAGGTTAGTAGACCGACATTAGTTGGCTGACTTGTTAGGTTAGTAGACCGACATTAGTTGGCTGACTTGTTAGGTTAGTAGACCGACATTAGTTGGCTGACTTGTTAGGTTAGTAGACCGACATTAGTTGGCTGACTTGTGAGGTTAGTAGACCGACATTAGTTGGCTAATATTGAATCAACTGCTCTTTCTCTAGAGTAGTTACCAAATAACATAAAAGATCTCTTACTTAACCCTTTCAGTTAGCATTAGGTACTGCTTCAATCAAACACAGCTATTGTAATCAAACGGTCCACTGATAAAAAGAACGATATTGAGGTGGAGAACACTAATGTGTTATTTATAAGATATTTTTTTCTGTACACTATGCACTGAGCTACGAGTGAGCTCAGTGCATAGTGAACTCAAACTACTGAGCTCGTACTTTGAATGTAGTTTCTACCATATAGTCTGAAATGACAACATAGTCAATCATTTCAGGCCAAATTATCAGAAATAACTAACTATACACAGATTGTTCATGTTGTAGGGAAAACTGTGCGCGTATTTCACCTGGAACATGCACTCTATCGGCAGGCTCTTGGTGCGGCGTTGCCATTATAAACGAGGACTGACAATCAAAAAGCACCATTCGCAATACCAACTAGCACGGTCTGACAACAGCGCTTAACCCACATTCACTCGACGTGCTGCAGAGCGGACAGTTCATAAACTACATAAAATAGAGGGGTTGCATGGAGACATAAACAATATATATAGTTTATATGTAGAGTTAGGTTTCATTCCTTTCATTTAGGACAAACACTTCATTTAATAGTTTTATTGATTTGTATGTGAATGTAATATCTATTTATTACAATCTGTGATATTACAATCACTTTTTCTTATATTTACATAAACTGAACTGTTTACGTGTAAAAACCTTTCCTGTTTCTTTGCATTGTGTATTATTTTATACTTGGTTGGTCCAGATGTTTCTTCACCACACTACTCTAAATACAATTCCTTGTTGGATGGCAGTTCGGAATGCAATACCTAAAGTGTAGACTCAAGTAGTCAAACAGTTTAGATTTACTCAGACTTCAATCCACCGTAGTGTATTCAACCGCCTATTGTCGCTAAGCCAACATTAACTGCTCAAACCTCTGTTGTCCGATCCGAGTGTATGAATTCCGTTCTTCATGCCAGTTCTCATCAAGGAACATTGCTGATAACTTCTTGTGACAGTTTCTGAAACTATATTTCGTTTCCAGATTATAATTAATTCAGTATATATATTAATCCTTGGCATGGTAAGAACTATTTCCTTATCTCGTAAAGTTTGTTAAGATAATTTATCTAGTTTGAATGAAGAGACGCTGATGAATCCGTAAGTAGCAACTTCACCGTTGATGACTTACTATTAATTAATAGTAGTTTTGCTGAAGCTTTATACTGACTTATAGTTTATAGTCAATACCACTGTACGTGTATAGCTGGGTGGGCGGGTCAATACCACTGTACGTATACGGTAGGCGGGCGGGTCAATACCACTGTACGTATACGGTAGGCGGGCGGGTCAATATCACTGTACGTATACGGTAGGCGGGCGGGTCAATACCACTGTACGTATACGGTAGGCGGGCGGGTCAATACCACTGTACGTATACGGTAGGCGGGCGGGTCAATACCACTGTACGTATACGGTAGGCGGGCGGGTCAATATCACTGTACGTATACGGTAGGCGGGCGGGTCAATATCACTGTACGAGTACGGTAGGCGGGCGGGTCAATATCACTGTACGAGTACGGGTGGGTGGGTGGGTCAATACCACTGTACGTATACGGTAGGCGGGCGGGTCAATATCACTGTACGAGTACGGCTGGGTGGGTGGGTCAATACCACTGTACGTATACGGTAGGCGGGCGGGTCAATATCACTGTACGAGTACGGGTGGGTGGGTGGGTCAATATCACTGTACGTATACGGTAGGCGGGCGGGTCAATATCACTGTACGAGTACGGTAGGCGGGCGGGTCAATATCACTGTACGAGTACGGGTGGGTGGGTGGGTCAATACCACTGTACGTATACGGTAGGCGGGCGGGTCAATATCACTGTACGAGTACGGGTGGGTGGGCGGGTCAATATCACTGTACGAGTACGGGTGGGTGGGTGGGTCAATATCACTGTACGTATACGGTAGGCGGGCGGGTCAATATCACTGTACGTATACGGTAGGCGGGCGGGTCAATATCACTGTACGTATACGGTAGGCGGGCGGGTCAATATCACTGTACGTATACGGTAGGCGGGCGGGTCAATATCACTGTACGTATACGGTAGGCGGGCGGGTCAATATCACTGTACGTATACGGTAGGCGGGCGGGTCAATATCACTGTACGTATACGGTAGGCGGGCGGGTCAATATCACTGTACGAGTACGGTAGGCGGGCGGGTCAATATCACTGTACGAGTACGGGTGGGTGGGTGGGTCAATACCACTGTACGTATACGGTAGGCGGGCGGGTCAATATCACTGTACGAGTACGGGTGGGTGGGTGGGTCAATACCACTGTCGTGTATGGGTGGGCAGGTGGGTCAATAACACTGTACTTGTACGGGTGGGTGGGTGGGTTAATGGTGGTGTTCTACAGGGGTTAATTTTAGGCCTTCTCATCTTCAAATAGAATTTAGTGAAACAATAACTGTATTACATAGTACCAAATTTCATTCTTACGCTGACGACTTGCAAATTTAACACAATTTTTATTCAAGTACACCAACGGGGACTATATATATAAACAGATTTATATTGGTTGAAATAAAGCTACGTATCTCTTTACAGATTATTTTTCATTAGGATTTAATTTTGCAAAAATTACCTTACTAAAATTGAATGGGAAATTATGATTTCCTAGTGTGTGTTTGATGGGGAAAGTTATATACCGATATCACAATCGCCTGAAAAGGAAAAATCTGTACAATTGTTTACATACTTTTTTAACAGAACGAAACATTAAAATCTATAAAAGTTTTCAGCCGAATAACATTGTACGTAGCTCGAATATTTATATATTTTACATGGACTAAAGTTCACCTTTGAGAACTGTTTCATAGGTAAAGAGGTGTATTAAACCAAGCTGCATGTACTTGTCATTAGTTAGTCATCAGGTTTTTTGCGTGATTATCATTTTTCTACCACACGTGCAACCCTTAAACTGGCTTGGACAGAATTTACCGCCAGTAAAAGATTAATATTTTTGCTATTATATAGAATTGAGGTATTTATAAAAACACAAAATGGACAAAGGAATATAATCAATGCAATTTTATTGACTGTGTGTCAATTAGGCAACTTCAAGGGACACACAGGAAGTCAATATTGTACCGTAGGTAAATGTCGTTAAAGCACATCCATTGCCTATCAATCTGCGCAGTTATCGTAGTAAAATATAAAAAAAACTCCAAATTAATTCAGTCTACTCAAGATCATTTATACAGACAATTATTTAAAAAGAACAATTATTACTGAAGTATCATTATTTATTTAGTTTGTTATATTCTGTGCCTAGTAGTTTTAATGTTTGGAAACCGTTTACAAGAAAGTATTCAAATAGGGCATTGTTACAAAACCAACACTAACTGTTGATAATCCATTAGCATACTGTCAATGACGCAGTTCCATCCAAACTAACTTCAATTTACTTAATTCATCTAAGTGTTTCTTTTGTCATTAATTTTATGCGATTGTTATCTTATAAAGAATATTCATACATAGTATTGTTACAATTAACCATATTGGTTGCCGGAAAGTCATTGTCAACATGGATAATGAGGCTTACATGCTTAGTGGACACAGTTCTGCATAAAAAAACTTAGTTTTGTTAAACAGCCACATCTAGTTTAGTGTGCTTGCTTTCTAACCGATAGTATTCAAATAGGATACCGTTACAAAACCAACATTGACTGTTATTAATCTACTATGTATTGTCAAAGTGGTAGCTGCGTCCCATGGTGGGTACAATCTTGCTTTCTAACCGACAGTATTCAAACAGGAAACCGTTACAAAACCAACATTGACTGTTAGTAATCTACTATGTATTGTCAAAGTGGTAGCTGCGTCCCATGGTGGGTACAATCTTGCTTTCTAACCGACAGTATTCAAAAAGGAAACCGTTACAAAACCAACATTGACTGTTAGTAATCTACTACGTATTGTCAAAGTGGTAGCTGCGTCCTATGGTGGGTACAATCTTGCATTCTAACCGATAGTATTCAAACAGGAAACCGTTACAAAACCAACATTGACTGTTAGTAATCTACTATATATTGTCAAAGTGGTAGCTGCGTCCCATGGTGGGTACAATCTTGCTTTCTAACCGACAGTATTCAAACAGGAAACCATTACAAAACCAACATTGACTGTTAGTAATCTACTACCTGTATGTATTGTCAAAGTGGTAGCTGCGTCCCATGGTGGGTACAATCTTGCTTTCTAACCGACAGTATTCAAACAGGGAATCGGTACAAAATCAACGTTGACTGATAGTAATCCACTATGTATTGTCAAAGTGGTAGCTGCGTCCCATGGTGGGTACAATCTTGCTTTCTAACCGATAGTATTCAAACAGGGAATCGTTACAAAATCAACATTGACTGATATTAATCGACTACCTGTATGTATTGTCAAAGTGGTAGCTGCGTCCCATGGTGGGTACAATCTTGCTTTCTAACCGATAGTATTCAAACAGGGGATTGTTACAAAATCAACGTTGACTGATAGTAATCCACTATGTATTGTCAAAGTGGTAGCTGCGTCCCATGGTGGGTACAATCTTGCTTTCTAACCGATAGTATTCAAACAGGGGATTGTTACAAAATCAACGTTGACTGATAGTAATCCACTATGTATTGTCAAAGTGGTAGCTGCGTCCCATTGTGGGTACAATCTTGCATTCTAACCGATAGTATTCAAACAGGAAACCGTTACAAAACCAACATTGACTGTTAATAATCTACTATATATTGTCAAAGTGGTAGCTGCGTCCCATGCTGGGTACAATCTTGCTTTCTAACCGACAGTATTCAAACAGGAAACCGTTACAAAACCAACATTGACTGTTAGTAATCTACTACCTGTATGTATTGTCAAAGTGGTAGCTGCGTCCCATGGTGGGTACAATCTTGCTTTCTAACCGACAGTATTCAAACAGGGAATCGGTACAAAATTAACGTTGACTGATAGTAATCCATTATGTATTGTCAAAGTGGTAGCTGCGTCCCATGGTGGGTACAATCTTGCTTTCTAACCGATAGTATTCAAACAGGGAATCGTTACAAAATCAACATTGACTGATAGTAATCGACTACCTGTATGTATTGTCAAAGTGGTAGCTGCATCCCATGGTGGGTACAATCTTGCTTTCTAACCGATAGTATTCAAACAGGGAATCGTTACAAAATCAACATTGACTGATAGTAATCGACTACCTGTATGTATTGTCAAAGTGGTAGCTGCGTCCCATGGTGGGTACAATCTTGCTTTCTAACCGATAGTATTCAAACAGGGGATTATTACAAAATCAACGTTGACTGATAGTAATCCACTATGTATTGTCAAAGTGGTAGCTGCGTCCCATGGTGGGTACAATCTTGCTTTCTAACCGATAGTATTCAAACAGGGGATTGTTACAAAATCAACGTTGACTGATAGTAATCCACTATGTATTGTCAAAGTGGTAGCTGCGTCCCATGGTGGGTACAATCTTGCTTTCTAACCGATAGTATTCAAACAGGGGATTGTTAGAAAATCAACGTTGACTGATAGTAATCCACTATGTATTGTCAAAGTGGTAGCTGCGTCCCATGGTGGGTACAATCTTGCTTTCTAACCGACAGTATTCAAACAGGGGATTGTTACAAAATCAACGTTGACTGATAGTAATCGACTACCTGTATGTATTGTCAAAGTGGTAGCTGCGTCCCATGGTGGGTACAATCTTGCTTTCTAACCGATAGTATTCAAACAGGGAATCGTTACAAAACCAACATTGACTGTTAGTAATCTACTACCTGTATGTATTGTCAAAGTGGTAGCTGCGTCCCATGGTGGGTACTATCTTGCTTTCTAACCGACAGTATTCAAACAGGGAATCGTTACAAAACCAACATTGACTGTTAGTAATCTACTACCTGTATGTATTGTCAAAGTGGTAGCTGCGTCCCATGGTGGGTACAATCTTGCTTTCTAACCGACAGTATTCAAACAGGGAATCGTTACAAAACCAACGTTGACTGTTAGTAATCTACTACCTGTATGTATTGTCAAAGTGGTAGCTGCGTCCTATGGTGGGTACAATCTTGCTTTCTAACCGACAGTATTCAAACAGGGAATCGTTACAAAACCAACATTGACTGTTAGTAATCTACTACCTGTATGTATTGTCAAAGTGGTAGCTGCGTCCCATGGTGGGTACAATCTTGCTTTCTAACCGACAGTATTCAAACAGGGAATCGTTACAAAATCAACGTTGACTGTTAGTAATCTACTATGTATTGTCAAAGTGGTAGCTGCGTCCCATGGTGGGTACAATCTTGCTTTCTAACCGACAGTATTCAAACAGGGAATCGTTACAAAATCAACATTGACTGATAGTAATCGACTACCTGTATGTCAAAGTGGTAGCTGCGTCTCATGGTGGGTACAATCTTGCTTTCTAACCGCTGTCGTTACAAACAGGGAATCGTTACAAAATCAACGTTGACTGATAGCAATCTACTATGTATTGTCAAAGTGGTAGCTGCGTCCCATGGTGGGTACAATCTTGCTTTCTAACCGCTGTCGTTACAAACAGGGAATCGTTACAAAATCAACGTTGACTGATAGCAATCTACTATGTATTGTCAAAGTGGTAGCTGCGTCCCATGGTGGGTACAGTCTTGCTTTCTAACCGACAGTATATAAACAGGGAATCGTTACAAAATCAACATTGCCTGTTAGTAATCCGCTTTGTATTGTCAGTAAGGTAGCTCCATACTTTGTTGGTACAATTCACACAGTTCTACAAACAAAAAACAGCCACACTAAATTCTGTGTGATTACACTCCATACAAGAGTATTTAAATAGGCATGTTTACAAAATCATCATTAATTAGTAAGCCCTGGATAAAGTTCACTCGGCTAAGTGTGCCGTTGTTGTCAAACCATCCAGCACAGTCTGAGTCCGTTTTCAATCTGCCAAAGTGTATTATTTTAGCACACTATTGCAAAACCAACATCAATTTGCTGGGACTTCATTATCTTAATGTTGGCGAGTTGTCTTCCATCTTTCGTTTCCAGTTGTTTTTTATTAATCCTTGTTTACATCAATAAGTTAACATAGACCCACATTATTTAATTGGAAATATGAAGAATATATAATTACTTTCATTTTATATAGCTTGTTTGAAGTATTCTTAATTCTAAAATGCAATTCATTTTAAGCTAAGATTGTTATTTCATTATGGCTTTACAAGTACCAAAATATAACAGATATACAGCAATACACGCAGAAAACTGCAACCGTTGCCGTGCATTTCCTATCCAATTAAAACATTTATATGCTATCTTTTTCTCAAAATTTTGTACACAATGTTTATCTTACGAAAATATTCCAAGATTCATAAAATTATCCTAACTACACTAACTTGTTTCTTTTCGCTTACTTTCAGGTATTTAAATGTCTTCGTTAGTGAACGAGTTATTGAGGAAGTCCTACAGTAACGGCTGAAGTGAATAATGGTTTACCACGCATTACTTGGGTACATTTATCTACAGAAAACAGTTATTTTATCATACATGTATTTTCCTTGCCTTATGAATGTTCTCACTTTGTAATATAAGCCTAGGAAGGATCACTGATAATTCATTATTAAACTCTTCCGATATTGGCTTTACTAATTTTCTTATTCTCTTCAATGTCATAATAACCTTTAGTACAACCTTTACAACTAAGTTTTTTGTTTAGTTTTGGAGTTTTGGGCGTTTAACACACATTTTTATAAATATAGTTGCAACACTTACGTTTATGAATGTTAAAGCTATTTTTTGCTTTGTTTTTTGTCACTGAGTTTATTTATACACTAAATAACTTTTTTTTTATTTAGAGCATAATTTTCCAAATAGTATGAAAATATAGTAAACAACCTTCAAACTGAGGTACGCCGACAGTAGGTAGGGCCTACTTTATGTGAGGGGTACCTTATATCTTTTTGAATCCCCATTATCTCCATTTATATCAGCAGTAAGTATTTGGCCACAATTGTTTTAAGGTCAAAAAGGTTATATATATTTTTTTTTTATGAGAGGCCGATCTCCTCCTTAATAGTAATAATCCTTAATAATAAAACCGAAAAGAAAAATCATAACAGAAATGCGACAAATTTTGAAAAAAAAATATGAAAGTTCCTTTAAATACTAATTTGTTCTGTGCAGTGAGCGAAATCAGATATGTATGCTGATAAAAACACAAACAACAGAACCATTGACAGTTCCTTTTATATTTTAGACATTATGTTCACAAACTTTATTCATACAATTTCCTAATGTGCTTCTCTGAGATAATATTAGCAGATTTTTATTTTTAAAGATAAATTAATTTGACAGTGAGATTGGAAAGAGTTTGTGTTAGATGAAACTAAAGTAAGATAAGAAATTAAGTTAATTAAAATATTTAAAACCATATTTTTCTTGTGTAATCTTGAAAGATTGTCGTTTCATAAATATTGAGTTAATCTTACAACTTAGGCTTAAGCGGCCGGTGTCATAACTAGAATCTACAGTTTCCGGTGACAACCGCGTCAAGGTACTATCTACAATATTTACAAGATGACCAGACGTCTATATTTTGTAAATATTGTAGATAGTACCTTGACGCGGTTGTCACCGGAAACTGTAGATTCTAATATTGAGTTAGTTCAACGTTACTATTTATTAGCTTTTAAATTGTTGCACTCTAGGCCTAAATGAAGTTTGAGTATAACTTTCTTTAACAAAGAGTGTTTTCATTTCTTGCTTAGGAATGTTTCCGTAAATAAACTTAACAATTAAAAAATAAAATTGAGTAAATTTCTTTCTCTCGCCAGATAATAAATTTCTCCCTTTGTTATTGGTGTTGGAGTCGAGTGGGCAGGGGACGCCGGCAATGCGAGGGTGATGGTATCGCACGGCCATCTCTGCCGGCCAATGGGGTGCGCGGGTGTCCGCCATGGCACCCAGTCACCCTTACAATAATGCCCTCTCAACAGTACTCATGGAGAGAAATATTGGTTTTACGTTGGTTATTCCACTTCATAGTATTTGAGTAAAACGTACTTTTTGGATACTTTTTCGGAATGTACACACTATTGTTTAGCAATGATTAATCGTCAAACGAAGTTGAACGTTCAAATTTATAAAGCATATTAATATTAAGAATTAATACGTCAAATTATCTTCTTTAATCGTAACATATTCTAACGTAACCAAAACCTAACCTAACAAGCTATGGCGGAAGTGCCTACAACCTAACCTAAATACCAGAAGGCGCCGATTGATAATTAAAGCATGACGCTTATTGTTTTCTTGTAGGTAAAAACCACGTGACCAATATCAAAGGTACATTGTTTGTAAGTTAAGTTTAGTTCTAGACTTGATAGACAATCTTTAACATATGCGGGGAAATTTCGATAAAGGACCATTATTAGTTTGTCTTGCTACAACAAGTGCCGTTTTTATTTTCATTTGTAACATTGTTATGGAACAGTGATACATCAAGCTACTTTTTAGACTTATATTTTAAGAAACTGATTTAGAGGACAATTTTATAAATTTATTTATTGTAAATTAGCATTAAACTGACTATAATTACATAGATGTGGGCAATTAATTTTGTTTAAATGCAACCCTTTAAAACTAAGTAGATTCTAAATTATTATCTACATTGTCAAAGAAAATTAATACTGTTAAACATGGAAATGTTTGATTTTACTTTATGTGTGTATTTATAATGCTATGCATTGGAGTTACGTTTATGCTATAAATCATAAAATTAAGTTTTTAGTATTCAAGATACTAAAAACTTAATTTTGTAGTAATTCATTCTTTGTACAGTAATGAATTTTTATGAATAAGTATAAAATCTAATACTAACATTTTAGTATAGTTATTATTAGATATCAAAATTTGTATTGTAAAATGTTAAAACGTAATATAATAGTTAGTGAACAAAGTTAATTTTCAGAATTATAATTAATTTTAGGATAAATTAATATATTTGAGGAAAAAATATATTATAATATGTTGATGTGCTTTGGTTTTCACAGAGACCTGATTTAAAACCATGATGTAACTCCTTGCAAACTCTTAGTAAAATATTATTATTTTTAATATTATTAAATAAATGTAGACACACCATTTGGGGTATATTTTATTGTTTATCCAAGTGGCAAATAGGTACAAGTGACTTTTTGAAGCAAAGGATGCGTACAAGGTCAAGAATGTATTTACAAAAAACACTTTTGAAGTGTTTTAATACTTTTAAAACTTAATAAATCTTGTGTGAGAAAAAAATTCAAGTTTTTCATAAATATTGTTCATTTAGAGAACAAATTCAAAAATTTACGATAGTCAAAAATTATAAGGTAAGACCTCTCAATAAAATGTAAAAGTCACTTGAATCTTTGCATTTAAGCCTCTCAATTTTGTCAACTTTATCTACATCACATAATCAAATATCTTTTTTAATTATACGAAATGACAATGTGAGGTAACGTTAACAATAAAATGCAGATTAAAGGGTTATCGAATGTTACAATTTCTTAAAAAAAAAAAAAAAATAATAAAAACAATAAGGATACATGTATATAAAATACACTATTCATCACTGAAAGTAACCAAAACCATAAAAGCAAGAACTACAATAATTAGAAAGGAAAATATAAAATCAAATTTAAAAAAAATGCAAGTTATTTTCAAAGCTGTTTCATATTTTCACCATACACTAAATACTAATTTTTTACTAGAATATAGAATAAATAAAATAAATCAACTTACTTGACCAAAGTGAAATAATAATTAAGAACATACTAAATATCAATTCCAGTAATTTTCAAAATATATTTATTGGAAGAAAGGGTGAGGACTACATACAAGTCCATTCATTTAAAATTATGTCAGTATTGCATTAGGTACTTGTTGAGAACAATGTGTACAGCTGCACATTTATTTGTTATGGAAGTACAACAGTTCAAACAAAAATCTAAGTGTATGCATTTTCAAGGGTGGTAAACATAAAATAACCATTATAATCGCTTTCTGAATTTATAGTGAAATCCGCCGAATCAGCGCTGATAGTGGACCTCTGGTGCTGGATTTGACTGCTTTGACCAACAAATTATGTAGTCTTGTTTTGTAGTCACTATATTTACTTTTGAACAGGAATTTTGTTATATTATGTCCGGAAATATGGAATTTTTTGTTGACTTATCAGGTAACGTTTGAATAATTATAGACAGGCCGTTAGAAATTGACGTGCTGGAAGCACATGTACGATAGAGACGCATTGAGTGGTGGAAGTGAGACAGAGAACTACTCTTCCTCCACTATGTTATTCCATTAAAAAATTGTCATGGCAGCTAGGAAGACGGGCTGGCAGGGCAGTAAAAAGCTTCGCACACTACGTAATTATTTGCAATGGCCATTGATTGACACCTTTTGAATTACCTTTTTAAAATAAATTACCTTTCTGAAACCTTTTTGATTGACACAAACGAATCAAGCTTAGACTGATAAAATTTAATAATTATTTAGTATTTAAATTATAATTAATAATGCAATAATATAATGAATAGTAATGTAAACAATAAATAGCAATTAATCAAACTTGTTCAGTTCATTACAGTTATTTTTTCAACTAAATACTGATGCGGAAGTTGAACACTTGATGGCGGAAGTTTGCCACACCCGTGAAGTAAGGCAGCTGTGGTGGTAAGATTCCCCTCTACTGCTGGAACCCCTATATGCGCTAAATAAAACAAGCACTCGCCCAATCACAATATTATATTATTTCCGACACTGGAAAATTCGTGCATCGTGTGTAGGTTAAACTGTTTTAATTTATATATAATTAAAATTAACTTAGGCTATATATGTATATATATATTTTTAAACACTGTTCATACCATTGCCAGTCATATAGAATTGGGTCCACAGTAGCCTAGTAGACCACAGTAGCCCACGGTAGAGCACGGTAGCACACGGTAGTCCAGGTGACCGGCGACTGACCCTTCCTGGTCCTGTAATTGGACAATAAGCTGTAAACAGCCCTTTACCTTCGACCCCGCCATCCCTTGCAGCAAGCACCCCTGTCTGCATAAATCAAAATACTGCTCTACTAGGCCTACTGGTATGGCTTGAACTGAATTTAAAATAATTCAATACAAATAGTGACAACTATATTTTATCTAACTGAAAAGGTTTTACATGATGTAAGTTGTATTAGCATTGAATTATTCTTATTGTATAGTCAGATACAAAATATAAAGAAACAAAACTTGCTGACTATTTTAGGACAAATCCAATGATACATCATTAGTATATATTGATAAAAAAATAACACAGAAAACCAAAAGAAAACCGAAATAATGACTTTTCCAAATAATCTTTTTAGTATTAGTATCAGAACTACTTTCGGTCACGAAATTTTATTTTATTTCTGATATTTTTCAATCAATATTTATAAAAGATGTGTTGTTGGATTTCTTGTAAAATAGTCCTCAAATTTTTTGTCTAATAAATTTGTTGTAAATTTATCGTTCTGAAATTTTTATAATCACCAGTTTAGGCATATGGTTTTTATAGTCTTAGGCATATGACCTTTTTCAGTACAATGTGTGTTTCTAAGATGGATAAAATTAGAATCTATACAGAATTTTAGTATTGTACCTAAAATAGTTTCTGAGATATTTAAAATATTTAAATCTTTTGTAAAAATCACACACAAAAAAAGACAGAAAACAGATGGTGATAGGACACATGTTATACTACTTATTTGCTTGTTATGACCTTGTTATAACTAATGCTTATTATATTAGTTATAATATAATTATAGTTATATATTTAGTATACAGGATGTTAAAAAAATGCGGGTAAATATTCTGGGATGTGGTATGGCAAGTAAAAATATACATAAAAGTTCCTCTAACACTATTATATATTTCGCTTTGTTTAGCGTCTGTCTGTCTGTTGTACGTATTTTTACTCTTAACTCAAAGATGGATTTAATTACCCAGCGTAGTATATGTCTCAAATAATAGGCCTACATCAAAACCTAACTTTCTGCTGAAATTAAAAATAAATATCACCACTATTTTAAAAATAGCGGCCTTTTTAATACTTTACAGCGAAATGTCATAAAAACCGACTAGAGGAGAGGAAATTGTGAGAACATGTTAAAAATAACTTATAAAAATACAAAAATTGTAATACATTAGTTGTTACAAACGGATAAAAATAATTGAATTAGGCCTAATAAAATTTTACTACAGTCATGCAATTACATTCTTAACTAATGGATTTTGGAAATACATACATAACTGTATTAAAAATATATTAATTCCATTATTTACTATCCATTTATAACAAATAACATATTCACATTTTTTCATTTTAATGAGCTATTTTTAATATCCCTTCATAATTTGTTCTCCTCCAGTCGGTTTTTATGATATTTCCCTTTAAAGTATTAAAAAGGGCGCCATTTTGAAAATAGTGGTGGTATTTATTTTTTATTTCAGCAGAAAGTTAGGTTTTCATGTTTTTTTGAGACATACAACTAGGACTTCATTATTTAAAATTTAAAACTTTATAACTAAGCTGATTCTACCACATTATTTAAAGTTAAAATATTTATTTCTTTTATGGGTTTAAATTTTTTTATGAATATCAGTCTAGTTATTTCCTGGAACATAAAAAATGGTAATATACTTAATTAAATGCATTGTAAGAAATAAGATAAACATCAGATAGAACACAAATACAGTACTTGAATCAAAACAAAACTACTCATGCCTTTTAAAGTTGACATCACTAACCAATTAAAAGTAAAAACAATCATGTATTGACCATCTTAAGGCCGAGCATTATTTATTTTGGAATGGTTTCTGACCTACGCCATTCCACAGTTTAATGCTAAATTATATTTTTAAATTCGGTGAAATAATATCAAGATATAATGTTATTTATTTATTACAGCTGATTAAATAATCTCACAAACAACGCTGCGTCTATGCGTGAAAAAGGACAATTCAAAAAACTGAAAGTAGAACTCGTGTGCTTTTGACTTTGTTTTGACCTGTAGAATGACAGGCGCAATCCTGGGACCCCACTTAGCTGATCCAGGTAAACTGATGTCCACTCTTACTAGACTTGGAAATAAAATGAATTAATTAAACTATTTACCTATTAATAATTACATTAAATTATATAGTTAAAAATAAAGTAATTGTTGAACAGAACGTACCTAACACAACTTTATTTCAACAAGATGAGGAAGGATAAGCAAATAAGAACGAGAAAAATAGTTACCAGTAGTAACTCTTCTCTTAGTAGCCCACACATTCTCCCGTCAGTCACTTCTCACTTCTGCTAGTGACCCACCCGTTCTCCAATCAGTCACTAGCTTATCGAAGATCGCTCTAATGAGGCGCGCAATGGCCACCCAGCCATATCATGAGAACGATGAGTTCGTATTTTTCTACTCATTAACAAAGTTATTATTAAGGTAATTTAATGCTCCAGACACTTAATGTTTATAGGTTAAGCTGTTGTTCATTATACTCTCATAGAAACGTATATTATTTTGTTGCATTTAACCATTATATATACCAATGTATTATACATACAGTGAACCCAGATAGATTATTAATCCATCGTTACATTTTGAGTCTCAAATTATCAGCTGTTTTTGTAATGCACTTTAAACCAGCTGTTGTAGCAGATCCCATTAACTAAACAAATTACTGGCAAAGATATTCCTATTATATGAGATATTTATTAGTAAGTAATAACATGATCAAGGGTTCTAATAAATAAATAATAATGTGTAAAATACTTCTATGGGGAAATGGGCGTGTGTCTAAGCAAATTAAAGCCTAATTATATTTGTATTTGTCAGACTTAATTCTTAACAAGTTTTGAAGAATCCAAATAAAGTGTTATCTAAATACTACTAGGAATATACATGAGCTGGAACGGTTTGAGAATCGATTTGACCGATACAGAACCAGAGGGACGGTGGGAGAGCGGAATCAAAGGTAAATGTAATTCCAACTGGCAAAACAATCGGGTGTTGTCCAAGTATCGGGTCTCAAAGGACCAGTGGTGTTGGCCAGAGTGGCGTCGTTGCCATGGTAACAACCACGTCGCATGGCAACGCCTCTTTGACCACGCGATCATAATTAAACACCGCTTTGCCAAGAACTCGATGGTATCCCTTTCCGGTTCTCCCAGAAGTCTGCGTTTGAGGAGGGCAAGTTTGAATTTGAAACTTCCGAACAAGTTTGTAGAGGATGGAGAGGGAATCGTTCGACATTGGCCAATTTATGTAGTATTTCCTAGCATCCTGATTAATTTAGAATTTATAAGCACTATATTGATTATTAGCAAAAATTAATTTGTAGGGGGGATTCAATCATCATTCTAAATCGTATTATCCACCAACCGATACAAAGAAAGTGATTGTTGTTCATATATAAATTTTAAGCATTTCAATTAAAAACTTTGTTCATATATATTTATTGCAACTTGTATTTAATCAAAACCTACATTAACCCTACTGATATTTAAGAATGTCTTTGTAATCCAAACAGAAGGCATGTAGGTGTCCGTATTCATACAAGGAGCCGTAAATCGTAAAAATCGAATGTATTTTTATTTTTAACCTTTTTTTTACTAAACTGATTAATAAACAGTTCATTCTTTGCCTTAAATATTTATCGAAGGTTTCCCAGTCATTTTAAACAGGTTATTACTCTTGATATTAAGTTGAAATACATTGTAGTGAATGGCTGCATATTTGTCATTAAATAAGGAAGTAATAGATCAGCGCAAATGTGGCAAACTTTCCCTGACCCCCTGACGAATCGTTACTTAATATACGTAAGGAAACACAACATTATACTACACTTTTAAGCTATGTGTATGTTCTTTGATAAGTACATTTGAATATATAACAGAAACATATTTACCTATGTTATATGTATAAAAAATTAATATTTAACAAACTAGGACCATGTGTTCCTATCTCGTTAAATAAGCGTCTAACAAATTCCATTATTTAATTGTTATGAATTGAAGGTGAGAAACACAATTCGTAAATAATAGGAATTTCTTAGGTTGTAAGCTTCTGTACTCAAGAAATATTCCAGTACTGTATTAGGTAAGTGAACTACTGAAACGTAGCAGTATCGAAAGGAAGAAAATATCAAACAAATATTTCTATGTTCTATTGTATACACTTGATAGAATAAAGTTGGTTTTAAAAAAGAACACATTTTTAAAAATTATTCCACAATTTTTTATTCATAGTGCTTTTGCCAGTTAAGGCATCATCCGTTTTTGTAAATAGAAAAAGCATATGTTTAAAACAATATAAATTAAAATATGATAAAATATAGATATTTTTAAAGAAATTAAAACTTAAATAGATTAGTAGAAAGTAATTTTAAATAAAATATTAAACTGGAAAATATGATTTACAATTAATTATTTTATATTTGATTTCTTCTTTAACTAAGTATAGGTATATTACTAAAAGTATAGGTAGGTAGATAAGTATATATTACTAAAATGTATAGATGGCTGTGATATACATTGTTCTTTTATAATAGACATGCAAACACTTTCAATTTGATTCCTTTTGGTCCATGATGATTCTTTAAATATAATACTGGATTAGTCAAATTTGATGTCATGATTTTCATTTAGAGCGTGTTCTACTAATTTTCATTTTTCTTTATTTTGTGTTTTGTAATTATATATGTGTTCTTTGACTCTTGTACTTATAGGTCTAGGTTTGGTCAATGCAAGTTTTATTACATTCACAATCAATTTTGTAAATTATATTTTTAGATTCTTGAATTTTGTTCTTAGGTTTTAATTTTGTTAAATGACTACGAAGGTTATTGGTTGAACTAAAAAAGTACGGATATTTAATTTTGAGTCAATTTTTCTAATTTTTCTGAAACGCCTTTTATATATGGAATTGTAATTGTAGTTAGAGACTTGGTATTTTTATTGTGTCTTCTAGGTTGAATTTTATTTTTTAATTTCGCCTTTTCAATTATGTTTGGTGGGTAGTTATTATTTATTAATAATTTTGTAGAATCTTGTTCTGTCTTTAATTTATATTCATCATTTATTACTAAATTATCTATTTTGTTAAATAAAATAGATAATTTACATTTTAAAATAGATTTTAACGTTTCTATCCCGCGCAGAACTTCAGTGCACCCGAGTCCTACTAAACTAAGACGCCTATGCACACTCAAACCATACCATTGTTTTCCTTGTTTAATTTTGCGTTATGACATAAGAATACAAACATTTCATATTAAGTTTTTATAATTTTTATCTCAGTTGGAACAAAATATGAACGGGAATTTTAACTAGTTTTCACTGTAGATAAAATTTACACCATTATCACTAAAAACCCGTTCATGTAGCGCGTTTATATTTGAATACGTAATTGATGGGAATGTTTCCTGTAAGTTTTATAAATTTTAGAATTTTATGTATTCAAGAAAAAAATTCTTATCAATTACACAAAACTTTGTTTTCTTGACTTCTAGAGGTCGTAAAATTAATATTTGGTCTTGTTGTAATCCTTAATACATAAATAGTTACGATAAATAATTTTTTATATAATTAAATAAGTGCAGTGATTTTATATTGTTTTAAATGAATTGAAATTCATTTCTTCTTTGAGTTCTTTATTGGAAATTGGAAATAATTTAAGAAATTCTCAAACATTCCAATAAAATGCTTTATTATGTGAGGCCTTTAGCCTACAATATAGTCATCGTCAGACATCAAGATAAAATTAGAATGTTAGGCCTCACATAATAAAGCATTTTATTGGAATGTTTGAGAATTTCTTAAATTTAAATTCATCAATTTAAAATTATTTTAAGTTGATTTAAAACGATTTAAGATCACTGCATTTATTTACGTATGGAAATTATGTATTGTAACTATATATGTAATAAGGATTATAATAAGACCAAGTAATTAATTGTAAGACCTCTTAAGCCAAGAAAACAATGTTTTTTGTAATTGATAAGAACCTTTTTCTTGGAAACCTAAAATTCTAATATCTATAAAATACATAGGAAACATTAATTTAAATCACAACCAAATATAACTTGTCAGTAAATAATGTATACAACCTTCCGCAGCCTATGGGACTCAACTCAACGGCCCGTAAACCCGCTACGGCTGTGTGATAGGCTTCCGCCCATAACCAGTTCTAGGGGAGAGAACATCAATCTTGACAGGTCGGAGTGTGGACAGGACAAATTAAAACCGGGGCGGGAGTCCAGTGTTGTGGCGTGTCTGAGGGAATTAGGCCCGGGTGTTGACAGCCAACCGGTATGCCAGGGTAGCTAGTCGGTAGCAGTTGCTCTACATACGAATTCTAAATGGGAGATTATATGCACACATAACCATAACCCTTGATTATATTACTTATAAATAAATGTCTGATGTAATAAGAACATTTGTGCAGTAATTTGTTTAGTTAGTGAGGTCTGCCATTACTGCGGGCTTAAACTACAAACAATTTATTCAGGACGACACTAGAGCTTCACTACTACATATCTAAAACAGTTAAAAATAGAGCCACACAATTAACATTAGATGAGACATATTTTTTTCTTTGTTATATGTCACTGACATAATACACTTACAATCCCCAATGTTGGAATCGACAGGATCATCATCAACACCAACATGATCATCATCAGACACCGACAGGATCATCATCAGACACCGACATGATCATCATCAGACACCGACACCATCATCATCAGACACCGACATGATCATCATCAGACACCGACATGCTAAAACAAAATTTGAAAAATGCTGATTTAATCATAAGCTACTTTGAGTTCCTTATCGCTGAGATTTCCAACTACTGGACGGTGAAGTCCTTCACTCTAGATATACAATTCAAATCATGTGCCTGATAGAATCACCTGCCACTGCGGGGCTCTAACAACCTTAGATTTCCAACTACTTGACGGTGAAGTCCTTCACTCTAGATATACAATTCAAATCATGTGCCTGATAGAATCACCTGCCACTGCGGGGCTCTAACAACCTTAGATTTCCAACTACTGGACGGTGAAGTCCTTCACTCTAGATATACAATTCAAATCATGTGCCTGATAGAATCACCTGCCACTGCGGGGCTCTAACAACCTTAGATTTCCAACTACTGGACGTTGAAGTCCTTCACTCTAGATATACAATTCAAATCATGTGCCTGATAGAATCACCTGCCACTGCGGGGCTCTAACAACCTTAGATTTCCAACTACTGGACGGTGAAGTCCTTCACTCTAGATATACAATTCAAATCATGTGCCTGATAGAATCACCTGCCACTGCGGGGCTCTAACAACCTTAGATTTCCAACTACTGGACGGTGAAGTCCTTCACTCTAGATATACAATTCAAATCATGTGCCTGATAGAATCACCTGCCACTGCGGGGCTCTAACAACCTTAGATTTCCAACTACTGGACGTTGAAGTCCTTCACTCTAGATATACAATTCAAATCATGTGCCTGATAGAATCACCTGCCACTGCGGGGCTCTAACAACCTTAGATTTCCAACTACTGGACGGTGAAGTCCTTCACTCTACATATACAATTCAAATCATGTGTCTGATAGAATCACCTGCTACTGCGGGGCTCTAACAACCTTAGATTTCCAACTACTTGACGGTGAAGTCCTTCACTCTAGATATACAATTCAAATCATGTGCCTGATAGAATCACCTGCCACTGCGGGGCTCTAACAACCTTAGATTTCCAACTACTTGAAGGTGAAGTCCTTCACTCTAGATATACAATTCAAATCATGTGCCTGATAGAATCACCTGCCACTGCGGGGCTCTAACAACCTTAGATTTCCAACTACTGGACGTTGAAGTCCTTCACTCTAGATATACAATTCAAATCATGTGCCTGATAGAATATACATCCAACGTGGTTCTCTATTTTCCTGAAATTCCAGCTACTGGACGGTGAAGTTCTTAACTGTAGATGTACAATTCACATGCCTGATAGAATCACCAACCACTACGGGTCTATCAGGCATAGTGAATAAAATTAGAATTCAGAATTTTACCTATAAATATTTTTAAATTATCCAATTTGGCAACAGAGGTGGTTCCGCACTTAGTTTTTGACGTATTGACATCTGTACAAAGCTTCAACCATATCGGAAATGGAAAATATTTTTATTGAAAGAACATTGCATCACGGGTGCCAACGTGTGTGAGTGAGCGAGCGTGCGTGCGTGCCTGATGTAATGACTATATTAGCTTTGCTATTTTTTACGTCTAGTTTTCAACTTCTGGACGGCGAAGTCCTTAACTGTAGATTAGCCACTGCGGTCTCTTAACTCCCGGGTTTTCAACTTCTGGATGGTGAGTTCTCTAATCCTCCATCCTGGAATTTAAGTTCTAAAATATCAGTATGGACCTGGTTAATCAGTATCAAATTGATTATATCAATTAATAAAGTTGTCCTCCCCCATTTATTTGTGGTGTTGGTTTTGTAGATTTCTAGTAAACATGTATTTATTTCTCTAAAAAAATACCCATCACTTAAAATCGAGTTTGGTTGCACTCTCACCCCACCCAACATGAATTATGTTTTTACAGAAATTATATTTTAAATAAATACTTTTGTGTGATTATGAGTTAATTTGTCCAAGTTAGGATTATTATTCTGTTGTAGAGATAATCCGAAGGTTTCATACCCAAATATCGGTTTTATATTTAAATACAGTGTTTACAGATTCACTTTACTGTTATGATATTCATATTATGCATCTCTTACTGGCCAAATTTGCTTTTGTAGATCTGTTGAACTCTACTAGTGCCAAAGCTGAGTCCAATTATGTTCTGTACATATACGTTTCAAACATTGTATTCTGTCATTATATTTTTTTGTCTTGTTATTAATATATTGAAATAGGGAATTAATTCCAGGTCCAGGGAGACAAAATATTTTCAACAAAATTCGTGTTTCTCATACTTGATACATATTTGAAGTACATATTACAGTTTGTAATAGACTTATACATTTTTAATAAATTAATTTGTATGTAGTTGATATAATTTAGATATAAAGTTTGTGATACTTTTTCTTGTCATCTCTAATTCATTCATCCCGTTTAACACAATCATATCTTTGCTGTTAAATCAGTTTTACTGAAGGTGCGACATAAAAGAGAGATAAAATGAAATATAATTTATATCAATATTCTGTGTAAGCCTACTTCTGTGTATTCAAATATTCCAGTAAATGGTATATAAACATATAAAAATTCCCCGACAGTAAATTTGGCTGGGAAATTTATCGCAGTTCCTGAACTGTTTGCATGTCGGTTTACTAATCCCGTAAATGGAAGTTGACAATAAATTGGTACTAATACACCGAAATATGGAATAACGTTAGACATTCCTATCGCAATTATGTAATGGACCGCTCGGATTGAAAACAATTGTTAGCGCGCGGCTAAACCTCCGACCCTCTTGAGAGGGCTGCTAATTTGTTGATGTACCTCTAACCCTTCCTCCACTTCCCAGTCTCTGGGATTACGGCCCTTGGTCCTATCCACCAGATTTTAAAAACTGTATTCCGTTATTTTATTTAATTCCCATTGGAATTCAACTCGATGAAAGAAAACAAGCGTGAATTTAAGATCTCTATGTTTTAGTTAGTAAAATAATAACACGAATTTAAAATAAGTATTTGTTTTATGTAGCGTTATATGAAGAATAAACTTATATTTGACAAAAGATTTTCAAGCGAATTATTTATAAAAATAGAACTGATCAGTTTAATTGAGTTCAGATAGTAATGTGTTGGTAAGCGAATAATTTTTAAAGTATATATTCTGCTTAAAATTCTTGTTTTTTGTTAGTTCAATACTGATTTATTTTCTTAATAAATGCATAAACAATAAAAGACTGTTTCATAGTGTTTTTGATGTTATTTTATTACCTTAATACAATCTATTTGTTAACACTCAATGGCCTTTAAGATACATGCCTAACCTCTAACCTTTATTGAATTTTGAATACTATAATGGCCATCAAAATACATTTATAAACTCTCTTGGTCTTCTGAACACTCAAATGGCATAAAAATACATTCATAACCTTTGTTGGCCATGTGAACACTCGAATGGCCTTCAAGATACATTTATAACTTTTGTTGCTATTGAGAACACTCAAACGGATTGCAGGATACATCCATTGACTTAATTGGTCTTCATTGATCTTATTAAAATTTAAAGGGCTTTTAGGATACATTTATAGCCTTTCTTGGTCTTATGAACACTAAAAATGCTTTCAGGATACATTTATTCAAGGATGGTTTTGCTCTATTTACTGTCTACAAAAAATGTTTAGACTTTTAACTGTCAACTTCCCAGCTAACTTTCCATTCTATACATTAGGCTAACATATATGCATATCTATTTAAATAGAAAGAAATTAATAGTTGATTTTTATAAAATATTTTATCAAAAAATAAGATTTTAAATGAGAAAATAGTTTTAGAACTCTACGATGATTACAACGTCTGAGATTTTCTGAAAGCTCAGCCTTATACTGGTTACCATCTAGGAGGCATACAATCAGTGGCTGAAAAACTCGGTCGACGATTAAAGGCCAATGAAGTCCTTGTAACGCGGACATTCAAGCAATATAATGCGAGTAAGGGATTCGCAAGGTTTAATGAAGGTTTTAATAAAAGCCTAATTTCCACAGTGCCGAATGGCACTTCACATAATTATTCGCAGGGAGAAGCGCCGTTTATTAGAGTTGAAGGCAAAAGTCCCTCTTGTCCCCAGTGGAACCGTATTTCAATGCCCTCTCTTAGTTAGAACTTCTCGGCCCTTGAGGGGGGAAGTTTAGCCTCCCAACCCACCCACGCCATTGTTTCTAATTCTCTCACTACTGAACGTGCAATATTAATCTTATCCGTGATTCCCGTCGAGTTAGTTGGTGTTAATCGCCGCCGATGCCCCACGTCACTTCTCACTTGACTTCCCCCCGTCAGTATATCAAACACTAGAGTCATTTTATTTTATTCCGCAAGTTTGTAATGAAAGATTGCTTCTAAGATCGAAGTAAACCACATGACATATACGTCTTATAAATTCATGTCTGTATTGAAAAACATAGTTATTGTTCTTATATTTTTGACAATTTATTTACCTTTCTTAATTTTTAACACAGTTTGTAATCACTTATTGTGTTTTCTACTTCGTTCATGGCCTAGTTCTAATGTATTTTTCAACTGCCATAGATTCTTTACCTTTTAATGTAAATAGATATGTAATTAGTCACTGTTTGTTAACGAGTGGTCAATGAACAATTTGTTTCACAGAACTAAAAATAATGCAAATTACTACTTCGTTTGAAAAATCGATTGCTAATGAAATGGGTAAATATCAACCTATAGTGTCATTCCCTTGTAAATATAAATATACTCAAAGAAAAATTTCCACAAATTACTTTCAATAAATTAATTAAATGACTTAACAATAGCTCACCCACCTGTTACGAGATACAACCTGACAGGCTCTTCCACCCACTCACTACGATACACGATATAACAGATCTCCCGCCTGTTACAAGATACAACCTGATGGACTCTTCTACCCACTCACTACGATATACGATATAACAGATCTCCCGCCTGTTACAAGATACAACCTGACAGGCTCTTCCACCCACTCACTACGATATACGATATAACAGACCTCCCGCCTGTTACAAGATACAACCTGATAGGCTCTTCTACCCACTCACTACGATATACGATATAACAGATCTCTCACCTGTTACAAGATACAACCTGATGGACTCTTCTACCCACTCACTACGATATACGATATAACAGATCTTCCACCTGTTACGAGATACAACCTTATGGGCTCTTCTACCCACTCACTACGATATAACAGATCTCCCGCCTGTTAAGAGATACAACCTGATAGGCTCTTCTACCCACTCACTAAGATATACGATATAACAGATTTCCACCTGTTACGAGATACAACCTTATGGGCTCTTCTACTCACTCACTACGATATACGATATAACAGATTTCCACCTGTTAAGATATACAACCTGATGGACTCTTCTACTCACTCACTACGATATACGATATAACAGATTTCCACCTGTTATGATATACAACCTGATGGACTCTTCTACTTACTCACTACGATATACGATTTAACAGATTTCCCGCCTGTTATGATATACAACCTGATCGACTCTTCTACTTACTCACTACGATATACGATATAACAGATCTCCCGCCTGTTACAAGATACAACCTGATGGACTCTTCTACTTACTCACTACGATATACGATATAACAGATCTCCACCTGTTATGATATACAACCTGATATGCTCTTATACCTACTCCCTATGATATACGATATAACAGATCTCCCGTCTGTTACGAGATATGATGCCAATGAGTATTTACCCAGTAATTAATTATTTCATTCAAACAATATTTATTATTAAAAATACAGTTTAGTAAGCAAATAGCTCATATTAATTGTATCACCCTTTCAAAAACTGTATTTTTTATTCGGATTAAAATAATTTTAGTTAAAATAAACTACACACAATTATATCAACTTGTGACAGCTATAGAAGGAAATTAGTTAAGCTCATTCAGTTTTTAATCATCTTTAGATCGAGAATTGGTTCATATTTCTGCTAGCCGTAGTTCTGGAATATAACTTTTACTTCTGAAACCGTATCAGTAGGTTCTATATAATTGAGCTTTAGGAAGACACAAAGTTACACACTTTTTCAAAATCTCTCAAAGATGCCATACGTATAGAGAGGAGGAGTTTCCCTCAGTTCTCAACAATACAACAATATTAGGCCTATAAATTGTTATATGATAGAGAGGACTAAATAGTGGCAACTTCAATGCAATAATTTCATTCAAAATATATCGAAATTTTGATTCAAAATAGCAGCAAAGGAAATATGCCGAGGCTAGCTGATAGAGTTCAGTGAGGGTAGTACGTCTCTTAGCAACACTCGACAATAAGTTATAACAGAATTGGTAACGGTAACTCGGTTGGATGCCCACGTTGTTTGGCGAGTCCGCCCCAGACTAATTGGCGATTTACACAGCCTAACTTCACTTATTGATTCTATCGGCTTGAGTCTGCAAAGTTAAAGGCAGTTACTTCGCGACAACTTTGTTGCGAAACCTCAGTGCGAATCTTGTCAAGAGAGACTTTAATGAACAATCGAGTAGTTTTATAATCAATTATTTGAATCGCACGTTTTGGGTCACGTATAATTTCATTAAATAGTTTATGATGTTGCTTGATATATGAACTATATACTTTTTGCTGTAATATTGATGGTTATTAAGTGTAAATATATATTATTAAACTTTAAAGTTGCTTAGCTACTGTATTTAGTTGTCTTGGCTATTACAACACTATAGCTACCAAACGACCGATTAATGATTACTTATTTCCACAGGCACAGATAAATAACTATACAGCTTGTACTGGGTATAAGAACATCTGGTTCACTTGGTTCACCTGGCCAGGCACTATAAATGCAGCCTTTTATGTCTACACAACCTTGTTCAAACCATTTTAGCCCATTAAGAACTCAAATTTCATTCGTTAAGCTTTGCATTTTTAGATACAAAGGTATTTGTTGCAGTGGCTTGGTTTCTTTTTGAATACTTATCACTAACTGTAAATTAAATACTGTATACATTCTAATAATATAGGATAAAACATGATGTTAACAACTCGCCAATATTTTAAAGATAAATAGGAAACAATAAAAATATATTACAGTAACATATAATCTCTTCCTTTTTTGGATAACAAGCATGGCTCAGGTTGCCATACAGGTTGCGGCGTGGCTCTCAATTACCATAGATAGTGAGTCATGTCTCCCTTGATTGAGGTGCAAACACTCGTGGCTGGAAATTATTTAAATGAGCGACGAGAGGGTTTCTTCGCAGGCCTTAGAACCTTGTCAGTGGTAGATCAAAGTTGAGGAAACCCATCTCCCCCTTCTCCCTGACAACCGATATTCTTGAAAACTCTGATGACACGGTCCCGGCCGCTTACCTTGTTAGTCTGGCTTTACCAATGATTAACATCTCCATTGTAAATCACGGACTTAACTGTTGCCGTTAGTTTGATACAAACTTTATTCCCTTCCTGGTTTTTATTTACTGTCTTAAGACATTTTATTGCAAGTGTGATTTTTGTTTTATTTCAAATTCCTAGAACTCTAAACATAACATATGAAATTCTAATTAATAAGAATTAAGAACTTCTCCATTAATTCTTCTCAAGTAGTAGTTTCTTCAAATTTCAATTGTCAACGACTATTAACAAGTTGTAACAACTCACACTTGTGTTCCAACGACTAATGACAAGTTGTAACAACTCACACTTGTGTTTCAACGACTAATAACAAGTTGTAACAACTCACACTTGTGTTCCAACGACTAATAACAAGTTGTAACAACTCACACTTGTGTTCCAACGACTAATAACAAGTTGTAACAACTCACATTTGTGTTCCAACGACTAATAACAAGTTGTAACAACTCACACTTGTGTTCCAACGACTAATAACAAGTTGTAACAACTCACACTTGTGTTCCAACGACTAATAACAAGTTGTAACAACTCAAACTTGTGTTCCAACGACTAATAACAAGTTGTAACAACTCACACTTGTGTTCCAACGACTAATAACAAGTTGTAACAACTCACACTTGTGTTCCAACGACTAATAACAAGTTGTAACAATTCACACTTGTGTTCGCACTCACAACAATTCACACTCAGTTTCATCTTCAAACACGATAATCTTGACTGAACAAAAATAAGTAGACGCACATTTAATAATTATAACAAATGAAATTATATTTAAAACGAGAAAAAATGACATTGCGTATATGGTAGATGAGTCAGAATGGTCTGTAAAGTAAGTTACTACCAAGGGAGTAGCGAACTTTAAACATAGTAATTACTCAACTATCATAGGTCGATAACGTGAACAGAATACGGTCATGTATTTTAGCTATGGATTGGCCAGTGTATTTTAGCTATGGATTGGCCAGTGTATTTTAGCTATGGATTGGCCAGTGTATTTTAGCTATGGATTGGCCAGTGTATTTTAGCAATGGATTGGCCAGTGTATTTTAGCTATGGATTGGCCAGTGTATTTTAGCTATGGATTGGCCAGTGTATTTTAGCTATGGATTGGCCAGTGTATTTTAGCTATGGATTGGCCAGTGTATTTTAGCTATGGATTGGCCAGTTCGGTCTATCACAATAAATATGATTAATTACATGATTAAAAAGATATAGTTAAATATGCTTTGCTGAAATATGCTACGTACAGATGATTGATTTCGCCATTAAATACATGTTGAACTCATCAAGATAAAAATCGAATGGTCAAATTAAACCGACCATGTAGCAAACATTTATCCTTCATTTTTAAAACCCTAGAAATCAGTAAAATGAACCATAATGTTTATTATTATTATTACTTAAGAGCAATGTGAATTGGTCGGTAACGTAGTTGGTTAAAGCCCAGTTTCATGAGCTGAAGATTATCAGTTCAAACCTAATCAGAGTCAGAACATATTTTTAAAGGTATTAGCCGATAACCACCGGCTGTTCATTTATCTTTGTGCTATTAAATTATGACACTTTAAAAGGAATAGTTAGCCTTAGTTTGTAACGATAGATACATTTGCTCATCTATAATCATAAAACTCATTCGAAATTCACATTCGTCCATATTCTGATAATCGGCGTCTTAATATTACATAAATAAATAACAAATTAAATTGACATCAAGCCAATGACTCATAATGACTTGGCCCAATATCCACTACAAACATCTTTTTTTTAATTTAATTTTGCAAGTTAATTTAAAATTTATTTTTTCCCGGAAATGTGTACAAGTGGCAAGCGTCATTGGAGTTAAAAACAACAATAGATGATATACATCACTATCTTTATGGTTTGAAAGCTAGAGATTATTTACTAATGAACGTGCTTCTAGCAAAATAAATAATAATTAAACAGGCGTCCAATTTAGTATAGTCGTTACAAATTGAAGTCAAATATTAATAAAAGTAATAAAAAAACTATTTTACCTGAACTATTCAAATGATTTTCTACTCAGGGTGTTTGATGCTGCTAAGTTCTGAGAGAAATCTGTTGACACTGGAGGGGTGAAGTATGTAAAACTGTAGGTGATTGATGTTTGAAAGGAAGGAACCGGCTTGACGTTGCTTCAGCGAGGGGTGGTAATCATTCCGTGTACACAATCCTATAAGAGTGTGGTTGATTGATAAATGAGGTGAAGTAAACACAAAGTACTCAACAAACATTACTTCCGAAAGTAAAAACTTTTTACTTTTATGTAAATCTCAATAATATTACACTAATCTCCACACTATACATTGTTGATACATGACATTGGTTTTTAATGTTCTTTATTTAGTAAATCATTATATACGCAAACAATTTTATATAATTTTGTCACCTGTCGAAACAGAAAACATTATCCATTAGTTTAAAAAATGTAATTAAAAAAGTATGGTATATACGATCTTTATGAAAGCTAATAGTTGGCAAGGTGGAATATTAATCACCTGTATTACAGCCAGACTAACAAGGTAAGCGGCCGGGACCGTGTCATCAGAGCTTTCAAGAATATCGGTTGTCAGGGAGAAGGGGGAGATGGGTTTCCTCAACTTTGATGTTCCACTGACGAGATTCTAAGGCCGAGGTCGCGAAGAAACCCTCTCGTCGCTCATTTAAATAATTTCCAGCCACGAGTGTTTGCACCTCAATCAAGGGAGACATGACTCACTATCTATGGTAATTGAGAGCCACGCCGCAACCTGTATGGCTCTGAGACAGCGTATAAGGAAGTGGGGTTTATTTTAATTTCTTTCTTTGAACATATGCACAGAAAGGAAATATTTCATTTGATTTTTCAATATGATTTTCTATTGCTTGAGAACTTTAATTGCCATAGTTGAAAATTCCAATGAAAATGAACCAATGAAAATGTTTTAGTGAACAAACAGACAAGAATTTGAAAATCATCGAAGAATTTGAAAAGACTTGAATAAATGTTTAGTCTTGTATGAAATAGATTCGAATCGAATACGTACTTAAGAATACTTAAAACCTCTATCAATCTATGCTTAACAAACAGACAATGTGTCTTTTACGAAAAATGTAAACAATAGTTATAATACAAGCCAACTACGAGAGGACGTAAAGTTAAATTATATCTCTTTTCGAGATGAATATGATATTTAATATTATTTTTCAAACGATATTAGGGAAGGGATGTGTAAAAAGAGGAAAAGTAAACGAAAGTTGGGTGTACTTTAAAAGGGAGTTCGGCACAAAGTTATTATTGTTAAGTTCATTCAAGAGTTATTGTAAGAAAGTGAAATCAGGAAATAGTGAAGTGAATTAAACTTTTGTTAGGTGTGAAAAACACATGCTAGACTTGTAGGTGGGGTACTCCCAAAAGAGTAATGTGGACTTCCCTGCTAACATGTGCGGGGGTGAAATAGTTACAAGCCGACAATAACCAGATAACAGTTACGGGGGCCATTCATTTGGAATATGACATATATAATGCTAATTACATAAACTATGATTCCACCTACCCACTCTACCTTCCATAGTGATCCTGGTCTCTAAGTGAATTCACTTTCTACATAGATAAGGCCATTCAGTGTAACACATATAAATTAATTTTACAGTCGTCTTGTATAATATAATATACAGTCTTGTATAATATAATATCTGTATATTATATTGTAAAATATGATATACAGATTATATTATATTTTAACTGTCACTGTGCACATACATACTCCTATAGCATGATATTGATCCCGAAACAATAAAAACGTAACAGATTTATTTATGTTAGTTTTTATAACGATAACATTTTAAGTCTTTCACGACAATCGGTCTCACCAATGACTACAGATAGATAGTCATTGCTCTTACTAACTTAATTCAGTGTGAAATCTGATTAATTTTTATAGCTTCTTCATTTTTAAATATCTTATTATTGGAAAAACATAAACAAAATGAGTTATTTCTAGTTTTTGTTGGTTTATTCTGTGACGTAGGGCCCATATTTCCGCGTCTGGTTATAAGAATAGGGGAAGGTGTGGTCAGCTTCCTCGGGGACAACGCCGGGGGCAGTGAGGATTCAGCCGAGGTGCGTGGACGTCCAGCCTAGCGGAGGTGCGTACCGCGAGGACTGTTGGTCGGTGTGTTATTTCGATGTAAGTGTTGTGGGGTTGTTAGTAAGGACTTGTGTGTACACTCGGCAAGTGAGGTGCGGTCGCTGTTGTGCTAAGGTGGTTTCCATTAAAGTATCTTGAGAACAGTCTCTGCGTCACTCATTGAGCCTACCCACTGAGGACCTACATCCCAGGAATACAAGGTAAGCGAGTTTGCCCTTGGTATGCACAACCCCCCCCCCGCTACACCCTAACCTGGCAGTGTGTAAAAATACAGATTGAACATGATGTTTGTGATAGTTAACAAACAAACATAGTATTAAGTTGTAGTGAAGGAAGATTACTTTCATAATTAATAATGATCTCAAAGTTATAAGTACAAGACCAAAGGTAATTTCAATTATTTAATTTAAAATAAAACCCAATATCAAGAGATTTAAGCAATGCACTGTTATTGCTAAATAAGATATGATAATTAGAAAAGAGATCAATTCCAATAGTATGAAGTTATGAAATCTGATGGGACATGTCTTCAAGGGTCTTGCCGTGTGTTCACAACAACCCTCGCTTGAGAGCCCAATATCCAGCTAAGGTAAAGGATCTCTCTCTTATTGCTGCAGCATTCCTGCTCATTCTTTGTTAGACGACAGCGCTCCTAGCGGCCGCTCTTGCGACTCACTGAACACATCTCTCGTTATCGTTACGTCACTGTATCCAATGCAATATCCCCCAACACAAGGAGGAATGTATTCGCCTCTCTTCACAAGCAATACTTCAAAAATATCTTGAGGTTTGAAAAGGTTCCTTTTTATCTGTCTAGTAAGAAATTTTATTTTCGTTTTAATTTGTACCAGTTTAGAAATGTGGTTGTTAGATCGTTTCTCTTAGTCAACAGCACGCTTATATTATCTGAGCATAATGTGATTATTTTATATGAGATTAGATCACTTTTTTCTTTTATTTAAAGGCGATCTCCTCCTTAACCTTACTGTGCCCATACCTCATAGACTACTGATCTGTGCGAGGAACTTATTCAGACAGAGTAACGGGGCGAACCAGTACAGTAGAAGGTGAATATTACTAATAAATATTTCCAGTCTAGGGCTATCTCTAACCCAAGCTCAAAGTCCTGACGCCTTAGACCACTCGGCCACCGGCTCGTCCATAATAGTTGTCAAAAAACAATGAACACTTTTTGAAAATGTCCATCGGACATCTGATCTGAAGACTTCAGTCACAATTATCAACACCATTAAAATGAAATCAATTATTAAAAAATTATCAGGCCAGTTATATATTTGTGCTAAAAAAGGCCCAGTTTGATAATTTTGATAATCTGTAAACAATATTTTTTAAAGCGAGAGAAATGTCAATGACAGCTACAAATAAAATCTATTATTGTGTTATTTTCCTATCAGATAAAAATGTTGGATTGCCCCCTCCTCGCTGAAACTCTCAATGCATACCTTGATAGGTATTTTGATTAATCATTTTGGACTATTCATTATCGTTCAGGTTGTTTCTGGTCACAACTTTCTTGAACCAAATTGGTATATTTTGTTGGAACGAGACCTCTTGTTTAATACCAATGTACTTCATTGATGTCTGTTACACTTGTAAAAATAGTGTATAAAAATAAATGAATACAAAAAAAAATTAATAACTTGACTTTATAACGTAATGGATTACTAATAACATTAGCGTATTGGTTAGGATAAATAACATTAACATTTATATTACAGTTCATTATACATAATTAATTTAGTAGATATGTAATGACCAAGTTCAGATAGTAGGAGTAGACGGTTGAGGAGATATAATATTGAAATATTCATATAATTGCAATTATAACTATTCTGAAAACAGATTTTACAATTGCAACTTTCATATATTAATGCACTATGAGGAATTTTCACATTTTCTGATAAAGATTTATATTTTCATATTAAAATGGTACAATCTACGTACATAAACTGAAAAAAACAAGTTTCAGGACTGGCGAAAGCTAGAAAGATAAATTTACGAAATGTCCAATGATATTTTATGGAAGTGTATGGTAAACACCTCAAAGTTGAAACTTCAAACTACTATATTAGTTAGTTTCAAGCTCACTTCAAATGGTGATCAAATCCACCGCAAAATTCCTCCTTTAGGGACCAAAAGTTCTAGAAAAGTCTTTAGTGTTAATCATGTGTAAAAAGTGCATTTGAACAGCAGCAGTATGTTACGAAATCAATATTTATCGAGTAGTAAACACGTCTAAGGCAAAGTATTTGGTATGTAGCGTATATAAGTTAACAGTCACGTTAAAAGTTGAATTGAATACAGTTATGATTTAAAAAGAGTTTTATTCCATTAGCCTTTCTGCTTTTACTGTCGAGCATAACATAACCAAGCTTAAACATAGGTAGCCCTATGATAATTAGAAAACCAGTAACGATTATCATGTTCTTTAGGGCGCCAAAAATAATCTGATTAAAAGATATACAGGAACTAACAAAATACGTATAAAATAAGGCCTAATCCTCGTGATGAAAGGTAATTTCATCCATTACAGTTAATTTAATTCAAGAAGTCGATTTATAATTCAGTTCAGCGCCTGTAAACAGTCAAGATCTTTTCAAAGATAAATAGTTAACATACCATCGAGTGCCATGATGTTATAAAATCATATATGTCATATACCATATTTACAGACTCTTTTAATCGGCTTTTAAGAAAATTCTAGAATGAGACAAAGTAACATTTTCTTTGCCTCACTTACCAATTCAAATGGCCTTTGCCTGTGCGTCAAATTTATTTAACCATCAAATACCAAACATCATTTTTCAGTTGGGAATTCGACTCTTAAAACTTACAGTCAGCAGTGTGAATTTGTTTCTTGGATTTTGCATCTGAAATTAAATTAAAAGACTTTAAAATGGGCTGCACATTTAGCCGTTTGAGGGGTACTTTTAACTCTGTGAATAGAAGCATCTCGCTTGTGTAAAGAAAGCCGCTGGAGACAAGATTGCAGATTTGATACAACCAAAATAGGCGAGGGTAGGTTACTTGTTACTTCTATATATACGACAATATTGAAAACAGCATTTCATCTAAAATGGTTGTAATTTAGTCCTTTAATGTCCTCGTACTATCGACAAGGAATGACTAATTACTAATGTGTACAAATTTGCTTCAGAACAATTGAAACAACATAATAAATTTAGTAAACAACGTAATATGGCTATTGAAGTAGCGTTGGTTCTTCGAGGAAGACCGTCACTTGTTCAAAGGAAAAGCAGCCACTAGTAAAACGTATTAAACTTCAAGTTATCCCATGTAACTATTCATAATGTAAGGCATGAGTGAAGTAAAGTTGACCTTGTGAAAGCGCACGGAGGAGACAATGTAGCATGCGGGAGAGTAGATCCTATGATTGGATGTAAATATTAACCAATCTTGCATTAAACTATACTAATCAATGTCTGAAAAAAACTACTCATATATAATCGGAGTATATATAAATACTTGAGAGTGAAATAAGGCAGTTGTTCTAAAAAATTAATCTGACATTTTTTACAATTATGGAATTTTAAGTTCTAAAATTAGATTATGGTTAGCTGGAAATGGATAAAGGTAAAAATAAACATCATTAAAACCCTTAAAAGACATTCATCAATGTTAATAAAGAATTTGTCAGGAATTACTCTTTAATAAACTAAAAACACTGTTGTCTGAGAAAGACTGAATTAACAATAAGAATTAATAACGTTTCATAGAATAATAAAGGAAACTATGAGATGTGAATCAGCTGTCTCGATTGTTTATCTTAAAGATATTGTCTTTTATTAAAAGGAGTTATGTTCATCCCTTACGCATGTTTAAAGGTGTAACACAAGTCATGGTGCCATTGTGTTACACTTTAATTACACAGCAAATCAAAACATTAAACAAATATAACTGAAACCACAAGATCCACAGATATCAGCCAAATGTGTATGATTATCTATCCACCATCCAACCCCTGTAATTTTCAGTTTAAAAAAATCTTTTATTTTTATTTAACTTTTTGTGCAGTATTACTGCAGGATTCCCATATATGTATTTCATTAAAGGAAATACAAAATACAGTATATCCTTACAGTGTAAATATCTGTTATGTAACTGTATGTGAACATAACAACAAAATGAAATATACCTTCACAGTTATAACATGGTTTTTGCCAATAAATCTATTTCATTCATATTCATTATTATGATCAGAACTATACAGCATTCATACTAATAATATTTTACCTTACCTTATTATCGCAACCTAAATGTTCTTAAGTCACGTTCATGCATGAGGTACTGTTGTGACTTGTTGTAAACTAAATTTTTAAACTTAACTTACCAACCACTCAATTTTTGCTAAAGATAAATTGTTGACATTTAATTAAAGATCTTTAATTAAAGTTTACAAAAGATCTTTCTATCTTATAAATCATTTCATTATTAGTTTAAAGGACGTTGTTTACAGTATTATCAATAAATGAAGTTTGTTAAGTGCTTGCACACTTAATGCATTTAGTAACTTATAGAACATAGAGTATAAACTATTTTATTATAGCTTTATTCTATAAATAAAATGAAATAGTAAATGAAAATAAATTTTTTTAAAATCTGTAATCTGAAACATGCTTTTTTAATAATATATACTTTGATGTTACGAGACTGTTCAAATAAAAATTCGATATAAAAATTAAAGTGGAAACTTATCTAGCAAATTAATTATTATAATTAATCATTATTTGAAATATATATTTAAATCATAAATAAAAACTAATTAGCAATGTAATTTTCAAATCTGTATTTTGGAATTTCACATCAAGAGGAGGGCCAAAATATGCAACGACACTGGAATATTTAGCAGTTTCGGAGGTGTAGGTTGTTGACAATTTAGGGCCTGTACAAGAAGGTGTCATTAGAGGACGTCCTCCCGTCGTCCTCATGGCAGAAGGGGGGGGGGAATGGGGAGGTTGGGGGTGGAGGTATAATGTGCGGTTCCCTCCCCATTTCAATGCGTCCATTTGAGTCCAAGCTGAACGGGCTTTGTCTCTGAAGATTCATTAGGATAAAACGACAGCCGAGTCGGGAAGAAGGCAAACAAAGCTCCCACAATTACAGCGGACACTCGGAGAGGCAGCCGGCGTCTCCTCGCTGGCTCGCTTTTAATTGTTACCAGGGATATTTCAAACTGCGCGGACGAGTATCATGTTGGCGAAACAGTTTCTATTAGTGTGATTGTTCAACGCTTTACCCGTGTTTAGCGACCAACCTTCCTATCTATAATTATAATACGTAACCAAAGCAATATATATATATCACTTTTTTACCAGTTTATATTGAATTTAAAAAAAATCATTAAACAGATAAATGTTATTTAAGAGGAATAAACATCACTTAAAACATACATTAATTGCAATAAATCACCACTAATATAAAAATAAAATGATATATTCTGTTTAAGTGTTGACTTTGGCAACCTATCGGCCAACATCCGACCCCCTCGAACAGAAAGAAATCACGTAATTAGTCTGCAGGATGAGTTATTAGGCCATAATGGACTCACGGTCACTCACCCATAGTGAATGTCAGAAGAAGTTGGCTGATAGGCAGTTTCGACTGTCAGGCACTTGTCGTTGATTCATTGAATTCGACAATTAACACGATCGATCTTAAATGAGAACTCTTCTTGTTCAAGGACCGATTCAGACTATCGATTGCAGCTGAAATATTAACGAACACATATTATATGTATCGGCATGAATGCTTCATTATTACTAACTAAATACTCAGGTTTAGTAAAGGATAGTTAATACCTATCATCTGTAACCAAATAATTTTAAAAAGTTGAATTTATGCAACTAAAAATGATGGAAAAACATTACAGTGTTCATGCTGTAATGTTCGACAAATAAAAATATGTCGAATCTTTATTTTGTAGTCAATATTCGTTATATTTTTTTAAATACATAAAAACAACAATTAATTATATGCATCATTATATTA